>OX596216.1:7471198-8002269 GCA_951394215.1 Glyphodes perspectalis
ATTTTATTGCCCATTTGTCTGACTCTAAAGAGATCAGATTTGAAATGAAGTAACGCAAAATCTAAATCATAGGAATTTGGATACTTCAGGTTTTTTAAAACTGTAAATTGCTTGCATTCTTACTTATGTTATATCTATAATGTTTTTATGACTACATTACTAATTTACTTTGATTAAATTCATTTGACCAAAATCTTATCTAAATTAAAAATAAAAATATACTATTATATGATATATAAAATATTGAATTAAAAATATTCTAACTATAAAAGGGAACTCAATACCCATATGTGTTAATTCTAGAAAAGGGTTATAAATTTGGAACTAAGCGAAAATTAAAGATATAAAAATGGAGCCAGATAGCAGATTTTATAATGTTCCTTCAAAAAGTTCATAAACAATCTGGTAGGAAGTGAAATTCCGACTTGGCTCGCTCAAGGAATTCACAGGTGCATTGTAAAATAAATTCATCATTTTGTGCCAAGCTCCTCGATTAAGAATATCAGCCCGAGTTAGGAGGCGTTCCATATGCTATGAGGGCGTTTGTAACACCATACCATAACATGGCAAATTGTAGTGAGGTATCTTCGTTAGAATTTAAAGATTAGACATATATAACATCGCGCCCATAATCCTCGAAGGGGTAGACAGACTCAAAGGGGCAGCAGGCCCCTTTAAACATATTCAGCCAAAAATAAAACTGGGCTGGGTTAGATGGAAGATTGTGAAAAAGTATTGACAAGTGGCTAGCTTGTCGCTTATACAATCACAAACCCAAAACTAGATGTACTATAGTCGCTTTTTACGACATGCTAGGCAAAAAACACAGTTGGCGCATTATTTTAAAGTCCCAGACCAACATGACACAAAGATGTAAAGATACTGATTATTTAAGATAAAAAAAAATACATATGTTAAAAATTAATTAAATGATTCCATAGATTAGACAAGTCGCTTTAAAGCCGCCATTTTGATGCCGTTTTTATTACACAAACGAGATCATTTGAAGACACTTCAGGTACTTTGGCTTTAAATAGTAGTAACCTTCTTACCTGGCCTAGGGACTAAAGACGTTCCCAACATTTTTTTATCGTTTCCATAAAATCACCAATTATTATTATAATAGTGTTACGAACTTATTATTCCAATGTACATGAGGTAAACATCATCAGTAGTTCGCTTAGCATCAAAATAAAATAATAAAAAAATCATTCTTCGGATTTTTGGCGATAATCATTAAAAAGATTATCAAAAAACGTAAAGGCACAAATCCTTCGAATTACCACGTCTCACTGGCTATCCTCTGTACTGTAAAAACCGAGGAAGCGCCGTGCATTATGTTAATCGACACGCAGTCAGGAGCGGCGGCATGAAAGCCGTCGGCGCGTGAACTCAATTTTTTTATAATAAACATTCCTTTTCATCTTCAACTTCACGTGTGATGGGTATGCGTAACAATTTTACTGCGCCCTCTTTGACGCTTATGAACTCTTGAATTCAGATGATTGCGAAACGGGCTTTTTTTCAGTAATTGTGCTACGTATACGTTAAACTGTTTTAAATTAAATTTAGTTTGACATATTTTTAGCAGTTGTTTTTAAATAGCTGAGTTAAAATTTTATAGCCGATAGCTTACTGTCCTTAACCTTTGGAAACTTTGGAAGGCGGATCCCGGGCTTCGGTACACGGACGCAACCGGGACAACGCCATCCTGATGATGAGCTTACTGTCCTTAACCAGTCAACACCAAGAGCATCTTAATAATATTATAAAGGCGTAATTTTGTAAGTTTGGATGTTTGTTGCTCTTTCACGGCAAAACGGCAGAACCAATTTGACTGAAAGTTAAAATGGTGATGGCTTATACCTTGGATTAGCATATAGGCTACATTCTATCCCGAAACATTCAAAGTTCCCACGGGAATCACGTTTTCGAACTCCACGTAAGCGAAGCCGCGGACAACAGCTAGTCAATTAATAGAATAAAAGAAAACGAAGCTATCTTGTAACAAATTTATCTTTGCAGATAACCTAGCAGACGGCAGCCAGCAAATTATATTCGATTCATGTCCAAATTAACGTTAAAGAAACAATATCATATTTACAATTCATTCCAACAATTTAAGTGATTCAGATCAACTTGTTTATTTCTTTTTTGTAACTCAATTAAACTTTTATAGCGTTCGTTTATTATTTCTACGACTGTTTAATACGACTTTTAAAGACCTTTCGCCTTTATAAGAATTAGGTCTGCGTTTAGTTTTACGTCCATAATTATATACTTTAGACAGGGTGTCATTTACAGTTGGTAATTATAGCTCACGCTTGTGTGTTAAGAAGCTCTTGTAAATTGGAGCTATTACCAAGTTGACTGTTATATACCAAATTCAAGGCCATAAGTAAATAAAAAATGTTCCGTTCGAACATCTTTTTTTATTTAATTGTATTTTTTTGATAGATATATGTGCCTCTGACGCGTTAATATATAATCAAATTGGCTACTGAATATTTTTTAAAACAAGTCCGCAAATTATTTCTTGACCTAAATACACATTAGGTGCTTTTTATAGCGTGAAAATTTAAATATATATATATATATATATATATTGGCTGTTGCGTAAAAAGTTGTAGCAAACCTTTAAGATCTGTAGTAAGAGTAAGAACGCAAGGTCTAGTCAGAGACTTGAATTTATACTTGGGATAAGTTGAGATGAATAATTTACATATATAGATATATTATAATATGTAAACAGAATGTACTAATGGACATTTTATTGAAAATAAATCTTATGTGATGAATAGGTTCGTCAACAAATTCTAATTTATACCAATAATCTTAACAAATCTTCTTCCAGTAGATTTTCTTAAACTGATAATAGCATCACTGATTGAGCTAATCGATATTTTACATATTTATAATTATGTCTCTGTTTAATTATCAAAGTCAGTAGGATTTACATACATACATAACATCACGCCCATAATCCCCGAAGGGGTAGGCAGTGTTAAAGGGGCAGCATGCCCCTTCAACCACATTCAGCCAAAAATAAATCCGGGCTGGGTTAGATGGAAAACTGTGAAAAAGCAGTGACAAGCCGCTAACCTGTCGCCTACACAATCACACACCCAAAACCCGATATACCATTAGTCGCCTTTTACGACATGCTAGGCAAGAACCACAGTTGGCATATTCTTTTCAAGTCCCAGTAATTATGTAAGTTGGTCAGTAGGATTTGTATTCTTATATATATTTTCATTTATACAACAACTAAACTAAACTGACAAAATCGAATGTAAACGATTGTAAAATAATTTCTTTACAATTACCGCGCAATAGCAATACCAATGATTTTAATGAAACCAACGCCATTGTCGATGATATTAAATTGTCGATTGAACATAACGGTTTCAGGGAAGCGCAATAACGCCTTTGTCAACCCGAATTCTGAACGGGCGAAGCAAGCAAATCAATAGTTCTAAGGAGCAGAGTTGGGCCCATCAAGAGAGCGCCGAACTATGACCCAAAACGGGGCAAGGTGCTTATTACGTATACCAGGGATGGCAAACTATTGGCACGCGTGCCATTAGTGGTACGTTACACAAAATGGCCGGAGAGATTTTTTTTAAATGAACAATGATCGTTACTGTCCAGTAATATACGTTAACCGCTCCCTGGGCATTCAAAGAACCAATTATATTACATTTTAGAAACATGGGCATGTTTTTTAAGGTTTGCTACCTCTGACGTATACTATTAGGTAAGCCCCGTATAGAGTTCGCGCGTCGAACGAGGCGGAATGGCTTCGATCACGCGATCCTTTCGATTTGAGTATGGGGGTTATAAGAAATTGTATGACGTAGTCAAAACCTTTTCTGAACAATCAACCTTTTTAATCTGATTTACTTAATGTACGGATTATTCTATAAATCGTATATTTGTATGATAAACGTGGAGTATACATCCAGGGATTTGAAATGTAGCTCAATGCTACATTTGAGATTCCTGGAAGTTTATGGAACGTATGTGGTAACATTCTGAAAATAGGGAGCTTCTATTTTAGTTACAATTTTGGGGAAGAAGTATTTTCGACTGAGGGAATGATTGCCGAGGCTGTTTATGAAATAGTATGCGAAGTTTTTAACTGCAATCAACGATATCCATGAGATTTTTTCCACTAGAAAACTAACATACAAGCATACGGTCTGATCGTATGCTTATCATAGCACATTTGCAACACCAGAGAGACGTGTATTGTCAAGTGTCTTCATGAAACCTTTTTAAAGAACCCCATAACTGTAAGCCTCGGCTGAGATCATATAAGTTAGTCTGAGACTTGAAAAAAATGTGCCGACTGTCCTCCTTGCCTAGCATGTCCTAAAAGGTAACCAATGGTATATCAGGTTTTGGGTGTGTGATTGCGTGGGCGTCGAGTTAGCCAGTTGTCACAACTTTTTCACAATTTTCCATCTAACCCAGCCCAGTTATATTTTTGGCTAAATTTAGTTAAGGAGGCTAGCTAAGACTCTGCGTACCCCTTCGGGGATTACGGGCGTGATGTTATAAACATATGTTATGTATGAATGTAAATCATTTATTAGCTCGAGCAAACGTGTGATCAAATGAAAATACAATTAGATAAAAAAAATAAACTAAAAGATGTAGGAACTGAAAACAATGTACCGTATCTAAGATTTGCTCAGAAGACAGAACAAAGTAGAGTGCAGGTTGGAGTCAGGTCACGCGCTGTCGCCGCGGACCCGCTGACCGACTTCCAGGTCGCGGGGTGACTTCCGATCAGCTCATTTACACAATGCCCGTTCAACGTTAGATCATGTATTGATCGGGGTAAGAGAGCCATTTCTTCATCTTATTATTATAATTTTCTGATTAGCAACTTTTGCAATTATAAATGATAATGTGGTTATAAAATACAGTCTAATGACAGTAAATTAGTAATTTTCATATGTCTAGCTTTGGAATGATATTAATGGATTTGTTGTCATAACATCTTTTTTTGTCTGTAGCTAGCTGTAAATTAACAAATTTAACAAAGACTATATACTTATAAAGTAAAATAAAAGAATAATAAAGTAAGTAAAAATGTTCAAGTAAGAAATCATTCAATTCAATCAATCAATTCATTCTGTAATTGTAAAAGTAATTAAACGATTTCTCAGGTCCGTTCAAAAGGCGGAACAAAGTACAGTGCACGTTGGAGTCAGGTCACGCGCTGTCGCCGCGGACCCGCTGACCGACTTCCAGCTCACCCGGCACGACTTCCGATTGAATAATCGATTAGACGTCATTAGGTTTTCATGGTCAAATTTTAGACGGATCGGTATATAGAGTCGGGTATTGGGTATGTGATTGCGTAAGCGATGAACTACTTTTTAAAAGACTTCAAAAAAGGAGGAGGTTCTTTCACAAATTTCGTCGTCAAACATAACTCAGTTTTATTTTAAGTTTTAAGGCGAGACCCGTTTTTGCGTTCGCGATTTTGATTGATTTTACAACTTTACACAAAATACCAAGTGTTTTTCTTACCAATGGTTTAATATAGGCAGTGGTGGATTTACACTAGGGGCAGTCGGGGCTAGTGCCCAGGGCGGCAAAATTTGGAAACTGAGAAAAAAGTTTCTTTACAATATATAATTAACTAATTCTTTTAAATAAACATTTTATCTTTCAAGGAATATAATTTATGCATTATGTACTAAATTAAAATTTTGTATACTATAATATAGGAAATTTAAGTGAAAACTATTCAAATAGCTTAATTTATTTATTTCCATAAAGGTTTGAAATAATAAAGGTTGATATTTTTATTTTCTGGAATTGATAAGTTGGGATTGATAAATTAAACATAATACATAATAAATTTCCTGCAATTAAAATAATTAGTTATTCTAATTTTTAAGAAATAAGATATCAAAACTATTAAAATAAAATTTAAGTCATAGGGCGGCATTTTCTTCAGTGCCCCAAGGCGGCACAAATTTAAATCCGGCCCTGAATATAGGTAAAGCTTGCGCATATTATAAATAATACGAACGGGACTAAACCTAGTAGCAAGCGAAGCACATGCGCCATTCTATTTTTAGAAGGGTGTACCTAACTTTATAAAGGTTTGTAAAGTTTTTGGTCAAACGATTAACGATTCCGAAGAAACAGTTTTCAGATTTTGTGTATACTAAGAATAAGGTTGTATAAATACTGCATATGCATAAAAAAAAGTCTTCAGCAGGTAAAATTTGTAACTAATTAAAATTGAAAACTAATTATTTGCAGGACTTCTATTCTGAATTTTTACACCAAACCTATATTAAAAAAGAAAATGATAGAAACTTAAACATTTTAACTGATAATAAATTATGAATCAATTAACATGGCCAAAGCGTCATTTTCATACAATTTCACACAAAAGAGCTCTCCCAGATTAGCTATTCAATTACTCTAATTAGCCATTGTCTGACATTCCTCTGAGACAAAAAACTAATAAATTACCCACACGTTTGATACGGGCCTAGGATTATAAAGCAAAAAGGAAAGATTAATTAATTATTATGAAATTACATTATCTTTCCACATTATTAATTTTTATCATTAGCACAATTGGGATTGTTGTACAAAATGGAGTCACGCAACCGGTTCCGGGTTCGGTGGAATTATTGTTCTTTTGTCCGCTTTTTATATTATTTATGGTTGTCCTAATAATGTACCGCTTATTCTATAGTGATTAATGATGAAGAAGAAGATAATTGAGCTTTTAAAAACGTCTAATTTTATCTTTTCCAGAAATATTACAAATAAGAATTTTGTTTTACATTCGGAATTCCGTTAGTATGAAATGAAAATATAATCGGTCATATTTTGCCCTATTTCAAAAAAGTGATAATTTAGTAACTACATTTTAATTTAACAATACTATTATTTAATAATAATTACTATTATTTTTTAATTATGTAAATACTTATTATTGAAAACTTTTCTAAAATTCTTTTAAACCATAATATTAAGAAAATATATTTCTAAAAAAGAGAAAAATCCCATTTTAAAAAATCTGTTCCGTATTCGTTCATGAATGATTGTGACATATTTGAATCGAGATACAACGAGCTGACCTACTAACCTTCGTTATAATGAACAACAAAACGTTCGAATTTCAAAATTCAAATTCAAGTAATTGTTATTTATAGAATTACAGGGCCCATGAGTTTGTACATACACTGTAATTACAGAACATGTATAACGTAGAATTAAAGAGATGAATTAGCTTCTAAATAATTTTAGTTAATATCCAATGAATATTTACAATAGTTAATATGTAAGCAGTTCACATTTATAATTAGGCTTTAGAAAATACTTGAACCAAGAGCATGAAGACATAAAACTTCGTATATTGAAAGCTATTTTTGTATTAATAAATCAGAGAAAACATGAAAGCATTCATAGGTATTTTAATAAAAAAAAACTTCAAAGTCGTAAAGGTCTTTGATTGCCAAAGGTGTACCATTGCATGGTTTTAATTAAATTCTCTTGAATACAACAATAAATATCGCAAGGGGGTGAAACGTGATCGTTTTCAGGAAAAGTCCTTTAAATGTAAATTTTTAAATAATAACAGCATAATGACGACTTTTAAGATATATTTTTTTATTATAACAATTTTAATGCCTAAAGAAACCCTTTTAAACGAAATAAAAAAGTAAGGATGTACATTACATGCTTGTAAATTAAAAACAAATACTTTTGTAAAATATAAATATCTACGTATCTAATAGTTTATGCGTAGATATGATGCGCTTCAATTACATACATAATCCATAATATATTAATAGTTCCATTATAACAACACACCCGTTTATATTTGATACTAAAATTATAAACACGAAAGTTTGTAAGTATGGATGATGGACTCTTTCACGCAAAAACTACTGAATGGTTTTAATGAAAATTTACAATAATATAGCTTATACACCCGAACAACATATATATAGGCTATGATTTATTGAAGTACCACGCGAGCAAAGCCGCGGGCAGAAGCTAGTATTTGATATACCTAATTTCTACTGGCAATGGAAGAGCTCTGTAATTTATTTATACTTCAAAACCTAAAGTTCAACTTAATGTGACACTTAAGTGACGCGCAGTGGCCGGCAGGTTGAAGTTAAAAGGTATTATTATAAGTTTACAAGAAGAAAATTGTAAAATGATTTTCACAAAAACTGGCGGAATCCCTCCAAATAATCTCTGATTGTAATAATATGAATGTTGATAAATTTAATTTTATATTTGTAGTTATTACATGTTCCAATGTGATTCCCGTAGGAATAATTGACATTGAAAATAACCTTAACGTGCAGTTTTTTCACTGCGCTTTCCTACCATGCATGCCAAAATGTTCGACAATCCTTTAAATCAGTTCCATATAATGAATTAAATAAGTAGGTAAGGTTTTGCATAAACTAATAGGTACTAGCCTTGTATAATTTTTTTTAATACACGTTTACGTTCAGTCCCATGTTAGTCTGGGAATTAAAAAGAATGTGCCAACTATGTTACTTGGCTAGCATGTCGTAAAAGGCGACTAATGGTATATCGGGTTTTTGGTGTGTGTAGGTGATGGGCTAGCCACTTATCACTACTTTTTCACAGTTTTCCATCTAACCCAGCCCAGTTTTATTTTTTGGTTGAATGTGGTTAAGAGGGATAAATTCCCCTTTGGCTCTGCCCTTCCGGGATTATAGGCGTGATGATATATATGAGTATACGTATACATTCTGGGATCCAAATTGACACTTTCACTTATCTGCTAAGCTGCTCGGTCCTTCAGTGTGTAGGTACATCAGATCGATACAGGCGAGGCGATGATTCCGACGCATCGCTAACGAACTTAGCGACAGAGCCTCGCCTAACGAGCAGCGTAGGAGCAAGTGATCTCGGGATGATGACTATAGTTATCGAAACACTGAGGTGTATTACCCCTGTACAATAGTAGTTATATCCAGATCATATCGTAGTTATATCCGGATATACAGAATTAGTATCTTTATGTAAGCCCTACATAGCGTCAAAATAGTATGTATGTACTATTCTATTACTGTCATATAAACAATACAGATGTTTTTAAGACCACTTGGGTGAGAGCTTCCCGCTCCCCCGCCAGCCTGGTAGGTAATATAAGCCGCCTTCGGCAAACTACCGATAGTCCTCTCAAAAAAAAAAAAAATTAAGACCTCATCATTTGTTTCCTAAGTAAAATACTAAATGTCGCCATGTCGAAATTGATGATTCTATAATTTACCGGTCGTTTTAATTTTTACCTAACTATCGTAAAAGCCGTTCTTAAACGAAAAATATATTAACACTAGTTGTGCCCGTTTTCACCTGTACCTATTTGTGGTTAATTTTATATAGCTTATAGCCATCCTCGATAAATGACCTATCTTGCACTGAAATCATTTTTCAAATCAGACCAGTAGTTCCTGAGATTAGTTAGTTATTAGCGATCAAACAAACTTTTTAGCCTTATATTGTTAGTATACTATGGTATAGATGAGTAATTTCCTATTACTCATCTATTTATTTTTATATCAGTGATCAGTTCTTCCGTCTGCACACGGAGCTCTAAACAAAATACGGTTTCAACGAAAAGACGTAATGTAACATAACATCACGCCTAAGCCGGGCCTAAAATTAAACCGTGCCAAAACAAATCTAATTTAAAATTCTAAACGAGTTGTTAAAAAGCCCATAAAATCCGGTTCAAGCGCGAAATAATAACAGATTCGCAGAGTGGCCGGAGCCGTGCGTGACCCACGTATTATTAGGTTCTGTATGTCAAAGGTCTTAAAGGTCAAAAACATCGTGATGAAACCTGCAAATACAAACAATTTTGGATTTTTGAACTATGATCCCAAAATGGTCTGGCTCCTCTTTTTTAGGGTTACGAAGGTCAGATCGCCAGTCGCTTTAATCTAATTACCAGACTCGTCAAATCCCTATTCGCTAGATCATGGTTTAAGCGAACCCCGTCTAAGCACGGAACACAACGCTAGGAAGTTGATGATGTTTGCATGACACAGGTTATAAACCATAAACACCTATATTTCAACATTTGATGGTACGAGCCGCAAATTTATATTCATGGAGCGAAATCGTTAATTACGCAAACGACAAATAATAACTGTTACCTACACCTATCTCATTGTAGTTTTGTAAACTAACAATATATAATCATCATTATAATATAATCACACGCTCCCGAAATTGTAAATCGCTCTCTGATTGGTCATTCAGACATAACAAATAAATCAACACAAATTTATCTGTAAGTATGTAAATTAAAATCAAACTAAAAATATTATCGGACAAGAATTTTCGGAGCGGTGGTAGCTCAATGGACATGCGCCTCTTAACCGAGGAGTGCGGATTCCCCCCCGCCGGGGTCCTCGGTTTGTCGTACCGGGGGGGCTTAGTAGGCCCTGACATGGCAGGGCTGAAGCGAAAAAGGACCCTGAGGTGAGCCGCGACTACACGACTTGCAACCGGGCAGTTGCGGCGGTCCGGCCGTATACAGGCCCACTGCGACCGGACCAGGATTGCCGAGGAAGAGGAGGAGCTGAGTGTTATCGTTGCTCGCCTCCCTATCCTCGGCAACCCGACAGGGGCGCGCTGGTTCGCGCTGTGGTGGGTCGCAGAGGGATCGAGCGTCTCGATGCTCTCCCTCTGCGACGACAGGGCTAGACCCTCAATCTGGGTCGCTGGGCGGAAGGCGGCCCCTTTGACGAGGCGCTCTCCGCGTGCCCCTCTGGCTTAGCAGAGGGCACAGCGCGAGAGTGGGCCCACGACGCCGGTCACGGGGATGATCGGCGTCTGAATCCTGGGCGGAGTGGTTGAGACATGCTGGGTGGCCTGGCATGTCTCGACGCGCGCGCGTGCTCGGTGCTGTGCATCCGACGACTGCTGTCGTGGGCTGCACAGCATCGACCACCGCCGCGATGAGGTTCGAGTCCGACACACCGCCCTCTGCTTCCCCGAGTAGAGGGTGACGGCTCGTGGGAGTTTCCCCAACTAAAAAAAAAAAAAAAAAAACAAAGAAAGGAGTGCGGGTTCAAACCCGGGCATGTACCTCTGGATTTTTCAAGTCTATGTACGTATTTATACCACTAGCTCGACGGTGAAGGAAAACATCGTGATGAAACCTGCAAATTCAAACAACTTTGGATTTGTAACCATGATCCAAAAATTTTCTGGTTCCCCTATCTTAGGGTTACGAAGGTCAGATCGGCAGTCGCTTCAATATAATTACCAGACTCGCTAAATCCTGGATCATGGTCTAAGCGGACCCCGTCTAAGCACGGGATATAACGCTAGGAAGATAATGATTTTTTTTAATATACAAAGCAGAACGCACGTAACAAAAACATTTTATGATTCTATTATTTTTACAATATTTACATTGATGGTATATTTAAAATTCTTGTTTAATAATTATTATTAATATTTTTATTCAAAATAAATAGAGTGAGAAGTGAAAGTTATTAGGTACTGTGTTTGGTTTAATAAATAGGTACTTTCGAGAAGTCTCTGGTTGACTGTATTAGGTACGAAACTATCTTCAGAATTAAATTAAATAATCATTTTGTAGTTTGCTATTAAGACTGTAATGTGAATGTATATTAAAGAGAAACTGAAAGCCTTTATAATATGACAGAAGTAAGCAGTTTAGTTACTCGATCCTTGTTTATCCTTTAGATAAAGAAAAAGACAGGGACAGAAAGACGTTTAGCTTCAGATTAGCAATGGCTTTAAACAAATAAGGACTTATACCTCGCGCGTATTTAACCAAGGGATTATTTTAATCTCAGTGAATTTGAGATGAACTCAAATGTGTAGGATAAACACATAATAACAGTTTCTCTTAGCGGTCCAGTTATAATTTCATAAATTTAGTATGTTGCTAATATTTTCCAATTAAAATATTGTACGTCTAAAATGTATTTAGATATACATTATGGATTTCGTGAACTATCCAGCTTGACATATATAACACATGCAAAAGATTTATGGTATTCATTACAAGGAAACAGTGATCGCTTCCCGTTAGATATACGGTCAGCTTATGACAAAGATTATCCTTACTAATATTATACCAAATGAGAATGTGGGTTAGTGTATTCGTTACTTTATTTCAAAAAAATAAACAAACATAACATACTTTCTTTCTTTGTTTAATAATGATTCAACCAATCGTCATGAAATTTTGCAGACACGTTTTTAATACATGATTTTTTAACTTGACACATATAATCATGCCCGTGATGAAGATATGCTGAGCTAACTCCAGATGACCTGGGAGAAGGGCAAGGGGATGATGAAGATGATGTCATCACGCCCGTAATCTCCGAAGGGGTAGGTACACTCAAAGAGATAGCTAGACTATTTAACCATTTTCAGCCAAATTAAACTAGACTGGGTTAAATGGAAAATTGTTAAGAAATATGACGAGTCGCCAGCTCGTCGTCCTCACCATCACATACTCAACCCGATATACCATTAGTCGCCTATTATGACATGCTAGGCAAGGAACTCAGTTGGCATATTATTTTTTAAGTACCAGACCAACATGGCATATAGGATACTTGATCTAAAAAGATTTCGAGGTTTTTGGGAATAGTTTTTAAACGGTCATCTAACAAAGCGGATTAACAAAATCTATTTACGATTACGCGATGGAAATCAAAATCCATCTTGCTATAGATATTAGACATTGGCTCAATGACGTATTCGGTAGTGACCCTGCCCCATGCACCAAAAGTTGTGGGTTCAATTCCCACCGAGGACAAACATTCGTATGACGAATGCTTGTGTTTGTTCTGTGTCTGGGTGCTACTATCCAATATTTAAGTATATATTTGTAATACCACTGCTGTTTCTTATATCCGTAACACAAGTGCTTAAGCAACTCACCTCGGAGTCAGATCAAGATGTAGTCTGATACTTATTTATTTGTTTACAAACGGGGTTGTGACAGTTATTATTGTTGTTTACCTTTTTAACCTGGGCAAAATTCTGGTGATTCTGCAATATTTTCTATCAACTGACCAAAATATATCATCATAATTAATATGTGCTCATTACATCTTATAGGTATTTACAGAAATCGTCAGTCACTTCCATTACTATATTAATAATATGAAGAATATTTTACACGTATCAAGTACTTTTGAAATTGAGAACGTATGATATTGAATTGCTCATTAAATTATATAGAATAAGCACAACATATTTACGGAATTAAGTGAAAATATTGGCTTTTATGCAAAATAAATGTATAATTGAAGGTAATTTCACTAATTGCACAATTTTATTATAGCTTGTCATTATGGCTTATTCGTACATGTATCAATATGAATCCTCAATAACTTTGCGATTGTAATTATTAATTTATTTTAATACTGTTATTACACCTACTTTTTATTCAGCGGTGGAAGCTCAAAGGACACACGTTTCATATGTGAGAGGTGTTGAATCAAACCCGGGCACATACCTAAATTTTGGAATTTTTAAATCTGTTTTATACCACTAGCTTGTCTGTGAGGGGAAACATCGTAAAAGAACCCGAACTTTCAAACATCTATGGACGTATAACTACGATCAAATTTGTCTTATTGTCTGCTAGATGGCAGTTTCAATATGATGTAAATAATCAAGCTCGCTAGATTCTGGGACCTAGCGATCGCCTCGAATTCGTACATATTTTGGTATATAACCACCGCAAATCAACAATTTTCCAAGGGGTAGGCAGTGTCGAAAGGGCAGCAAGCCTAAAGAGGTTTTCTCAAAAATAAAGCTGGGTTGGGTTAGATGAAACATTGTGAAACCTAGACAGCAAAAAACTATATGGTGGCACTTCCCATGACTATTTGTATTTGCTTATTTGTCATATTTGCCAAACAATTACTATGTGGACAGAATATTGGTAAAGTGTTGGCCTTATTTGCCTATTGGACAAATATGGCCAATACCAAATACGTTAACCGTGCGCTTATCGGTTTCTCAACGCACATTAAAGTCAAAGTTAAAGTTTAAGTAAAGTCAAATCGGCAAATACGCAAATAAAAACAAATTTTACTGCCATGTATGGTCGTATTTGCCTGTATTTGCATGTTTGCACGTATGTCGTATATTTTTCCAAATACAACAAACACCTAATAGCGAACACAAATAGCCATGTGAAGTGCCACCAATAGATGAGAAGAAATAGTAAATTTTTAAATATAGGTATATATATGCGGACATAATAGGGAGCGGTGATAGCTTAATGGTAAGGACACGCGCCTCTTAACCGAGGAGTGCGGGTTCAAACCCGGGCACGTACCTCTGGATTTTTCAAATCTATGTAGGTACGTATTTGTACCACTTGCTCGACGGTGAAGGAAAACATCGTGATGAAACCTTCAAATTCAAAAACAACTTTGGATTTGTAATCATGATCCAAAAATTGTCTGGTTCCCCTATCTTGGGGTTACGAAGGTCAGACTGGCAGTCGCTTCAATGTAATTACCAGACTCTCTAAATCCTGGATAAGTGGACCCCGTCTAAACACGGGACATAACGTTAGGAAGATGATGATATGCGGACTTAATACATAATTTCCTGAGATTTAAGGAATAGGGTATTTGACTAATATTTGGAACCACTTTTACGTTGCGTTATAGATAAGAACTTATTATACGCAAAAAAGGGGTTTTCGTAAATTATATTGTAAAATTTAAAGCTAAAACAACATTTTGAAAATTATCTTTAGACATTCCCGCTAAAACGTGCCGAACTGTCATTTCACTTTGCAAAGACTACTCAGTTGATTTTTTACTTGCGACAGACGTCACAATCGGCACTGGTTAGTAGACAAAACTGACAATCTGTCAAACTTTGAAGAGAACTTTAGACATTCTAGCAAACTTGTTGCTAAATTTGTTCAAAATAATGATTTACTTGCTTGTGACGTACGTAGTTATATCGTCGTGGTGTTTTCAGTCGCGTAATGTTATGCATTACATAAAACTTTTTTAATTTGATTAATTGCAGATATTACTGTTAATATTATATATTAAATTTGTGTTTAGGTATTCGTATGAATCAATTTAACACAGTTTTTTAGATTTGAACTGCTATAGGCAAATACCCTATTGCGACTCTTTATCTAATGTAAAAAGTCATAGATAATTTTTCTCGACTTAAAAACGAAACGCATATATATGGGTAATGTAAACCTAATTCTATAAACCCCATTTTTTGGTATTAAATATGCTAGTACAGTTTACGACTAACCCGTTTGCAAGTTTAGTAGTAAGATAAAACACCTCGTAAGGTAGTGCTGAAAAGAATGGATACGCAATATTCATAAACACATCCAGGATATTGCACGGAAAATCGGTTGTGTGGGAATATATTCATATTCTGCACAATTTATCTGCTATACCTTAATGGCCGTATAATTTTGGACCCAGGTGGCAACTACTGTCTATATATTTTACAAAGTGATTCCATTAAGTGTGCAACCTAGAGTATAGATTGTTTAGAAACGAAAACTTAGTGTGCAAAGTGTTATATTTATTTAACGATTTTATGTTGTTCCAAAGTTAGAACTGAGGAGAAAAAAAAAATCGTTGGCTTATTATTGACAGTCACTTAGTTATTTTACTTAAGTTACTAACAAACATAAGTTACAAAAAAACAAAAAAAGTCCATAAAAAAAAAAAATAATACCTAACTAACTAAACTGCACGCCACTTCCCTAGCGCAGATTATAATTTGTTAAAGTAACTGTGTAATCTTACAACATTATGAAGTCTACAAAAAATATACTTTTAAAAAGTTTTAAGTACTAACAACCGCTTTTTTTCTCCGTAAGTCCGTGGGGCACATAGATTGATTTTTAAAATTAGCAATTTACCTGGACAAAGAGTGTATAAAATAAAATGAAGTGGTCGTCTAACCTAACGGGGTCTATTTTAGTCAACGAGATTAACACAGAAGAGCTCTCTCAATGAACTCAGGAATAGCTTTATCCAGGAATTTAAAAAATGCTTTTATCAAATTAACTATTTGACGGGCGTGATGTTATGTATGTAATTATTTGATAACTCTTTCATTAATGAGTTTTAGTGGAGATTGCTTTTCTCTTAATTGTATATTTTGTATAATTAAATAAAACATAAACAAAAGTGATAAAGAGTTTATAAAACTAATATTTAAAATTAATACTTCAAAATTAAACATGTGGTGGATTTTTCTTAAAAAACTCTTTGTTCGCTTTTATTTAAGCAAATTAATTTAACAGATAATAATTTTCGTTAAAAGACAAAAGGTTTTATTTTTTAATTTTACATATTATGGTAATACAAGGATGCCAGAAATTAAATCATTTGGTATTCACCCAAGGCTACGTCAATTCTTATTAATGTTGGAAGATATCGAACCAACAACGCTACGTAGTAGTACATATGTGGTATATATAAGTAAAGAAATATATTACTAGTATTTATTTCCTTAATGTTTCCTATTGGCGGTAAAGTTTTTCCTATTAAAAACATAGATACTATTTTAAAGTCTTCCTAAACTAACCTTAATTGAAATTATAGCCCAAAATAGAAAAATCTCTTTCCAAACTGAATTTAAAAGCTTTTCCCAATCTACATGGCATTTCCCTTAAGTTACAAGTTTATTATTACATATGGATGCAGCAATGAAACATAATTAACGCAACGAAGTCATTTATAAAACTTACCTTCTCACAATTTAGATAGTATCGTAGTAAGTGGTTCATAAAAAACGTAATTTATGAGACTCACATCCACTGCGATTACTGACATTGTTATTCCACCCTAATATAATATATTGGATATTCTAATAAGCAAATTTAAAATTCACCTCGGGACAATGCTTAAGCTTATTCCACCCCGCGTAATAAAATAAAAAAACGTTGAATAAAAATAATAAAGTCCGCTGCAAGCGACGGGGATTGATGGCACGTGCATCGCTGTCCCTCTCGCACATTCCGGAAACACTTTTTTGCTAGGAACTACTATATGACATTAATCATGTTCATAGTTCGACAATCTGTAAATTTTTCAGGTAGCAAATATTTTAGTCATTGCACATCGTGTATGCTCATTCATCCTTGTTAAGAGTTTGTTGGCTCAATGGCACATGATATCAATTTGTTACTTTAAACTCAATTTGTTTCGTGTGATCGGTATTTTGACCATCACAGAGATCCGATCCAAAACGTCTCTTTTAAGGTATTCTACTAAACTTCATAAAAAATATCAATATTTCGTTGAACTTTCACATTGCATAACTCATATTTTTCCAATGGCGTATATTACAAACTTGGTAGGAAATGTATTACTTACCAAAAAGTATTTTTATAGCTTGCATGAATAATTTGTCACCGCAGCGTTACATAAGAAAGCATACATTACGGCATCCATTCATTTTCAGGCTGTGTAACACAATTCTTAGGCTATGTTCATAGAAGAAATAGCAAAGCGTTTGCTACTCAAAGATACCAATGACAGAAACCATTTTTCGTAAGAAATATTGGCAATTTGACTGTAATGCGTTATAACTTAGAAATATTAAATATTTTTAATTATACTTACATAACATTACGCCCATAATCCCCGAAGGGGTAGACAGAGTCAAAGGGGCAGCAGGCCCCCTTAACCACATTCAGCCAAAAACAAAACTGGGCTGGGTTAGATGGAAAATTGTGAAAAAGTAGTGACAAGTGGCTAGCTCGTCGCCTACACAATCACACACCCAAAATCCGATATACCATTAATCACCTTTTACGACATGCTAGGCAAGAGACACAGTTGGCACATTCTTTTTTAGTCCCCGACCAACATTTTTAATAATATTTTACATATACATAATTAAAAACCCCTATTGCACCTATTTTTCTGTTTGAAGAAATCTTCGAAGCTGGAACCTCAATATTTTTTTCTTTAATGGATGAACTATATGAATAACATTATTAAAATAATATAATATTGAACTATCAGAAGATTGTTAAGTCCGCATTGTATCTAGTGCACTGCGCCATCATAAAGGTTAAAGGTTTCCCTCTATTCCACCTACTTGGTTGTGGTGACAAAGCTGTTGCCAAACTAGCTTAAATATTCACTTAAAAAAGGCCCCTAAGGCTTTACTGGACGCACTGCTTATCGTTCTGCTTGATACCGCTCTTGACGCTGCACTTAAATTGTCCGCTTGACGCTCTACCTAACTCTCCACTAGCGGCTTCACTTAGGTTTGTCGCCCTTTTGTCGTTCTTTGTCGCTCCGTCTAACGCTCCGCTTGTCGCTCCGTCTAACGCTCCGCTTGTCGCTCCGTCTAACGCTCCACCTGAGGCTGGTTTCACAGTCGGTCCACCAGCAAGGTGTTGCTTTGTACCGTTTCATAGTGTAAAACTGCCCGCGCATTCCACCCGCGATAATTACAATAAAAAAAGCTTGACGCCCCGCTCGTCACTAACAAAAGCGCACAGCAACACGCGTAGTTCAGCGGGTTGCGCAGTCACGCACGAAGTGCAATCGGGCACGAATCTATGAATTTGCCCAATTACATTGTTCGGCTTTATGTTAAAGCGCACGTGAGCCACATTTGTAGTTCATTGGGTTACGGGATCATCCCGTGAATGGGTGGGCTGCGTTAGTCTGCGGAATTAACTTTTTATTTCGCTCATTTAGCGTTTTCCGTCACGCTAGTCGCTGCTCGAACTGTCTCTATTCGTTAGACTATTTTTAACAGCTTCACAAGACAGGTGTTTTTATGTAAAATTGGCGCTATTGTTTATTTGAAAATTCAGGTAAGAAGCAAATTAGAAGAAATCCGTGTGGAAGGGAAACAAATATATTTCTACAAGACGCAATTTGTCCATTTTTTTATTCCATAAAACTCCTATTTGGACTAACTTAAATGTAAAAAGGTAAGCTAAACATTTTATAAACAAAATATAAGTTTTTTTATAGTTAAGAACCTATCATATAAAGAAAATCATACAAGAGTATGATTTTTTGATAGCAAGGAAAAAGTAATACATCAACCGTAAAGCAAAAAGTAACCTATATAATAAATAACACTGGATTATTCTTTGTAGCTTTCACGATTTATAAACGCGGATGAAACCGCGAGCACAGCCAGTTTAATATATTCGTTGAACACTGCTACAAGTATTGCAACCAATAGTTTATCAATGTATTCAAAACGAGACTCATATATGACCGCCTCGAGGTTCACTACGAAAAAGTCAATTAATGCAGTTCTAATCTTCACAAAGTTGGGAAGTTATTACCGTATTTTATAATTTAATTATGTATGTCGACTGGCCCGAGTCGAGTGGTCAGAGACCCTGGCCACGAAACCAAGGGTCGCGGGTTCGAATCCCGCTAGGGGCAAGTATTTCGTGTGATGAACATAGATATTTGTACTCGAGTCATGGATGTTTATAAACGTATTTAAGTATGTCTATCCGTTCACCTAGTATCCATAGCACAAGCTTATAAGCTTAGTTTGGGACTAGGGAATTGGTGTGCCAGTCTAAAGAATTTATTTATTTATTAATTATTTATTTATGTTGTTCAGTCTACATTGCTAGTGAAGGGTGACTGAGAAACATAGTTTTCATAGTTCGTAGAATGGTTGATTAAATAGATTTCTTGATTTCGAAAACTCATTCGTACCTACATCTGCTTAAAAACGTTGCATAAAAAATTTATAAAAATTAAAAATAGATTAAACACAATATTTAAATGACGTTAAATCAATTGGCATGTGTACAATAAATATTTTACGCGCAAGGACCGTTCGCGTAAAACATAACTCTACGAGTTTTTCGAAATAAAATAAAAAATATATTCTTGTTAACCTAATACTAACAAGAATAGATTTTTATCTTTACCAACAATTCAGATTGAAATAGATTTCTAAAACTTTGCTTATCATTCTACAAGCAAACCTGCCCTTTAACAAGTATTCAAACTCGTTCCCGACATAACACAACACATATTACCGTATCTCCTAATTAAACTATGACTTTTAATAGCCGTACCTTAATTTGAAGTTAACATGTAGTTAAATGTCGAAACTGCCTATATGGAAGCTTGTAAAGTAATTTGGTCAGACAGTCTGATTCTCACAGCAATAACGCGACCTCGGCCTACAGGCCTGTTGTTTGTTCGACCATCAAGCCGAATATTAAATGCAATAAACGACTGTAGTGGTTATTCCATCCAATTGAGAATCTTTAACACATTGTCGTTCAAAATAGTGGTTTTCGACAAAATTTGTAGTGAAATTGTTGTAAGCAATGAAGATAATGTTATGTTTGATCATTTTTACGTGTTTCATTGTAATCTTCGATGTTTTAATTAATACTCTTGATACTATACAGATGGTCATAAATATAAACTTTATTAAAACCGATAGTGACAAGATTTTTAAATGTAATTTTAAAAAGTTAACCATAAAACAACTTAATTTATTTTCACCACTACTTTCAACATAGCATTTCTTGTTTTACTGACTCATTAGCAGCTCGCCAAGGGTTATTACTTTTAATTGAACTTTTGCACGTAATTTCATAAGCAACCTGAACAGAAATTGCAGGTAGGGGACGTTCACTAAATTCAGGGTTGGGTGGTCGAGCCCACGAAACCGCATATGGCTTGCGAGACCAGGCTTGTACCAATTAGGGTACGGGGCTACGGCGGGAAACGAAATTGACTTCGGTATAATTTTACATCTGCTCGGGTAAAATTTTGTTTTGAAAATTGTTAAAATATGAAGCACATTTTGATAAGGTAAAGGTTTTGACGAGCTAATGCCTTTCAGGGTAATTTGTTAGGTGCTATGTTGTTATTAAGTTGTGTATATTTTATTAGCATGATGAAAGACGAAAATACATCCATTATTATGAATGTTTGGTTAATTTTGAATGTAACGAATAATTTGTGTGCATTATCTGGAAATATATATTACGCATCTAATGAATAGATATGTTTGCTAGGTACAATTAATAAATCGAGCAGCATAAAGCAATAAAATTAAAATAAACATGGTTGTAGAAACGAGTAATTCTATGTACCCATACCCATATCATCACGCCCGTAATCCCCGAAGGGGTAGGCAGAACCCAAGGAGCGATAAGCCCCTTAAGCCACACTCAGCCAAAAATCGAGTTCTGTTAGATGGAAAATTGTGGAATAGCAGTGAGGAGTGGCTAACTCGTCGCAATTACAAATCTAGAACTCCATACACCATTAGTCGCATTTTACGACATGCTAGGCAAGAAACACAATTTGTACATTCTTTTTGAGTCTCAGACCAACTGGGATTCCATGTAACTATCAACATATCTGTAAGAATTGAGGTACCTACTTAAGTTTTTTTTTTAGCTATACCTACCTAATAAATATTATTTCATTTCATTTCATATCAGTTTACTCGTTTAAACTGAATTCATCATGTCTACACGTAGATATACAAGATACAAAAAAGCGAAAATTTACTCATTCCTGATTTACGAAACCAGGCTGTAGATTCCTTGGCAGTTCCTCGTCACGTATAGCCTAAGCATTTTCAAGGTCAGGGTGAATAACCTCTTTTGCTTAACGAGTTTCTTTTGGGGCCCTATCCTTCGCTTATTCATAATCTTCCTTGTTACGTCGACCTTAAACAACAGCTGACGTAAATTAATATTTGAAAGCATGTATTATGATGTTATGTTTTTAGAATTCTGAGTCTTGTCCATTCTTTTTAAGGGTAAGTATTTCAGTATCTATGAATATTAAACATAGAACAATTTACGATTTACTTTTCAACGCCTGGTATTCTTAATAGCTCCTTTTACATTATTGATAGGGATTAAAATCTAGCGGCATTTTTGCAGAATTGCTTGATCTAGCATTCCAGTCTCTAGTAGGGATTGAAATCCAACGGCATTGAACCAGCACATGTCACTGGATCATGCATCGCTAAAATTGTGCTGGCCCTAGCTTGGATTGCTGGAACCAGCATTGCTTCTTATTTATTGAGTGTTTCATAATTACAATTCATAATTAGTTCATAAGTCAAAATAGACTACCAAGATTTTATAACGTAGTTAGAACTGTATCCAACAATAGAAAATAAAAAAAAATATCAGAAATTCTAATAAAAAATATGATTACAAAATCCAAGTTAATTCATTTTCTTATTCGCAATTTCCGCAATCCAACCTTTTCCATCGCATAACACATAAACTTAACTACCTCCATAATTACTTAATTAATATTCATTAAGAATACACGTTGAAACAGTGAGCTGGGAACGTAAGAAACATTCCGGGGGGGGGGGGGGGGGGAGCAATTCCGTCGGTTGACAAGTTAAATCGAAAACCTTGAGAAATGTATTGTTGTTGTTAGTTTTACAAAGTTAACACTAACTTTTCGTCTCAAGTCCGCATTTAAGCCTAAACGAGAGCGCTTTTCATTTTCGCACTCGCAACGCGAAGTCGTTCCACTTACACAGGGCTGCCATCGGAATATTGGGAAAGTAAACAATGACTAAATTAAGGTTTAAGTAAATAAAACTGTATACATCGCTTTCATATAATTTTATTCGACGTTGAAATCCAAGTCAACAAATTTTAGGATATAAATAAATAAATAATAATACATTTTTCAGACTGACACACCAATTCCCTAGTCTTAAACTAAACTTATAAGCTTGTGCTATGGATACTAGGTAAACGAATAGACATACTTAAATACGTTTATAAACATCCATGACTTGAGTTCAAATATCCATGTTAATCACACGAAATATTTGCCCCTAGCGGGATTCGAACCCGCGACCCTTGGTTTCGTGGCCAGGGTCTCTGACCACTCGACCAACGGGTCAGTCAAGTTATGATTTTAAAATAGGTATAATATGTATAATGTGCTACGCACTAGACTACAAATGATTTATTTGGATCGTGTATATGGGATCCTCTACATTTACAATGACTGGCCCGTTGGTCGAGTGGTCAGAGTACCTGGCCACGAAACCGAGAGTCGCGGGTTCGAATCCCGCTAGTGGAAAATGTTTCGTGTGATAAACATGAACATGTACCTACTTGAGTCATGGATGTTTATGAATATATTGAAGTATGTCTATCCGTGCACCTAGTATTCTAGCACAAGCACAAGCTTAGTTTGGGACTAGGGAATTAGTGTGTCAGTCTGGAGAATGTATTTATGTTTTTGAATTTAATTTACACATCTTATATTATGTATCATTAAGATTGTGACTATGTATTAAAAAGTAAATTGTGGGTAGTAGTATATAGTCATAATAATTCCAAGCAAGATAACAAATGACTTCTGCTTAGTGTTGCTAATATGAATTTCACCTTCACATGGATAACTCTTTTCCTACCCTTACTCCACCATAAATGCCAAACACATGATCCACCAATAAAAGGCTAGTTTAAATTTTTTTTTATAGTCTAATATTGAGAAGAATACTACTTACGTACCTATTTTTCTTTTGTACAGGAAACCAAAAATTATGAAGGTACAGCGCGTACAGCGTAAAGTACCTCATGACGTCACTAGGTCCGACAAATTTTACCGTCTAAGTAAAGTAAAGCGCCCCATTTCAGATCTTTGAAGCGCTGTATTTTTGTCATTTTTCGAGTAAGTATTAGATAAGGCAAAAAATACATAGTGATCAAATATTTTTTTTGTTAGTGTAACTTACGGACTATAACCAAAATTTAATAAACTAGTCTGTTAAGCATGGTAACATAAAATAAAAGTCAGGTAGTGTTGCTTTCCCATTCACATTATTAGTTTGATGTGTCTGCCTACCCTGCTAAAAGAATGCCGTGAAAAGATTCATGGCATTCTTTTAGTAAGATTTAGTTTAGCAAGATGCCCACAGTTTCACTCACGTTGATGGTTAATATTATATAGCTAGCCTTTACGACAAATGAGCTATCAAACACTGAAAAAATAAATTTAAATCGGACCAGTAGTTTCAGAGATTGGCGCGTTCAAGCAAACGAACAAACTATTTAGCTTTATAATATTTATATAGATAATCCACAAAATCCGTGACCGTCGGCAACCCTACCCTTACGTACAAGTTCGGCTCGCGTCAACTTCCACAAAGCTTTTGAATAAAGACTTTGCTTGCATTTGTGCTCTTTTAGGAGAACTTTTAACGCTCTTTTTTAGGATACGCTCTTGTTATAAATTATGACATGAGCACTCGCGATTTCAATGCGTATTTTTACTGTCCTTTGTCTTTCGAGGTGAGGTATGCGATATTCGAGTACAGGATAAAATATTTTTTGCATTGTTTGGAGATCAAACAAAAAACCATATTACCTACAATATTGATCTACGAAATATCGTGTTTGCTTTGAATTTGGGCGACTCTATTTGACTAGCGGGTTTTTTCAATTATAGTGTAAGCGTTTTTATTGATATAGTATGTTGACATTGGTCTTCTTTACATTGAGATTATAGCAAAGTTCTGGACACATGTCCATTTTCACATAAATAGCGTGTTGTTGTTGTATTATGTACAAATACTTATACTATATGTTCTAACTATAGATTTGTATGGTCAGACCTCGACTAAACACGGCACATAACGCTAGGAAGATGATATGAATATAGGTAAATACATATGCAGGAGCCGCGGAAGGCCCAGGCTTCAGATTGGTCATGTGTTAAACGAAGGTGATGTTAGGAGTCATAGAAAACGTAGAGCTTGTATGAAAGGAATCATGAATGTTGAAGAAGCAAGTGTGGTGTGTGTATGGATCGTGCCATTATGGCGTTCGGTTCTCTCTGCCTACCTCGCTAGGGAAGTGGCGTGAAGTTTAGTTAGTTAGTAAGTAAGTATATTCATATACAGTTCAATCATAGTCGACTATCTTTAATAATCGTTTCTCACTCCATGATAGAGTACCAAAGATGGTTATTACAAGCGTCTATGAAAATATTATGTGTCAATCTAATAACTTCGTCTCATAAATAGACTTTACCTGGAATTTAACACCACTGTGCTTCAGAGATAGTCGTTTTGCATATTCATCTTTTCATTAACAATATACCTGTTAGATTTAAATTACAATAGGCATTGACTCGGGAAAACGTTGCAATTAATTAAAACCTTGCAAAAATATTCAAACATTGCCTTAATAAGTAAATTGCATTAATGTAGTAGCTCATTGAAAATGTGTGTTACTAGCTGTGCCTGCGGTTTTACCCGCGTTTATGGTTAATGTTATAGCCCAATAGCGGAGCGGTGGTAGCTCAATGGTAAGGACACGCGCCTCTCAACCGAGGAGTGCGGGTTCAAACCCGGGCACGTACCTCTGGATTTTTTAAATCTATGTACGTATTTATACCACTAGGTCGACGGTGAGGGAAAACATCGTGATGAAACCTGCAAATTTAAATAACTTTGGATTTGTTTGTTATTTTGATCTTAGGGTTACGAAGATCAGATCGGCAGTCGCTTCAATGTAATTACCAGACTCGCTACATCCTGGATTATGGTCTAAGCGGACCCCGTTAAAGCACGGGACATAATGCTAGGAAGATGATATAGCCTATAGCCCTCCTCCATAAATGGGCTTTCTTATACTGAAACAATTTTTCAAATTGGTCCAGTAGTTCCTGAGATTAGCGCGTTCAAGCAAACATAGTCTTCAGCTTTATAATATTGGTATAGTAAAGATTTTATTTTTTGGCTACTTAACAGCATCATCTGGGCTATCATAAAAGAAAGTGGCTTGATTAACAAATTGTCTATTGCAGTAACCACGCACACCTCATTTTTAATTCTAACCACCATTTCGCATTTTAGATGTACAATTATTGATATGTTGTGGAATTAATAAGCTGGAGTGGCAATATTGTTAGAGACCCAGTATACGAGACGAATCCTTGATGTGGTTACGACTATTAAGTCTAATCAATGTATTGCGCACATTATTATCATCACTGGCTTCTCTCGCGGTTTTACTTGAGGAGGTTCCTGCCGCAGCCACCTCTAACGGAAGAGATATTGTGAAAAAAGTGTAGGAGTCCGCGAAAGAGGCGTTTAAAATGGTAGGAATTTTGTGATGTTAGCGTCTATTAAGCTTATCCTTACTGTGGCAACAGTGAAACTGTAATATCATATTAGAAAAGAAAGAATCGAGAACATTGTTGATCTTTGTGACTACATAACAATTTCATCCAAATCCTTTGTTAATAAAGTGAAACATTTTCTTACTTACTTGTTTCTGACGTAGTCTAGTCTCTAACCATATTTTTTTTTGGACTCACGCTATGATTGATATCACTTATCTCGTCTAAAATTTGGCAACTGAGTTTCTCCACCAATGACAATCTTCGTCAAAACTGATTGCAGGTAGATCACCTACAGCTACTGGAGCTAGCTCCGCACCAACTCCACTAATACTATTGCCAAGTTAGATTGACGGCGTCAACAATAATTTATGTCTCGCTTCGTCCGAAACGCCCGAAATTACCAAGTTTTCCTGGGCGGATTTTCTAAAACTCTAAACAGTCGCCTTCACCCACCGTTGTCTCAAACTCCAGTTTGCGAGCCAGGTTTAACTTTGCAGCGCGTTAAATATAAATTTCGCAAGTTCGCTTCGAGATGAAGTTACGGCATTGCGTCGTAGCTCAACAAGTTAGCGTCAGACGAGAAATTTAACTTTTGATATTCCTAAAATAATAGGCTGTGAAACTGTGATGAGACGCCTTAATGCATGCTTCGGATCTTCATTCATGATTAATGAGGATAAAAAATTAAAAATTCACTTCAGACTTCTATCTTTATTTAGTAAATAGCATTTAAAATTCTATTGTATATCATATGATGTTAACAGCCTTATAGCACGATTAGCAGTACTTCAGAAGCCTCATTGCATACAAAGAGACAAATAAACCAATGTTTTACCTGAACTTTCATATGTCATATTTAAGTACTTATTCCATTGGATTATTTTTCTTACATAGATACATAACATCACGCCCATAATCCCCGAAGGGGTAGGCAGAGTCAAAGGGGCAGCATGCCCCTTCAACTACATTCAGCCAAAAATAAAGCAGCCTTGCTTTATTTTTGGCTCAAATTCAGCCAAAAACTAAACTGGGCTGGGTTAGATGGAAAATTGTGAAAAAGCAGTGACAAGCGGCTAACCTGTCGCCTACACAATCACACACCCAAAACCCGATATACCATTAGTCGCCTTCACGACATGCTAGGCAAGAACCACAGTTGGCATATTCTTTTTAAGTCCCAGACCAACACGGGACAGTGGGCTGGGTTGGATGGAAAGCTGTGAAAAAGGAGTGACAAGTGGCTAGCTCGTCGCCTACTCAGACACATACCCAAACGCCCGTAAACCATTAGTCACCTTTTACGACATGCTAGGCAAGAACCACAGTTGGCACATTCTTTTTTTTTTGTCCCAGATCAACATGGGCCAAGTCCCAGACCAACATGGGACCGCTTTTCTTAATTAACCACTATATGTAATATTTATAAAGCTATAAAATATTTGTGCAGATTCCTTTATTTCCTTCTTTAACACAATTATTTCCAACTAGCTGTGCCAGCGGTGTCACCCGCGTTTATGGTTAATATTATAAAGACTATTCCCGTCATACATGATTTCTATGTACCTTTGACCATTAAGGCTGCACACTCGACGGAAGCTTAAAAAATTGAGTAACTTCTCCCGTTTTCCCAACTTTTCCATTCACTACTCTGCTCCTATTGATTGTAGCGTGATGAAAAGTATACTATAACCTGCCCAGGAGTATGAAGAATAATTGTACCAAGTTTTGTTAAAATCCGTCGAGTAGTTTTTGTTTCTATAAGGAACATACAGACAGACAGACAGACAGTCAGACAGACAGACAGACAGACAGACAAAAATTTTACTGATTGCATTTTTGACATTAGTATCGATCACTAATCAGCCCCTGATAGTTATTTTGAAAATATATTTCATGTACAGAATTGACCTCTCTACAGATTTATTATAAGTATAGATTTATTAAGCAGTCAACTTGAACGACGGTCCATTGTTCAGCATCCAAATGATACAAATAATAACAGTCATGTTTAACATTATTATGTTACACCAAACATAAAAACGCGCTAACATAAATAACAGTGAGTTGGTCACGGACTTGGACTTTACGCTTAAATGTTTAAATTCGCCGAAACAAACGCCTAGTCACAAAACGCCCCCGTGTATTCCTTCAGTGGAAAGACTCCCGAATCTCCGGTTCAAGCGACTACTCTCTTGAGCTCATTATTGCAACCGCATTACTCCTCGCTAAGCTGCAACCTGACCGCACACCTACAACCAACCGCTACGTAATGTCCGAAATTAACACTACCCTGGACTACGGGCGCAGGTGGCATTACGCTGTGCTACTGGCTTAAGTGATTTCCCTTCAGCCAAAGCCGGCCGTTGGCAATAAAGCCTAGTTTTCCGTTAAAACACCGCACTTACTTACTTGTAATAATTTACTGCACATTTTAGACTCTTAAAATGGTGTCACCCAAAATTGCGCTTTAAGCTTTCGGCTATAAGGCTCAGTTGGTTAGGCATAATGGGCTTAATATCTTTGAGCGTTAGTCGATTTCGCCGACGATGTTTACTTTTAATTTGCATCAGTTTGCGTTCTGGCTAGTGATAGGTCATTAGCATTATTGGTGTCTATTCTACTCATATATCACTCTGTGGTGAATTGCAAAATATCGTAAATCTATTCGTGTCAATTGGAGGTGATTAGGAAAATAATTTTTAAACCCATTTATTTTTAAAAGTCTAAGGTATGCGTAGGCGTGTACCGCATTCAATGATGGAATAGTCTTTCGAACTTGCATGATCTAAGATTCGTTTATTAACTTCCACTCTTTTTTTGATTTGTCTGAATATATATTAGGAAAAAATCTTCCAGTCTTACCAAATGCAGAAATAATTAAAAAGCACTATTTACTTTCCTAGCCAGCTAACGCCCAAGTAATTTTCTCTGTTAAAATTAGGCGAAAGAAAATGTTCCTACCATTTTTCTAAACACCGTTTCAAACAGAAACGTTAACCCTAGTCTGCGGAACGGAACTGCGACATTAAATGCGAACGGGATGGTCTCACCGACAGCGGGAATTGGTTTAGGCCGGTGTACACTATAGCACTTTGGCAGGATAATCCGTTCGTACGTTTATGTAAAACGATCTGTCCGAGCCTACGTCTGTGCGTAAGCCGTGACGTTGGGAAATATACCTGGGTTTATTATCTAGTCTGAAGTTAGGCTGGGAATCTCCATTGAATATAATTTAAAAGAGTAACTATCGAGTTTCTTGCCGGATTCATCTCGATAGAGTCTACCTTCCGAACCGATGGTAGTATTATTTCATATCCTTTTTTTTATTTATATTGACTATTTATAAGTGCTTTCTTGAAGCCCATATAAATAAAGATATTTTGAATTTAAATTTGAATGAAAGTTCCTTTAAATCATTATCCAGGTTTTGATAAGAGTGAACTTTTTAAAACAATATAATTTAAAAATTTATTGTTTATATGTTGTAGAATGAATTTATACATTAATTAATAAAGAATAAAACGTAGTTTTATACGTAGCTAAATAACAAAAAATCAATTTTTTTGGTCAAATTCCTTAAATTTTAATCATAATGGGAAGCGATGGATATTTAATGAATT
This sequence comes from Glyphodes perspectalis, assembly GCA_951394215.1. Lineage (NCBI taxonomy): Eukaryota > Metazoa > Arthropoda > Insecta > Lepidoptera > Crambidae > Glyphodes > Glyphodes perspectalis. The sequence goes on from OX596216.1 coordinate 7,501,011, forward strand.
AACTGAGAAAATTTTGAATATCCCAAATAACTATAATTATACAAAATCTATGAGGACACCCCATTCTGACGTCATCAAAGTGTACACACCTCTAATTGATTTGACATTTAAATATGCTTGTTGTGACTATTATAAGAAAGAAACAAATAAAATAAAATTTTATTAATGCAATACTTAACCTAGTATAACAAAATTAAACAGTAATTCCACATAGTATAAATTATGAGGCAAGATGTGCAGCCAAAATGGTTGCCACTCAGCATTTGCCATTTAAAACAATTAAGTATTAGAAGGTACCTCATTTATACAGACTCCTTACAGTCTTAAAAAGTTATCTCAAAACAAAATTAAAAGTTAGAAACTTCTAAAGAAGCAATAAAACAGAACATTTCCGTGACGGATGGACGTGATTAGAAGTTGCTCATTTGCTACAAAAAGCTACTATTACAAAAGCAACTTCTGGCTGTAATTACCCTCAATTATTAAAGGATATAGACTATAAACCTAGCTATACAAACAAAACAATAGACAAAGAAAATATAAAGTTTTTACATTTTCCATAGGGTAGACTCGAAATAAGAACTATATCGAATGGTACTCTGCCATGTAAAAAAAAAAAACACTTTAAGCTCGGCTGACGATTCTCTATGGTCGTTTTAACCCGTGTCTTCCCGCAGATTTTAAAATGGGTACATATGTACTTTTTCGCGCGTTCGTTCAACCAGTTATTCTAGAAATCTGGATAGCCAATAGAGCAAGTATTGTTTTGCAGGAGTACATTGCCAATTGTTAATATTCGAATATTATAATAATTATAGTTATTTGTCAAAATGTTTTTACTCTCGTAATTCAAATACGCCATGAATCATTGTGTATTTAATTTCAAAATATGGCCACGTAAATGGATTCCTAGTATTTAGCTTCGAATGATGCGAGAGGTTTGACGCTAATTAACGAGAGCTGGCCAAATTACGGTCGGCTCTCTTTATTTAGCTCTGTCATTTTTAATTAACTAGCCTTCACCTGCGGCTGTGTTCACGTTATACTCTGTTAAAAAGACATTAATTGGCACAAAAGAATACTAAAGATTACGGTACTATCTATTGGGTTTGTGATTTTGTAGACGACGAGCAAGACCTAGCTCACTATTTTCACAGTTTTCCAAGTGAATTCTATTATTTTTTTGGGTAAATGTGATTGAGCTTATTGCTCCTAGGACTGCTCGAGGATTTCGAGCGTGTTGTTAGTTTGAGGTTTAAGTATATATATGTAATTTCACATGTTTCGAAATTTGTTTTTTGAAATTAGATTAATATTGTCTTTACGATATGACACTATTGATCAATTTTATTTATTGATTCTTTAAAAACCATAAAAATATATATATATATCTATACTATCGGACGCATCATCATCTTCCTAGCGTTATGTCCCGTGCTTAGAAGGGGTCCGCTTAGACCATGATCCAGGATTTAGCGAGTCTGGTAATTACATTAAAGCGACTGCCGATCTGACCTTCGTATCCCTAAGATAGGGGAACCAGACAATTTTTGGATCATGGTCACAAATCCAAAGTTGTTTGAATTTGCAGGTTTCATCACGATGTTTTCCTTCACCGCCAAGCTAGTGGTATAAATACGTACATAGGTTTGAAAAATCCAAAGGTACGTGCCCGGGTTTGAAACCGCACTTCTCGGTTAAGAGGCGCGTGTCCTTACCATTGAGCTACCACCGCTCTTATACTATCGGACGCATATAACCAATATAGAAATATATAAAACAAGTTAGTAAATGTATACTTTCTATACATATTCGTCTCATTTCATTACATTCTATCGTCTCATTTCATTACATTCGATAGAATCCACCGAACACCGACGAACCAACTAAAAACAAACGTCTAAACATAATATAAGTTTTTATTATTTCTTACGAAAAAAAAAATCACTCCAAATGCACAATAAAAACATCCCATGACAAACGAAACTCCGTGCAGGACTTAATAATATAAACCCACTGGCACTCTCTCCCGACATAGGTACGCGCAGCACAACTATAGACCGCAGTGAGGTGCGTAACGCAATGAACCCGCAGAGTCAATTCCGTGTGGTCGCTTCGACCCGCTCGCAGCGCTCGTGTTAATTTCAACTCGAATGCGGTTTGTTACTGCGGAAACGTTTTGTTGCATTGCAAAATTGTTTTACGTTTAACTATATAAACATTTAAATATGCTTGTTGTAGCTATTATAAGAAAGAAACAAATAAAATAAAATTTTATTAATGCAATACTTAACCTAGTATAACAAAATTAAACAGTAATTCCACATAGTATAAATTATGAGGCAAGATGTGCAGCCAAAATGGTTGCCACTCAGCATTTGCCATTTAAAACAATTAAGTATTAGAAGGTACCTCATTTATACAGACTCCTTACAGTCTTAAAAAGTTATCTCAAAACAAAATTAAAAGTTAGAAACTTCTAAAGAAGCAATAAAACAGAACATTTCCGTGACGGATGGACGTGATTAGAAGTTGCTCATTTGCTACAAAAAGCTACTATTACAAAAGCAACTTCTGGCTGTAATTACCCTCAATTATTAAAGGATATAGACTATAAACCTAGCTATACAAACAAAACAATAGACAAAGAAAATATAAAGTTTTTACATTTTCCATAGGGTAGACTCGAAATAAGAACTATATCGAATGGTACTCTGCCATGTAAAAAAAAAAAACACTTTAAGCTCGGCTGACGATTCTCTATGGTCGTTTTAACCCGTGTCTTCCCGCAGATTTTAAAATGGGTACATATGTACTTTTTCGCGCGTTCGTTCAACCAGTTATTCTAGAAATCTGGATAGCCAATAGAGCAAGTATTGTTTTGCAGGAGTACATTGCCAATTGTTAATATTCGAATATTATAATAATTATAGTTATTTGTCAAAATGTTTTTACTCTCGTAATTCAAATACGCCATGAATCATTGTGTATTTAATTTCAAAATATGGCCACGTAAATGGATTCCTAGTATTTAGCTTCGAATGATGCGAGAGGTTTGACGCTAATTAACGAGAGCTGGCCAAATTACGGTCGGCTCTCTTTATTTAGCTCTGTCATTTTTAATTAACTAGCCTTCACCTGCGGCTGTGTTCACGTTATACTCTGTTAAAAAGACATTAATTGGCACAAAAGAATACTAAAGATTACGGTACTATCTATTGGGTTTGTGATTTTGTAGACGACGAGCAAGACCTAGCTCACTATTTTCACAGTTTTCCAAGTGAATTCTATTATTTTTTTGGGTAAATGTGATTGAGCTTATTGCTCCTAGGACTGCTCGAGGATTTCGAGCGTGTTGTTAGTTTGAGGTTTAAGTATATATATGTAATTTCACATGTTTCGAAATTTGTTTTTTGAAATTAGATTAATATTGTCTTTACGATATGACACTATTGATCAATTTTATTTATTGATTCTTTAAAAACCATAAAAATATATATATATATCTATACTATCGGACGCATCATCATCTTCCTAGCGTTATGTCCCGTGCTTAGAAGGGGTCCGCTTAGACCATGATCCAGGATTTAGCGAGTCTGGTAATTACATTAAAGCGACTGCCGATCTGACCTTCGTATCCCTAAGATAGGGGAACCAGACAATTTTTGGATCATGGTCACAAATCCAAAGTTGTTTGAATTTGCAGGTTTCATCACGATGTTTTCCTTCACCGCCAAGCTAGTGGTATAAATACGTACATAGGTTTGAAATATCCAAAGGTACGTGCCCGGGTTTGAAACCGCACTTCTCGGTTAAGAGGCGCGTGTCCTTACCATTGAGCTACCACCGCTCTTATACTATCGGACGCATATAACCAATATAGAAATATATAAAACAAGTTAGTAAATGTATACTTTCTATACATATTCGTCTCATTTCATTACATTCTATCGTCTCATTTCATTACATTCGATAGAATCCACCAAACACCGACGAACCAACTAAAAACAAACGTCTAAACATAATATAAGTTTTTATTATTTCTTACGAAAAAAAAAATCACTCCAAATGCACAATAAAAACATCCCATGACAAACGAAACTCCGTGCAGGACTTAATAATATAAACCCACTGGCACTCTCTCCCGACATAGGTACGCGCAGCACAACTATAGACCGCAGTGAGGTGCGTAACGCAATGAACCCGCAGAGTCAATTCCGTGTGGTCGCTTCGACCCGCTCGCAGCGCTCGTGTTAATTTCAACTCGAATGCGGTTTGTTACTGCGGAAACGTTTTGTTGCATTGCAAAATTGTTTTACGTTTAACTATATAAATGTATTATTTAATAATCGGACACAAATGTGTATATATGTACGGTATAATGACCGCGAACAGTAAATTTCTCAAAACACATTTGGGTAGACACAATTTATAAACAAAAAACGGAGTTTGAAATCATTATACCAATGCACTGCAATTTCTAACTCGTATCTAGTAATATATTATCTGTGTACATTTTAAAAACAAAGTCAAGTTAAATACAGCATTTATATTTAACATTTTTATAAGTTAGTTTGTCTTATCCCCGGATATCAAAATGACTAATAAAATATGCGAAAAATAAATGTATGTAAAATTTATATTTTGGCTTTAGACGGTATGACGTACGCCGGGTCAACTACTTTATTACAAACATATACTAAATTAATCCCTTATACAGCAAATCAGTATAATAGAGAGTAATTTAGTGTAGTATACTGTTACTATCACTTAATATGGCGTTAATTACCTAAATAGCTATTTGACCGATATGATCGATTGATTGAGTAATCAGCTTTATCAGAGTACCTACCACTGGTAATGCGTAATCAATAATTTCACTCCAGTAGTATTACTCCAACAGTGTTAATTGTAACAGTTTAGTAATAAACCTATGATTTTCGTAGGTTTATTAGTAAATGATTCATTATTCTATTCTATTCTATTCTATTCTATTCTATTCTATTACCTCTATAGACTTGCTTTTTAATTACAAATTATTCCATCAAATATTATAGTTGTAACAGAAAAAAATTTAAAAATGATGAAGGATATGGTTAGTTATTACATTTCGTATGCATATCATAAATATAAAAATACTCTGAAATGATAATCAACTAACTAACTAAACTTCCCTAGCGGGGTAGGCAGAGAGAACCGAACGCCATATGGAACGATCCTTACACACCTTACTCGCCTCTTCAACATGAATGATAACCTCAAACGATAAAATCATTAATGCGTATAAACATGACATGTACCTAGATCTGTCGGGAATTTCGCTCAGCGTATTCCTCCATGTAACGATTTTCGCAGATCCAACTTAAAAGTAGGTAATAAAGAACCACTTAAAGTCAGCCCATTCATAATATCGGAGCGATCAGCTGACGATCTACGTCGTTGTATGTTCCGTAGTCATGACGCGATGGCGTCGTCATGTGCTACGAAAATATGACTATGACTTCTGGAAGCGGACTACGACATGCTTACAGATTTGCCAGCTACGCTTATACAAATGCTACGAATCAACGTCATCCGAAAGTTTTAATCTAAATATTTCTAAATATTAATAAAAACCGATCACAAAAGCAATCAAACTTAATTTAAAACTTATTTGCTTTTCGAATATTTCTTATTTTTCTGTACCTAAATATAGCTTATTTGCTTAAAAAAAATGTTTTAAAAATTCACCTATCAATTAACTTTAGTAAGCCAGATAGCCACAGCCAACCCAAATATTTTTTATTACTGTTGACTATGTTTTTATTTCTCTCTAACGGTTTATAAAGAGCATATTTTATGAACTTCACATGATTTTATTTTTCCAAGCACTATATTATCCCATTTTAGTCGAGTTCCGTTTGGACTATGAATTTTGTGAGACTGGTTATTTAATTGAAGCAACTGCTACCAGACCTTTGTAGCCCTTTGGCAGGGGAACCAGTTAATTAGATCATAGGTACATATTTGAGGTATAGCGGTGGAAGCTCAATGGTAAGGACACCCGCCTCTTAACCGAGGAGTGCGAGGAGTTCAAAACCGGGCATGTACCTCTAGATTTTTCAAGTCTATGTACGTATTTATACCACTAGTTCGACGGTGAAGGAAAACATTGTGATGAAACCTGCAAATTCAAACAACTTTGGATTTGTAACCATGATCCAAAAATTTACTGGTTCCCCTATCTTAGGGTTACGAAGGGCAAATCGGCAGTCGCTTCAATGTAATTACCAGACTCGCTAAATCCCGGATCATGGTCTAAGCGGACCCTGTCTAAGCACGGGACATAACGCTAGGAAGATGATGATGAGGTACATATTTGAGGCCTATAAAATCAAAGGCAGCTTCAAGTCCCTTAAAGTCGTAAAATGAGTCGTACGGCATCAACTTGTTTAGTTACTTGACTTTAGTGTAATTCGTTTTACAAAAAAATGCAGATAAGTTCTTACAAATTCAATTTTTAACGCGATATGCTATATGCTACAGTTTTTCAAGCTTCCTGAACATTTGATAGACTTGAATTGACTGTCTTTGATTTTATAGGCCTCATTTATAGATATCACCATTAAGGTGCAGCCACTACATTTCTTAAGAAAATCTCAAGATATGTACCCAGGATAGAAGTAGCTCCCCTCGCTTATGAGGTGTGTATCTTTACCATAACCTACCACTGAAAAAGGTTGTATCGCTTTTCTAGCACATTTTTAAAGCTAACAATGCACCACCACTTCCCCATATAACCAATACGAGTATTCAATCAAACCGGTAGATGAACATTGAATAAAACTATACGGCGATCAGTCACAAACCAGTTGGGCAATAAACGTGCTTGGTGAACGATGGATGCGGTTCCACGTAGTTACTGATCGCTGTTCACGCTCAAGTTGCCTCGATGACTGATGTAATGGCACTTGAGGATAACATACGATTGTCACGTTTATGCGTTACTATGTCCCTATCTGAGGTTTAGCTTACGTTATATAGTGTTCTTGGGAACGTCGTAGGTACGTTTTATTATCGACATTCTATATTGGACGAGTTTTCACATTTTCAGCTGTACTATTTACCCAATTTCACTCGATATTGTAGACAAAAACACAAGTTTAGTTCCCATAAAGGAATATGTACTTCTTCATGCAGCTTTTTTTCTTGCACCTTTTAAGAATGTTAATCATCATCTTCCTAGCGTTATGTCCCGTGCTTAGACGGGGTCCGCTTAGACCATGATCCAGAATTTAGCGAGTCCGGTTATAACATTAAAGCGACCTCCGATCTAACCTTCGTAACCCTAAGATAGGGGAACCAGACAGTTTTTAGATCATCTTTTAAGAATATTAATGTCAGAAAAAAAAACTAATACCTAATCATCTATGATAGCAACTGCTTTTCGATACGTAATGGAAACTGTACTCATACTCGCTGCCATCTTGCTCGAAAACGTTAGCGAATTACCTACCTTTATTGCAATTATTTTATCTTTGAGATTATGATTTCTTTTTTGTCAACTAATTTATTTTATTCAAGAATAGATGTCGTTAACTAACAAATATTATGTGCTTTTTAACTTTAAACCGTCCGTTTCGAGTTTGTTTTGCATATTCATATGTTAACCAGTGTTTCTCAATGTAAGTGAATAAGTTGTATTCTGTTTTGAGAAATAAAATGTCTTAAACTGTATACATTTTTTCAGAGACTAATAGACAGGCAAGAAAATCAGTTATACAACTATGCACTTCAGTTCATTCTTTGTTTAGTATTTAAAATATTCCAAGCGCGCGGTGTCTTTTAAAAACACTCTTGCAAATTATTACCAAGACATCAAGTGTTGGTAATAAAATGAAAATTAATACCCTCGACGTTCAAACAATGATCAAGTATAAAATTATAGCGGAGATGCCTGCAGCTCCCTGAGAAATTCTAAGCGATCCATCGAACATTCCGGCCTTATTTCCCGGGTGTAATACCGAACTTACGGACAAAGCGGCCCTTGTACCGTCTAATACTGAACACGGCTTCACACTGCGCAGCCAATTCAGGGCGCGACACTACACTACAATCAGTGTATCCGTCCGTGAGCTGGCAAATTTGGGGACAGGACAGCTTGATGCGGCAAATTTTGGGACCGAGTCATCTGAAGAGACGATTAATTGAGCAGTATCAGTCGTTACAAGAAAATATTTTCTCTCCCAATTTCTATGTCTGGTAGACAAGGACAGTTTGAGGCGGCAAATTTTCGGACAAATTCGCTCAAGAAGACAAATTGAACAGCAGTAATAATTACAAGAATATATTTTCTTTCTCAATTTAAATTTCTGTCTACGCCTTGGTTTGTGTAGATTGAATTTCATACGATGGACAAGTCACTGTAGTTAAATTCGTTCAAAACGTATTTCTTCAGTAAAATCTATCGTAAAAGACTCGTATTCATGATTAAGAAAGGACGTGGCACATAAATCTGACCAGGCAACACTCATTACAATACAACTACGGCCCAACCGCATAACCTCGGATAAACTTCGAAGTGTAGAATAAGAGAAGCACAAACACTTTCGAGAGTCTAACCAAAGAATATACAGTTAAAATATATAAGTAATAATAACAGTTCCAGAAGTTCACGATGGCGCTAATAAACCTTGATTGATATTTATAAAACTTTTTGTTTCAAAATATCGATGCAAATCCAAAATTATTAAAGATTTAAGATGTTTATTTATTCCTCTTAAGATTATAAATCACTAACGAGAAATAATAAAATTATTAACTAATATAGGAGGATCAATTATTGGAAGAGCAGCTTGCTATGATATACATACATATCAACGTTCTTTATTCAATTCTATAATACTCTAATGAGTAGGTCTGTACTTAAATAAAACAAGCATTGCAAATTATTAAATTTATTTGTTTGTATATCCTCCAAGCAACAGTGGCGCTAACTATCTCGCTCTTTATGATGGACAATTTTCCACAGAGAATTTGCTCTCCTCCCTTTAACATTGTAAACTTCGGTCTACCCGCAAGTTTCCCCGTCCTAAGTCCGTTTCGCTCCACGCGACTTTACGGCCTTTCGGTTTGAATTGGGTACCGGGATGTTTACGTAGTGATAATTCGTTCATATTAATTACACTTTTCATTTAGGATACGCGGTCGTGAGTGTACGGGAAGTGTAATTAATATTACTGACGGAAAACCGTGTTCACTGTATAAAAAGCTTTGCTGCTGGGGTTACATGGCTAGAAGTTAGGTACTCATTTTATGCCAATTTGGGTTGACCTTTAGAACCTAAATCTATCTAACTTTTAGACTAATATTTTATCTAAGTGTTAATAAATGAATAAATTCTCCAGACTGACCTAAAAATTCCTTAGTTCCAAACTAAGCTTACAAGCTTGTGCTGTGGAGACTAGGTGATCGGATAGACATACTTAAACACGTTTATAAACATCCATGACTCGTGTCGAATGTGTCTTGTGATGAACATGGGCATTTGGTCCATGTTCATCACACGACACATTTGCCCCTAGCGGGATTCGAACCCGCGGCCCACGGTTTCATGGCGAGGTTCTCTGACCACTGGACCAACGGGCCTGTCTAAATAATAATAAATTAATGTATTTGGTTTTACATCTATCTGGCTAAGCCAGTTAAAACAAGATATAAAAGGTGTTTACAAATGCATATATGTTGTTACCTGCAGTCTAGTATTCATAGCTCAGTTTGCAGCTACAAAACAATGATATGGGTACTAGTAATTATGTAAATATAATAAGTTAGTGAAAACAAATTATTATTCACTAGCTTCTGCCCGCAGCTTCGCTCGCGTGGTACATCGATGAAACATAGCTTATATGTTAGGGTGTATGACCTATATTATTCTCAAGTTTCATTAAAATCAATTCAGTAGATTTTTTGTGAAAGGGTAACAAACATCCATCCATACATACAAATTTTCGCATTTATAATATTAGTAGGATAATTATAAATTATTTTAATAATACCTGCATCATATTTTCAGCTGAATATGGTTAAAGGGGCATGCTTTCCCTTGACTCTGCATACCCCTTCGGGGATTACGGGCGTGATGTTTTGTATGTATGTATGTATGCATCATATTGTTGCTTACGTTATCCGGTTTCGATGAACACAATCCCTCGGGAGATACCGTCAAGAAGCAACTAATTCTCTTTGTAAACAATAACAATTTTGCTTGTTCCAATGACTACACAAACTAGCCCATCACAATGCAAGTGCAAGCTGAAGTCAGTAGGTATCTAATTCAGAGGAGCGTTGAAGTTTTGGAATTCATAGATCTGTTCCAGTTCTGTTGTATCATCAAAGTTTTGCTTCAAATAACAAGATCGGAGTTTCCTGCGACTATGTTTCGAATTCGGCATTGGACCTTTGATAAAATCAAGATTTTATATTATTTGGTATTGTAGACTTTTAATTATTTTTTTTTTGTATATTTCTGGCTTTTTGTGCTAACGTAAAAGTTAGAAAATTCAAGTCTAGGATTTTATATAAAATAATGCGAATTTTCTCGAGATTTAGACATATTTATAGATAACAATGATTTGTTGAATTATGTTTACTACATGAACATTTACCTCTAGGATATACTAATAGGATTTTAATTCACGGCTTGCAGGCCTAGCTGTCTTATTACTAAACCGTGTAGCTTGTCAATGCTATTTTTAATTACACCAAATTTATTATATATTGATGAATAACAAAAATTTACTAACAAGATTCATGTTGATTAAAATTTATATACGTTATATAATTTATATTCGTTTTTATTAAATACGTTATTTATATTAATTTACATAATTATATCCGATTTTCTTTGTTAACTAACGAAATGGATAGATACTGGGAAATTCGGCTACCGATCGAGACTAATTAGAAAGTCGAACGTCTCTAAATTGGCTTAAATTTAAATATAAATTCGATATCGAATTAATATTTAAATTAAAGCCAATTTATGGTTTTACCATGTTCGGCAGTATCCCATAGGATATTACCGTACTTTGCAATGGAAATTAATATTTGTGATAAAATTATTGATTACAGATCAGTGAATGATTATGAACCGTTTAGAATTAATATGAATACTATATATTTTGTATACTATAGGATTGTGTAAAGTACACATACCTTCACCTTCAAGAAGTGTATTGTCAATAAATAAAGAACCATAAATAAAAGGAAGCTAGTTTTTGCATTCGGCTTTATCCGCATAGAACTTGATCTCTAATAGGAAAACCTTATGGTGTGTCCCACAGAATCATTTTATCAAGAATAAAAGTAACTATTATCCTTTTCAAAGTCTTAAGTTTCGGCGTACAAAAAAAAAATAACCGGTTAAAACATTTAACAGGCAGTCGGAGAAACAAAAAAACTTTCACATTCGGATATTAGAAAGTATAAGTGGTTTAATAAGTATGATGTGAAGAATTCAAATTTAATTTGGACAAAAAATGCTTCCAAAAGCGACGTCCAGCAAAAAACCCGTCATGAGACTTCACTCACGCGATCCTCAAAACACAGGTTAAATCAACCCAGCATTTATTCGTGCCGAATTCCTCAGCGTCCCTCGCGTGGAATTCCTACTATCGTGTACCCACGCTCCATAATCACCATGAAACAGCATTGCCCTGGCTCGTTTGTCACAAGGCCTAATAGAGGTTTTTACCTAATGCCCCCATTCTTTCTGCGTCAGTTTTTGTCCAATCCTCACTTATTTGTCTCACTGTGCGGAATGCCGAGGCCGTTCTTAATTAGATTAGGCGATGTTAAACTTATGCGTGGGTTAAGGGATTGTAATCCGAAACGCAAGTACATCAAAGTTTATTTTCAAAATTGTATGTGAATTGTATCACGATTCAACATTTTTCCTTTAAAAAAATGTGAATTGAGGAATTGTTACATACCTTATTTTTATTATACATTAATTTACTATAAAAATATTAATATCAGCGACACAATATACATAATTCTTTTTGTAATTAATGTTTTGTAGTTTTTCAAAAATATATGAATTATTTTTGAAACAAACAATTAGTGACAGATTTATTGAGATGCAAATCAATTTTGACAGTTACAATCTATGCAAATGTAAAACAGTACATTTTACAGTACTTAGTCGAACCATCCTAATAATACACCATTGCGGTAAAATCCTCATAAGCGAACATCGCAAAGCTGCAACTAACCACAGATAATGTAGTTGCCGCAACAAAATTAGCCAAACTGACACCGAACCGACAGGATCGACCCGCTAAACAATGACGTTACGAAACTCCTGAGCGAAAAGTAAACACGCCAACTGAGTGACATAAGTAAGCAAACTAGGCCGTGATAGAAAGGCCTAATCTCCGCGGTCTCCCCGAACTGTCGTTAATAAAACTCCCTGTGAACTTATCTCCCAGGGGTAAGATAAAAATATTTTCTCCCGAAAAAACAAACACGGCCGAGAGGGGAATGTGAAAGGTTTCGCACGATCACGCGTCGCACGTCAATGGGAAGACGTTGTAATCGTGATGAGGCTTGTTGCGAGGAGTTTTTAAGTATTTTTTGTCGAGAAAAGAATTTTAGACCACGGTGCATCGTTAGATTAGGATGCTAGGTTATTTCTAACCTAAAAATTACCTTCCAGCAAAAATGCTGTTGACTAGAAATTTTGCAATTTTGTAGTCTTTTTGTTACGTAATAGTTTCATTATAAGTTATTGTTATATTTATCTTTGCCGCGGGTCATCAACTGTTTTTAATGTTTGCTATTATCACATACGCATACTAAAACCAGTGTTCATGATTGTACAATGTATGTACTTAAAAATGTCAAATACTATTCGGCTTGCTATAATTTTCAAATTATACTAAGCATCTATTTATGATTTAATAGCACCGCCCCGTAGTTTCACCCGCGTTATTTCCGTTATCATAGGAATATAGTAATAAAATATAGCCAATATTACTTGCTGATAAAGCAAGGCTCCATTGGTGAAAGAATTTTTCAAATCGATCCAGTAGTTTCGGAGCCTATTCAATGCGAACAAACAAACAAACAAATCTTTCCTTTTTACAATATTAATATAGAATTCTTTAAAGTATAATATTTATATCAACAGTTCCTTCGTAAAATTTCCCAAACTAACAAACCGCAGACTTACGTTAGCTCGACTCCACAGACGTCTAAAAACCTGGCAACTTTTCTCGCCCGTTCCATTTGTCCGACAAAACGATTCACTTGCAGTCATTAGCCTAACCATCCCCGTTTTCCTCAAGATATTTTCCTGTTTTCGCCAACTAAGAAAACACAATACGTCCATTGAGAACTCTTGGGTTGACAATGATTTAATAATTTGACAATGGTGCTTCTGTGTGGTCTCTGCCTTTTTGTAAGGTGTCTAAAAGGAGCCACCGTAATTCTCTTGAAACGACCAGTCGGGCGGTTCTAATTGATTCATGGGGCATATGAGCCCAAGATAAGGTCTTACTAACGGCTGACACGGTACTTAATTGTATGACGGCCCAGCAGAAATGTAGGCCATGATAAGCCGCCGGTTATGGTGGTCGTTTTATGTGGTAATCTCGTGGAATCAAATGCTGTAAAAATAATGACAGCTGACGTTGGTATTGTGCGTGGGGAATAATGGATATTGTTATGTTTATGCCCTTTTTATGGTCAGCGTAATCAGCGCTCATGTCAAAAATGCTACAAATTTTTAACAGTGATAAATGATGGTAACGGCTGCACAGGAGTTTGATAACGATATTTTAATTATATGTATAGCTATTTATTTCAAAAATAGACATGAAGAAAAAATACCAGCTCATACAATATTTTATGGCGGAAAATCAAATCTAGACATTATTTTCGTAGGTTTGCTACACATATCGTATTATCTAATTGATCAGCAATTTTTTTTTTGATATTTTTTTAACTCAGTCTGAACTATAAACAACAATTTCGAAACAATGCAATTACGTTACACAGTGTTTGACTATTTCAAAAGAAAGTTAGTTTGGGTATAAACCAAATAAATACTAATGGTTTTAGATTAAAACTGTATCATTTCAATGAATTTCAAATGAATGTGACGATTGAAAAGAAATACTAACTCTTTAAAGATTTCTGAACCAACTCACTAATCAGGAATACAAATGTTTAATACATACAAGTAATTCATATTCCAATTAATAATTAAGTAAACAAAGTAATAGCACAGGAACAAGCACCTATTTTACTTGACCTTTGAAATACCTTTTACAAATTCAACATATTTTTCTTTTGCCTCTAACCCACGCCTACCAGCGCCCACGACTTTCTAAATTCAGCTAAGCACCACATAGTTTAAAGCAAATATTTATATTTGTAGTTAATTGACATAGTAATAGACCCGTTTTACTAAAGGTGCTGATTTAGGCAGTGGGACTGATATTTGAAACTTACTTCAGCCGGGCTTGCTGCCTCTTTGACTCTGCCTACCCCTTCGGGGATTATGTATGTATGTATGTACTTCAGCCGGCGGATTCGCTTAACAAGTCCGTAAAATAAAACTTATTTAGTAGTTATCTATAAGAAATACCTACATGTCTACACACGATTTATTTTGCACTTTAATAAACCAAATGTGTGTGACAAACAATGCTGCAGAGATTTTGTACGCGTAGATAAATACGATTCTAATATAAGCCTGTATTCATCCAAGATTTTTATTTGAATTATTTCTAATAACTAAAATGTATGAAGTTACTACTAAACTCATCTATTCCTACTTTTGACGCACGCAACTAGCGCAGGTAGACGGTCCCTTTGCATGTCGTAATCAGATGCGAAAGTTGAAAATAATCTATTTATCTAATAAAAAATATTTTTCGCATATGAAATATAGTACTTAAAAAACATTCAAATAAAGACACTTCTATTTTTTTAAATTAAAAATATGTTGTTAAATTTTTAATTAGTAAAATAACTAACAACAAATAACTGGTTGTACATAAACTATCATCTACACTTCATCATAAATCGACATCTTACCGTTCCAACCACCTAACGTACTCTCTTCTGTCTATAAACACATGTTGACGCGTCGCCCACGCTTCCATATCAAAGCAGAGAAACGTTACAAATTCGTTTCCATTTTGTAGTTCTTCTCTCTCAGCGTGTTTGTTTTATTGAGTCTCTAAAAGCCACTGAGTGAGACGTTTTTTCAAGGAATTCCGTTTTCTCGCCAGAGTGTTCTGACACAAGTTTTTTTGCGTGAACCGTTTGAGAGTTGAACTGTTTGCGAACAAACTTCTATAGTAATGAAAAGTAAATTCCGTCTTCTCTCACGAAGACATCAATAAAACTATTCGTTGACTCCAGAAGGTTTCGATTCTGGAAAATATTTTCCCATTCCGACGGCAATTTAGGCTTTGTAGCCAACTGACGCGTCGTCGGCGTTTCAATATTTCCTGTATACTGACGTCGTATATCATAGCAGGCTGGTCGACTGAAGATTTTAAAATATTTATTGCTTGCGTGCCGTTGCTGATATAGTTGATTCTGTGTAAACTGAATTTAAAATCTTTTGTTTCGAACCATAAATAATAATGGAACTAGTGAATATCAATCGGTGGAGGTATCACTTGTAGTGCTCAGTTCAACTTGTGTAGATTCCTCTTAGGTACTGTGACTTTACGAAGGAAAAACTTAAGTGCTTACTGTACAAAATTAATACAAATTACGTTCTTTTTGACATAACATTATCAGTATTAAAATGAATGATAGATAAAATTTACTGAGTATTAGGCATACATAGCAGTTGTCCAAAAATTTACGGCTTTGAAATATTCTATATTATTTTATAAAGGAATTAGGATATGTAAGTAACTAATGATTTAATAAAAGACGCAATAGATTAGCAAATCTGAATGATTTCCAAATAACGTAACATTAACTAGAAGACCAAAATACATCCCCAACTAACCTACTTCTTTAAATTTCAATTCAGCACTTCACACACATGTACCAACCTTTTATACACAAAGAGCATTCGAATAAATATGAACAATAAATGTACAAACCAAGCACACTTCCAGATCGTCTAACCAGCCCTATGACATCAAACAGCGTTTACCTAACACAGACGAGTTAAAAGGCGCCGCAGTAGTCCGCAGTACTTAGGCTCCCTTAACGAGCTTAACAACTATATTATAGAACATCTTGGCTGCTCCGTACACGCTACATGAGAGGCTTCCAGGAAACAGGCTAAGCCGTCTATACTGATATTTTGTATGGAACTTCGAGACGGGAAGATAAGCGGTTTTCAACTTTAATATTTAGCTGATAAGACATCCGGCTGAAAGGTTCGTCTTCAGTGCTATAGAGATTAATGTTTTATCTGGGGTATCTTTATTAGGCCTTAATTCGTTCAGCATTTTGAAAGGTTGATCTAATAGAGTAACTAATTAGATTGTTATCTATTTGCCAGTTATACCAAACTGATTTTTTGATAGCGCTTGTTTTTACCGAAACACTTACTTAGTACATTTCGCTTAAGTTTTACCTCTTTTCAAGTAGAAATATTTATCGAATTAATTAGCATTTCCGTCGGTAATGATAGCTACAATTAATATTAGAAGTCTATCTGTCCCTCTTTTACAAAAACAATTCACTGTCACATTTTATTTTATCTAGAAAATATTGGTTTAAGTATTAGAATCGCCCCCAGTTTCGAATCCTTGCGAAGCGGACATTTATGGTCATATTATAATAATAGAGCTTTATGCTCATAGATTTTTACTTAATCATGTCTATTCATTTTCATTAATATATATTCTTAATACAAACTAGATCCAGAATTTAAGCAAATTTAACGAAAACAATGATCCAAGTGACACCTAAAAAGTATCGCATCCAAATACTGTCATGTTGATGAAAAATACGCCAACACCCGCTTCACCCTATAATTCCTATAACATCAGCATACTTAACCCCCTTGTTAGGGAGTGACCTGTCACCGCGCCCTTTCTAAGGGCTCTTGCTTGAGACTGCCGACGCGCGCGCCGGCGGCCACTCACCGCGCCGCTAAGTGCCGTTACTGTGTTGCAAATGGCCTTAATCTCTACAAAACACCGAAGGATGTGTGATTAGTCGCGAATATTGTTGTATAAATGTTGCGCTTTGTTAATAGTAGTGGATATATTTCATTGGGATCATTTAAGTTGTGTTGAAATTAGGGTACTGCCGAACTATGATGTCCGCTATGGACAAATGTTTCGTGTGATGAACATGGACATTTGTACTCGAGTCATGGATGTTTATAAACGTATTTAAGTATGCCTATCCGTTCACCTAATATCCATAGCACAAGCTTGTAAGCTTAGTTTGGAACTAGGGAATTGGTATGTCAGTCTAAAGAATTTATTATTATCATTATTATAAAAGAATTTATATCCGGTGCTCAGTCAAGGTCCGCTTTGACCAGCCTTTCCTAAAGGTCGATAATGCCCCCTTGTGGGCGCTGCAGGCCTAAAGGGCGATAATAAAATAAAATACACAACATACATCTAAAAAAATTGCAAATTCTTGTCTCTAGTATTCTTAAAGAGATTTTTTTCAAAAATGTCTTGTATTCACCAAATAAAAACATCGGTGTCGCTAGTGGACGCCAGCGAACAGGGCGCACTCTTCATTTGAAGTTATACCTAGTGGTTTTTAAGTAGGTGCTCAAAGTGGGCAGTAGACAAATTAAGTTCGGGAACCTCTGGTTTAGACCATAATCTAGAGTTTGGTGAGTATGGTAATTATATTGAAGTGGTTGCCTATCAGATCTAATTATAGCCCATAGTCAGAAGATTGGATTATAGTTACACATCCATAAATTATTTTGTATGTCGAGGTTTTAATATCAGTATATGACCGACTGATACCAAAATATCATATTATTATGAAAAATGGTAAATTTTAATCAAGACATAACCATTCATAAAGCTTTATCTGTTTCAGCAACCATTAGTCCCGCCACGCATCATTCTTGCGTCTCTCGTATTCGTGGCGAAATCTTGACCATTTGACCAACCGAACTAAACACAATGGATCACGAAACCATCTAACAGTGGTAAACTAGAGGTGGAATGCAAACTTTTAAAATTGCTATCTAAACTTTAATACACCCATAAAACAGGTCTCACACTCGAAATAATTTAAATAGACCTTCACGCCGAACTAGTGGTACTATTTTCCAGGTATCTATTTATAGGTATGTACACAAATTAACCTTTAACCTTTAAGTTTCCAGGGTGAAACAAAAGTCTCCCTCAAATCAGTTCCACATCTGTTTGTCCTGAGCCAGTTCTTTCGAGTTTGTGCGGACGTCTGACATTATTGGATCAATAAGAATATTAGCTACACATTATTCTAGAGATATAAGAATCTACTTATTAGCGGGAAACGCCTGCTAGCTAATATGAAAGGTAAAAGTAACAAGACAGTCGTATTCTTAACTAGCATGTGGGCTTTTTCGCTTAATTGTCTAAGGGCCTTTGAATGAAATGGTTAGAATCTTATCAGCATGACGACATCGACAACAAAACAATAATGTTTTATTTTTTGTTTGAGCTTCTCTCGCTGGATTGCCATGAAAGATATAAAGCCAAAGCCGTTCAGCTTTGTTAAAAAATAAGTGCGTAAAACAGTACAATGGCAATAAATTAAACTCTCAAAAGTATTGACTAACAAAAAACATATCATTGTTAAAGCAAGTAAACTCGGTAATCTCTAGGTTTAAAGATCATTCTATACAAAGACACCAAATCCTCTCCACAGACTTCTTAAAATTCTATACAAATACAAAGAACAGCAAGCATACGTGACAGCAAAATTCAAGATGGCGTAGTGTCATGGCGGACTGCGGTCTCTAAATCAATTAGACGCAAGGAACGCGTCCCGACGGTTTAATAAGGAGTTACTGCGACAGCGCCACCCATAAAACGTTGACCATCGGCCCCTACAATGGACGCCCCAGATAATGGAAAATTGTCTAAAGGGATTTTTTTATTATAACCCCGGTGTATCCACTCCACGCTGTGACGAGAATTTGTGGCGGTTTTTTCTCATTGCTCTTTATCGCCGACGCATTTCTACCGAGTTTACTTTTTAGATAAAAAAACAGTTTCTAAAAAAGCCGTTACTTTCGGTAAGTCACTTGGCGTTCTGCCACGTTTTTTCATTGGGAGAATGTTTGTTCGTGAGATTATTACAGAGTTATAAATAGACTGCGTTTATGATAAACTGTCTAATAATAAAGCGCCATGAATATGAATAACGATGTAGGATAAATGAAATCCAAAATAACTTTTTTCTTATAAGAAAAAGGCAAGGCGTAGTAAATCATGAATAACACAACATAAAAATTGATCGAACGAACCTTAACATAGCCACCGTTGAATACTTAAAAACACAAAAAATATATAAATAAAAATTATCCATATAAAAGGTCACCCTTACCCACTAGTAAAGTGATTCAAACTCGTATTTGAATTAGGCAGACCACAAACTTTCTATTAATCCGTTGTTAGCTGTTTCGTGAAAGTCTTCAAGACTTCTTCATTAATTGATTTAGAGAAGCGACATGGTTACTTTAATATTTTCTAAGCACGCGACAGTTTCCAAACTAAACCTCTTCACCTAAACCTCTTCACGGAATTCTATTTTGGTGAGACATAGCAGCTTTCTGAAATATATATTGAGTTATATTTTTGAGTTGCAAATTACACATATACTATGAAATTTGTGATACAATAGAAAAATAACCACATGTTTCTAATATTGCACAATTTTCCATGTAATCCAACTTAATTTTATTTTTGGCTGAATGTGTTTCAACAAGCTTGACCTCTTGGACTTTGCCTACCCCTTCGGGTATTTCAGGCGTTAAGGTAAAGAATGGATTTTATAAATTAAAGTTCTCCAAAAAATTATTCTTTGCCGTCTGATTTTACAAGTTGTATATTACAAGTCTAAAACTGCACAGATGCATAGAAAGTAATACCTTCGTAATCCATAAAGTGATCTCTTTCATATTTGCTAAATACGCCAACATTATACCTAATATGTATACAGACAAAGATTATTAACTCTAAAAACAAGGTAAAACTAACTTCAAAAATACCACAACGTAGTTTCCAACGTTCATTGAAAAACAGCTAAAAGAAACCCGGCTAACGACTCAACACAACTCCAACTAAAAATGAACATCCAAATTGAGCCTACACAGAGTTAATTCTATAAAAGTGTTCACCTTACGACCAACAAAAGGCATTTAAACGCAAAGGAAGCAGAAAACGACGGAAGAAAAATGAATGATTACAGCAAAAAGGGCCATCAAAACGAATGATAAACGAGCTTAATCCTCGTCCTATCCTTGTTTTATTACCATTGGCCGATTGTAAAAACGTATTAGTGGGCGGCAGCCCGCCTCGGCCAGCGATCTATGACACTTTAGTTGGCCTTTTTATACCGAATAGAAGACATTTGTCGTAATTTATCGGCGATTTATTACGCAGGTAATGTGTAATCAAAAATTTAGCAGTAATTTGGGACCAACTCCTATAGATAGTTGAAGTAAATGTGTTAGATAGTGTTAAAGTGGATGCTCGAAACATTGGTGCTATTTATTCGACGTTCCTTATTTGCTGCTTATGTGTATATTCGGATATATTTACAGCGTAAGCAAAGCTTTACAACTTTTTTATTAAGAAGATATTACGTCCTTTTATCAACCTCACATATTGTCCAACCTCACATATCCTCACGGTACCAGTAAATAATAACAAAATTAAAATAAAATGATCTTTTGATAAAGAGATTTTTTACCAATGGCACGGGTAGTACCAATATTTATAAGAATTGTAGTAGTATCTAATTAAGGACCAATTTAAAGCAATTTCTATACTGAGTGATTGTTTCGATCCAAGAATAGACTGAACAATTTTGCCTAAAATAAAAGTTACTATGGGTTGAAATCTGTAATGATGATTTTTAATTCATCGTGTATGTCTTGTCGATCTATAAATTGTTTAACAATCGTTTATGATAAAGTCGTCAACCTTATCAAAACTGCGTGGCATACATTTAAGGATAAAAATAGTAAAACTTCGATTTTTATTTACCCATTTTAATTGTGATTAAAACTATTTTTTTTTTGCAATTTAATATTAACAAGCCAATATGCTATCACTTACGAAATATAGATTTTAACTAAAATTTCTCATTCATTATTTTAAATGTTTTTCAAGTCTTTATAATATTTGTTTATATTACTTTATAATTATTAACATGCAAGAAATTATTAATTACCTAGAGGTATTCACGAAATACACTGCTATTAAAACGGACATAAACAATGACGGCCTAGCTTACTGTTTTTATTAACGAATATTACAGAGTATTATCACAGAAAACACTCCAAGCTGGGATCACATCCAACAATAATTGTGAGAAAAAGCGATAAGTGGGAAACGTCAACATGCTCTCGACTAGGAATTAGCAGTGGTCCCATGTTGATAAAACGCGCCTATTATGTTAAGGCCATTGTGGATGAGATACGGAAATGAGCCCCGAAAGCATTTATCTTCAAAGAAAAACCTCTATTCGAGTGGGAAGAACGAAATCTATTCTGTTGCCGGCGAAATGGCTGGGAAAAGTTATTTTTGCGATGGGTTTGGGAAGTTAAGATGTGGTGTGTACCGGTGTGCGGATATTGATAATATTTATTTAATGGCAACATTTAGCACAGGTTATGTTGTGAACACTGCACCAGAAGTTGGACTAAGTTTACATATAAAGAAAAAAACAGGCATAGCCAATAAAAACCTTTGTTTAACTGTGTTGTATTTAGTACAGGTAATATTACCCCGTACAATATCAATTCAGATTAATAAAAATAAAATGTAATCATATTAATGGGCTACAAAGACACATATATAATATCAATTTAAAATTATCTGTATCGTTAATGAGTTATCTTTCAGCCCAGATTTTATAAATATATTTTTTTTGCGTTCAATGTATGTTAAGGCTTATTTTTGGCTATGAAGTGCCAATTAGTGAATGATTTCTTAGCGAAATGTTCACTTCACCTATCAAATTAATATAAGTTTTAACTGCAATTTCACATTTAAACGCGTGTCTTAATATTTTTCTAGTATACTCTTTTATAAAACCTAGTGGCAAAAGAGTAACAACTGG
Organism: Glyphodes perspectalis; assembly: GCA_951394215.1. Classification (NCBI taxonomy): domain Eukaryota; kingdom Metazoa; phylum Arthropoda; class Insecta; order Lepidoptera; family Crambidae; genus Glyphodes; species Glyphodes perspectalis. Next base: position 7,523,292 of record OX596216.1, read on the forward strand.
AATGAATAAAACACACAGTCTCAAAGCAATGGTCATGGAGAGTGGCAGCCTCTGCAGCGAGTGAAGAAACAGCTCATTAAACCGTCTAAGGCCCTCGCGCGACCCTTATTAAATGGGGGGTCGTGAGCAGCATAAGTGCCCAAAGCTAGGTGGACCAAAAATATTGTATATGTAGGATAAATTTAAACATAGTTTTTGTACTGTCCGTTTGTAAAAAAAAGACACATTTTATTGGCTACTAAAAGAAAAAAACAAAATACTGAAAGAAGCAAAAAAGAAGAAAAAATAAAAACATAAACAATGGAAAAAAAATATTGTCTACTTACAACATGTCAAAAAACTGAAATTGAAAAAGAAAAACAAATTGAGTCCTTGAGCATTGCGAAATACCTACATTCAGCTAAACGGCGGAATCAAAACAAACTGAGTGTAACGTGTGATGTTGACTTTTTTCTGTGTGTATGTGGGCACTCATTTTTTTTACGTAAAAATTGTTGGCTCCCCACTTAAGCATTAATTATTAAAAGCACCTGCAATTTCAAGGTTTCCACGCCTTGACTTATGTATAGGGGTCTTTTTTTTTGTAAGGTATCAGTTGTGAGTTCCATACCATTTGAACTTTTTGAACATTTGAACTATGATTTTTACATACATAAATAACCTTGCGCCCGCAATCCCCTAAGGGGTAGGCAGAATCCAAGGCAAAAAAGCTCCTTATACCACACTCAGCCACTAATCGACTAATCCAGTTAGATGAAAAAAATAGTGACTACAATTTATTTTATAAAGATAGTAATTATACTATCTTCGTGATGTTATGTATGTATGTATGTATTAACATACATACAGTTATGTATGTATGTATTAACATACATACATACATACATAACATCACGCCCATAATCCCCGAAGGGGTAGGCAGAGTCACATTCAGCCAAAAATAAAACTGGGCAGGGTTAGAAAGAAAATTGTGAAAAAGTAGTGACAAGTGGCTAGTTTGTCGCCTACACAATCACATACCCAAAACCCGATATACCATTAGTCGCCTTTTACGACATGCTAGGCAAGAAACACAGTTGGCACATTCTTTATAAGTCCCAGACCTACACGGGGCAATGGCTGGGTTAGATGGAAAATTGTAATATGATAATATAATATTTTTTCAAAAAATCGTCTGGTAACGACATTGAGGACATATTGGAATTCGAGCAAATGAACCTTTTACGATTAGGTATCTATTTCTTGGAAGAAGATTTATTAAGTACCTTGAATTGGCTGAAATAAAGGTAACCGGTATAACGTTTCTAGTTTCGTGTTATTCGATTTGTCATTACACGTAATGCGCGGGCTACCTTTTCTAAGATAAAAATGTTCAGGTATATATTGAATCCAAACCTAACCCGGTTTGGATTTCAAGGACACAGTTATGCTATAATTATCGTCACATAATATTAGAAGGATATTAGTGAAAATAAATAGGAGTTTGGTATGTCGAAACTTGAATTCAAAGAAAATTGCTGGAAATACCTTAAAGTTTTTATATTTTTAAGTTTACTTACTTTTATATAAGAATATTTATTTCATTCATATCGAACAACATCTATTCTAGTCACAAATGTGTATTGATAAGAGATTTACTATCGCCTTGTCTATAGAAAATAAAAAATGTCCATCCTTTTTGGCTTCGAAGTTTTAAACTTAAAACTTAGTGATAGCTTACCTGTGCTATATTTTTAAGCGAAGTATTCTATCAAAAGTGAAAAACTTCTGAACGTATAGATATACCCTCCAAAGTTTTCCACTCCTTTAAACTTGATTGAAAAATGAACCTCTTACTAAAATGGAATTATTAAATTTAGCGAAAAATTGTTTTGAAATATTATGTCCTACACTTATGACGTCATTTTACCACCCTACATACTAGATACCCACGTGAAGCGAGGGGTTGCAGCCCTTTTGTCTGATCTGGCCGCCACACTTCACACTCAACAGTTTCAATGAGTGAATGGTACTGTGAAAAATAATTACAAATAACACTCGTACGTATAAATATTATTAACACGTCTCCTCCTCAACACGCCTATATCTCATAATGTGTAAGAGAATCTTAAATGAGTAAGTACATGAATGCATTTACATACTTTCGATAAATTCGTTAGTTAGTCAGATAATATTATGTTAAACCCTTCAGTAATTATAAAATTATTATCACTTCGAGCTTTGTGCAAGGATACAAAATCTAGAAGTATCCTTGTTGTATATAATATATTACACTTATTTCTTTACCTACTGAGAAAATTCTTAATCACTTACACATTTAATAGTTGTCTTATGCGTCAATCAGTTAATTTAAAAACGTGCGTGTGCATTGGGTGAGTACCCTCTAAAAATTGATAAAAATGTATTTACTATTTAGTAAAAGTTCTAAAACAATTGTAAATACTTCAAAACTAAAAATTCCTTTCAATAGCAGGAACTCATTTGTCTCAATGGAAATGGTACAGCAAAATAATCGCACACAATGTGTGATATTTCCATAAACTTTTTCTTCCCCTGCAGTGCTATTTTCTTTAAAATACAACGGACAAAGGCAACTCTGTCTATACAGCCTTATCTGGACTCCTCTTTTTCTTATTAGCATAAAGCAATGCAAATGTAAAATTTTACCCGGAGCCACAAACATCCGGATATAAAAAAAATCAGTACCGATTCAGTTGGTAACTTGAGTAAATTGGGTCAGTGGAGTTTTAATTATTCTCAAACTACCCGTAAGTTTATTTTTGCAGTCTACGAATTTCGCTAAAGAACAAGCACTTACATACAGAGTGGTAGCTTAATGGGTAAGGACACGCCTCAATGAGAGGAGTGTCGTTTCGAATTCGAACATAAACCGGTGGATTTTTTTAAATTGATGTTAGGAATTTATCATACGACTAACTTGGATTAAGGAAAACACCATCGAGAGAAAAAATCGCGTTCAAATAACATAGTCGATTTGATTTATTTTATTAATTAGGTATTTATTATCAGTCTTGCAAAATCAGCATCATTAATTCGATCAATACTTAAGGGGAATTAATGCTTTATGCATGCAAATTCTATCAAAAGGGTGAGATAACAAACAATGAAAACGTTCTGGTTTTATCGAAACTGAAATAAATATGTACTAAATGCATTCATATATGTATATCATAGCACTGGCTTGATGGCGCATTCGGTAGTGACCCTGCCCCATGCGCCAAGAGTTGTAGGTTCAATCCACACCCAGGACAACCATTCGAGTGATAAATACTTGTATTTGTTCTGTGTCTGGGTGTGAATATCCAATATTTAAGTATATATTTGTAATACCACTGTTGACTCTGATATCCGTAACACAAGTGCATAAGCTACTTACGTCGGAGTCAGATCAATGTATGTGATGTCGTCGGATATTTATAGCAACACTATACGTATATACGCTAAGCTCTAATCATTGCAATTGGTATAATGTTCAAAATATTTTTCAAATAGATACTAAGCAAGTTAATTTAATAACTTTACAAAATACTTATATCAAAAAGCATTATAATGAAATTCGCTAAAACGAGGAAGATGCGATAAAATTATCAGGGTTAAAATATTATCCTCGGAAGCTATAAAATAAATTTTATTTAATGAAGATAAGATTTTCAACGTTAAAAGGTAATTGTTCTATTTGCGAAAATAATTCACAAGATATTAGGGAGGGAATTTAAGAGATTTACAAAGGAAGTATTAGAGTTATCTCTGGTGAAAGATTTGAATTCATAATATTGCCGTTTTGAACGAGAAACTAATGTTAAATAGGCTTTATACATAATTATATTCTTTAACTAAGTCATGCTTTAATACATACAAATTTTTGCGGTTTTTATAAAGCTATCTATTTGGGAGGGGGAATCAATATCTAACGAGGATGTCTAATAATTAGAAGTCACCACACCCATTACATATGTTTATAATCCTACTTCCTACTACTATTATAAATGCGAAAGTTTGTATGTAGGTATGGATGGATGTTTGTAACTCTTTCACAAAAAAACTAATTGGATTAAATAAGGATTTTAATGAAACTAAAAAAAAACTTTAATGAAACTAGAGCGGTGGTAGTTCAATGGTAAGGACACGCGCCTCTAAACCGAGGAGTGCGGGTTTAAACCCGGGCACGTTCCTCTGGATTTTTCAAATCTATGTATTATACCACTAGCTCGACGGTGAAGGAAAACATCGTGATGAAACCTTCAAATTCAAATTTAGATTTGTAACCATGATCCAAAAATTGTCTGGTTCCCCTATCTTAGGGTTACGAAGGTCAGACCGGCAATCGCTTCAATGTAATTTTATTAATTACCAGGCTTGCTAAATTCTGGATCATGGTCTAAGCGGACCCCTTCTAAACACGGGACATAACGCTAGGAAGATAGTATAGGATTTTAATGAAACTTTAGAATAATTATAGCTCATAAACCCGAATAACATATAGGCTATGTTTCATTGATGTACCACGCGAGCGAAGCCGCGGGCAGAAGCTAGTAACATATCAAAGTCAAAGTCAAAGTCAAAATACTCTATATTTATATAGGTTTGAAACAAACACATACAAATCGTCAATTCAACAGGAAAATCTACTAATAATATGAATCTACCACCGGTTCGGAATGTTGCTTCTACCGAGAAGATACCGGCAAGAAACTGAATGAAGAATATGATATAATAGGAATATGAATCACAAATGAAGAGGAAGGCCAAATAAGATATTGATAGATTGTGTTAAAGATTATATGAGTGAAATGGGAGTGGATAGCTTGATGACGGCCGACCGGGACGTATGGAAGAGGAAGACATACTGCGCCGACCACAGATGAACTGGAAGAAGGGCAAGAGGATGAATGAATCACAAATGCATTATTTACAATATTTTTATCCCTTTCGCATTAAGTTTATAAGATTATACAAAAAACACGATGTACAATGAAGTCATTATCCTTTGCCTGAATTAGCAGTCGATCATATAATTTAAGTTTCAATTTTTTTTTGTTCTCATCGTAGACATTTTTCGTATACGCTATGTCCCCTCTAACAATTTAAATCTCTATCCATCATTCAAAGTTAAAAAAAAAATTATGTACTGAAAAAAGTTGCATGTCTATAATAGCTTTAGTTCGTATTGCAAGAATTAGCCAATCAACATGAAGAGGCTCGCTGCTTGGGCACGCCGGAAAAACGTTAAAGTAGTAAATGGAATGAGTGACCGCAAAAATTAATTTTCGTTCCCGGGAATATGCCACTTTTCACTTCACTACATAGTTAACGAAGCGAAGGTACGAGTAGGAAGTAATTGATAAATAAATGAATTGTTCGAACTAGCGCGCTGATTGAACAAAAGGAAATGCAAAAGAGAAAACATTTTAGGTTTGATTAAAAAAAAGTTAAATAAACTCACAATAAATGTTTTATTTTTAGCGTAATATTATTATTATTATCTTTTTTAAATGTTATTGCGGAAGTTGTAAGTGTTGTGGTATGCCAATTGTAAAGTGCATACTTGTTTAGTTTACCACAATAACAATTGATTTCAAAACTAAGTCATCACTTTGATTTAATAAGCAGCATTTGATGCTTTTAAATGCCGCTAGTCAAAACAAAAAATAATATGCACATTAAAAAGTCATCGTAAAACTCAGTATTACTCAAACCACCCACTTCATCCGACTGCTGCAAAATAAACTGTAGTGAAATGAAAGCTCTTAAATCATTCGCCGCAGCGTTGCCGCGCGACGCGACACGCCGCGCGTCAGCCGCGCATGTTGCAAGTGACATAAAACATGTTGCGCGCGACATAAAACATGCTGCTCGTGTAAATGAAAAATTAACGCTTTTGCCTTGAGGATTTAGAATCAGTCTTTGGGTGTTATAAATGGGACGGCGGCAAGCGTAATTTTTTTAGTTATGAGACACTAATCCCATGTTGGTCTGGGACTTAAAAAGAATGTGCCAACTTTGTTTTTTGCCTAGAATGTCATAAAAGGCGACCAATGGTATATCGGGTTTTGGGTATGTGATTGTGTAGCCGACAAGCTAGTCATTTGTCACTACTTTTTCACAATTTTCCATTTAACCTAACCCAGATTTATTTTTGGCTGAATGTGGAAAAAGCGGCTTGCTACCCCTTGACTCTGCCTATTCTGGGATTATGGCAATGTTATATTGTGTATGTATGTACACTAAGTCCAGGGAGTTTAAAATGTGACAATTCTTGGTACTGTGAATTTAAATACCCATGTCAGGTTTTGTCAAAATTTGCATTTTTACTGTTGTACAAGGCCTCTACCAAAATTCTGCTCTGCCGGAAGTTTTGTTAATTCATCACTACTTAGATGTTTAATTGGACCGGACTTAAATAATATCAAACTCTTTCATAAACAATTGCAATTGCCTTTGCATTCTACTCATAACCTGTCCGTCAAAATTAAATACTTTCTTAAATATTTTACGGCTTTAAACACTCAACTGGCTGCAATGATTTGAAAACATTTTTTTTTTTTTTTTGAAAACGACAAATGAATACGTATTAATAACTCAATGGTGACGGGTTTCATTCATCCTACAGTTGATATAGAAAGCGGTGGTAGCTCAATGGTAAGAACACGCGCCTCTTAACCGAGGAGTACGGGTTCAAACCCGGGCACGTAGCTCTGGATCTTTCAAATCTATGTACGTATTTATACCACTAGCTCGACGGTGAGGGAAAACATCGTGATGAAACCTGCAAATTCAAACAACTTTGGATTTGTAACCATGATCCAAAAATTGTCTGGTTCTCCTATCTTAAGGTTACGAAGGTCAGATCGGCAGTCGCTTCAATGTAATTACCAGACTCGCTAAATCCTGGATCATGGTCTAAGCGGACCCCGTCTAAGCACGGGACATAACGCTAGGAAGATGATGATACAGTTGATATCGAAAATACTTACCTTTTCCTTAGTAGCAATACTCATTATACAATACTATGCCGGTATGTCAAATAAATAAGTACTTATTTTTGTTTAGTGTCAAGCCAATATACAAAACCTATACCAGGCTTTAAATACCGACGAACACTAAAACAGTTGCCTATGCTATATGTCACGTTTTTATTTTACTTTGTTAAACCTTTGTGGATGGCTGGTGGAATTTTTTGATGCTATAAAAAGTATAAAGTTGTCACTTCTGTGATACACGATTTAGGTCAGTTTTTCAGTGACAGTCCTTTGTTTTAATTTTCGATTTATAGTGAGGTATTTTTGGCACATTTTTTATAACAAGGTTAATGCCTAACATAGTGAACTTTAATACTTGAACGAACAATTAGAGTTGAGTTAGGAACCTAACTAGTTTTAAGTAATAGTATAAGGGAACCTAAACTTATATCGAAACAGAAATAAAAATAATTTGCCAAAATCCGCCTCATTTTAATTTCCACAGCAAAACTGATTAAGTTTCAGCACATCTCAAAATATGTTTTAGCAAAATATTACAATAAAGAAACAAATAAGAATATTATACTCTTGTTTTAGTAATGCCAAAAATTCACCTATACCTAAAATAAGTTAGATTGATAAGCCTTGATCAACTTTCCCTATAAGTTAAAGTACCCCAGCTTACGGTAACTGTTAAGTACCTATATCTCGTACAATGTTAACCTTCCAACACAAACATAATATACAAGCCAGTTTTCAAATAACATTACAAGTCGTCAACACGCCTTCCTCCCAACATATTGACAAGCATAATTGGCCCTCAGGGCGTTCAAAGTTTTGGCAGCATAGAGGACGCAGTGGTCTGTACTTGGCAGTTTTTATAACTGCCACCAAAGGTGACAAGATACAGTGGGGAAGGGTTCACCCGATTGTGAACTTTGTTGCTTAGACTTAAATTTGAGTATGCATATTTACCGTTTTAATGGTGGTTTTATATTTCGTATGGATTGTTACACTTGGATATTATGGTATCTGTGGCTTAGTAGATAATGATTGCATTTATGTAGTAAAAGTAAAAAAATAATTCTTAAGTTTTGTTTTAATTTTAAAGTTTATCCCATTTCGTATTAGATATGATAGCTTTTAAAAAAAAATACTTACGTTTAATCCATGTATCACATTTGAATGTCTACTTTACTGTTTATAACTATAACTTTAGTAATAAGATTTATAAATTCAACTAAAAAGCCGTTATAAATTCAACTGTTTATATATAATAGGTATATTTTACTCCAAAAACACATTTAACATTCTCTATTCCAAACGTATCGTCAAAAAACGCAAACATAAGAATATTGCGACTTATCCCTATAGTTAGGTACTTTGAAAACGCTCCAAAAAATAACAATTCAATTTGCTGAATCGATACAAGAAATTGCCTCGTTTTCCCTGGCTGCCGATAAATTGGGGTGAATATAGATACTAGTTATGATGGAATAGTAGCGACAAATATCATGACAGTGGATGATAATACGGTATTATGCAAATTGTTTATGCTAGGGGGCGAGACAGGGTCACAATGTAAGAAGGTTACAACAAAGTAACAAACTGGTTCAGTTTTATTACGTTAAAATTAAACAATGTTTAAAATGTGGTATAGATTATTGAAATGTGACGTAGATTTCAATCATTATATTTTTTTAATTAACAAATTACAAAGGCAGTACTTTATGTACCTAAATTTTTATTTAGCTTTGTTTCAGACTTGGTGTGATCCAAGTAGTGCCTTTTTTTGTTACTGACCATTTTTTATTACAATTGAAAAGCTACGCTACGAGCTATTGTACGAAGCTTCTTCTACGCTTGTAATGGGTATTTAAAATATAAGTAAAATTAGATAGCTATTATCATCTAGTTTAAAAATCTGTCACGTACGATTATATTTTCGTTTTTAACTTAATTTATACTTCGTTTACGATTCGGATAAAATATGTGAAGAAAAAAATTCATTGCATGTTGTTTGTTTATGTAAGTATTTATAAAAAACACCAAGGTGCAAAATGAAATAGAATAAAAGTTTATTACAATTCATATTCTTTCAAATATTAAGTTGTCTCACTATGTAAAACACACTGTGATAGCTTCAAGAGCTTAGGTTGAGATTCCAGTTACGCCCGAGTTATAAGATTCCCAAAATATAATCCGTTTTGAGACATTTGCGGTTCGAGACGAATTCAATTAGAAGCAATTTGTCAGGGGACTCCAGGTTCAAAAACAAATGTGTATATTCGTTTAATCTGCGGCATCTTCCGCATTACAAACGGAAGGTGAGACCGATTTAAATAGATAAGTTTGTTCTTTGTTAGGAGTTTTCAAGTTTCTTTTACCCCACTCCTTTTTAGCGTTTGTGATATGTTTTTGTATACGCTACGTTTATATTATAAGTAACTAAAAAATAATGGTAAGATAAGGCAGCCTCGGCGATTAGGTACATGCATATTATAATTTACTTAAGTATTGATGAACATATTGCGTGATAAAAATATGAATGAAAGCTACACCGCTGTACAATCTTGCAGTTATTTCGTAGTACACTAACTACGAATCTGCTACGAAGTTGTTAAGTTATTGCTAGAACAAAATACACTCGAAGTTTGAAAGCAACTAGAACGAAAATACTAAATTTTCAATTTTTTGAAATATACAAATCATTCGACAAAAAATTTCATACCAACACATACGCAGTACACCAGAATCGCACCCCAATCCGCGTCTCCAGTCATCGTCAATGCGAATCAATAAATTCAACCCTTTTTATGATTCAGTCATTCGCTTTTATTGGCCTTGTACGTGCTTCTCAACGTGCATCATTTTGTGACGATAAAAAATTCCAAGCGCTCACTTTATGTCGCTATGAAAGGGAATAAGTTCGTTTTATTTCGACAAATTCAGCGTTTGCCGTTTGACGCATGGCTACCGTGATGGCATGCTTTGTAGTGATTATAAAGTGCCTATTTGAACCGGCACTTAGGCCTAAATGAATAGGATTTTGAGAGATTTTAGCGTTTTTATGAACATTGCGTTGCTAGCTTAAAATACTAGTAGATAAAACTTCTTAGCGTTTGGCTTCATTTATTTAGACAAAGGCCTTTGATTTGGGAAGTTTATAATTTTTTGGCGATTGTAATTTATAGGGGATTCAAATTGGATTTAAGTTCTCTGAAAAGTGTTTTTCTTAATTGTCGAGAAACATTGCCAATATCTTAATGGTAATGCCATCCGCCTCACATGCAAGGGGTGCAGGTAGAAACTTGGACACGTAGCTGACTTTAAAATCCAAGCACGGATTTATACCACTTGCGATTAGGAAAAAATCATAAACCTACACATTTCAAAAGCTGTGGATGTGTAACCATGATTCAATTAATCTGGTCCTATCTGGTTTACATAGGTCTCTGTAATAATCTTCTAGGTAGACACTGTAATAATCTTAAACGAATACCAAGCGAGTGGAGCCGCAGACAACAGCTAGTATAAAATATACCGACCAAAGCGGTCGCCTCGTTAAGTTACACCGTTCCAACATTCTATCGCCGAAAGAAGACAATTAAAACGTGCCACGCGGCAAAAACTCTGGCTGAGAAAAGTGACGCGTTGTAAAAAAAAGTTCCATTAAACCCGGGTTACAAATGAGAGCCGAACAGAGCGTTATCCCGGTTATCTGCCTGGGAAACGCCGCCTGCCGCTCTCATTTTGTAGCGTTTACAACGTTTTTTGGCGGGATACAACGAATTTCGCGGCTAGCGCAAGAAGCGGCGTAAGTACGAAATTTGTAATTCTTTACACTATCATTAAGGTTAACTTCTTGTAACTGTTACCAATTGTTATTTTAGGATATTGGCCAAATTTAGTTGTTAACCTAAAAGAAAAAAGGCTAAAGTATTTTTTTTGCTACATTATTCATTGCACAATACAATATTTTTTATATAATCTTTTTGACTGCCTTGTTGGTCTAGTGGTTGCACGCGCCGCCTATGGACCATGAGGTCCCGGGTTCAAATCCCGGTCGGGCCAAAAATTTGTGGCTGGGTATTTCAATATTGAAATTACTCAGTAACAGCCCGGAGTCAGGAAGTTGGCGGTTTAATCACCCCCGTGCCTCGGAAAGCACGTTAAGTCGTTGGTCCTGCACCTGACTTCTTTCCAGTCATGTCGAATTGCCGTCTCACCGGACTATGAGGGTGAAGGAACAAAAAGTGGACCTGTGTTTGCGCACACATTTGTGCAATCTCCTGCGCAGTTGGATAATCCTCGTTGAGATTGGCCGCCGTAACCGATATCGGTTAGGAGAACATAATTTTTTATAACTGCTTGCAATAAAATTATGTTATGGAAACTCAACTCAATGTATATGATTACATCATATATATTGTTGAAATGCAAACATAATTTTGGACCAAGGACTCAATAATAAAGCGTATTGAAATTATGAACGTATTTCGTATTTGCATTTGTAACTAGCTGATAATTTTGTAATTTATAGTAAATTGTTATCCTTACTCCACTCTATATTATTGCATAATGACAAATTGACAAATTATGTTGAACAAACTGTGTACAAAATATTCCAACCAAATACGTAGGATTATTTTGTTATTTCTAATTTACTTTTTGTTTTTGACTTTTCCAAAGTTATTATGCAATACCTACTTAACCAATAGACTGTACTTATACTAAACAGTGGCAAATATGTCAGTTATCAGGTTTAATGAAATGAAAACAAAAAGATGTTCGTGGTAAACGTAATTGTGTGTCAATGTTACTAACTTCTTATTGATAGACAAATAATTTGAATTAAACCCTTTTTGCGTACATTTTTTAGAATGAAATCCTTTTCTGTAAAACTTAACTTACGCGTTTTCACACATGGCCCTTCTTCTTTCCCCAACGATGATAACGCGACATGAACGTTCATATCGAGTCTTGTCAACAAAATGATTGATTCCTTCTACCGATAAATCATTACGTATTTCACACGTATTGAGAAATGAATTCGACGCGCCTATGAATAATGTAATTGACGATTGATGTAATGTACTGACAATGCTGACACAACGCGATGTCACTACAATTTATGATTTATCGTTACAATCATTTGATCGTAATCGCATTCTATGTAATTATAGATTTGTAGATATCGCTTTAAATATCTCGATCGCATAGTGTCCCATTATAAGTAAAATCACTGTTGCATTATAAGTATAATTACAAAGTCCAACCAAATGTAGATATATTCAGGAAATTTACGATAAAGTAAACAAAATAAAGCTAAGTAAAAATAGTTGGGGCGTTTTCTATGAAATATTGAGTAGGTCTATCCATTTAAACGAAATCAATTTCTTATTATGCTAAATCAAATTTATATTATATATTATTATATTGTATGCAGTATACGAATATTTCCACTTGAACAAGGACTCGTGTACTTCATTGTGGCTAGTATACCAACGCGAATGTTGAAATTCTTTCATCTCATACACTTTTCGAATTCAATCCATGCCCACGTCCGATATCATCCTTATGCCGTTCCGTTTTAATTAGGAAGGCAATTTGGAATAATTAATTAACCTACCAAAATATCTCGCTACGGTTCCCACGAAAGAGTTTGTTATAAAATATGGCAGTTAAAAAATTACAGTTAAACGACGGTGTAGAATTAATCTGTTCTGAATGAAATTATTTTCGGCGGTTATCAATATTCATATAATATTTCGCGCACAAACACATTAAAGTTAGGTATAATAGGAAAAAAGGTACTGAACGAATATTAAATCACATCATGGCTTCCATAATCACCGAAGGAGTGAGCAGAGTCTAAGAGGCAGCTAGACCCTTTAACTGGGCTGGGTTAGATGGAAAATTGTAAAAAAGTAGAGACAACTGGCCAGTTCGTCGCTTTGACAATCACATACCCAATCCGATATACTTACCATTAGTTGCAATTTACGACATGCTAGTCAAGGAACACAGTTGGCACATTATTTTTTAAGTCCCAGATCAAGATGAGACTAACAAAGAATGCTTCAAGGAGGGTTTACCTTTAATATCTTTGCATTTACAAAAATAGTTGGGGAAAAATTAAATAAAACATTGCTTTTTGTATCCAACTGAACACTATTTCAGTGTTCTTTTTCTAAGTATCATGGGACGTTCTTACACGACATCCGATTTAAAAATAATCATAGATTCAGCAAGCCCGATTTTGGAGCAACGACTGCTCAAGAAAATATGTAAGTATTGGTATGCCTGTTGCCCCGCGATTTAAAAATGTAATAAGTTACTTTTTACACGATGAAAAATGACGTAACATTCGGTAACTGGCCGACTTCCAGCTAAATAACGCAACTTAGAAATAACTTCAAGCAATCGGACCAAATCCATGAATAATCACGCTATAACAAGAAGTATTGTAGTACAGGGAAACGTGAATATATTCTGTCGTCACAGCGAAAACACTCACATTTTCAAGTTTGAAAACATGTTAGTTCTTGCCTCGTTAATGTATTTTCTACTGAGTTTTGCCTAGAGATCCACCCAGTTGAAATTCGGTCTGTTACGGAGGCATAATATGCTCTTTAAGATGTATTAAGTTTTCCGAAATAAAAATTAATCAATATAGAATCATTGCAATCAATAGGCTATTTTACTCAAAACAAAATCTACTATTGAGATCACAAATAAAATATATTGCTTACGTATTTAGAAATATAAAATTATGAAGATACAGCGCGTGACGTCACTAGGTCCGACAAATTTTACCGTCCAAGTGACGTAAAGCGCCCCATTTCAGATCTTTGAAGCGCTGTAGCTTTCCTATTTTTCGAGTATTAGATAAAGCAAAAAAATACGTATTCAATATTTTTTGATAATCTACCTTACGGACTAGATTTTTTTTTTTAAGTAAGATTGTATTAGACATTAAATTGTTTAGTCATTTGTATGACAGAGATATTTTCACATTTATAATATAAGTAAGGATTGGAAAATTTCATGTGCCCTCCTGAACTACTAACTACCAGTAAAACGTAGCAATGTAAATCAAGTAAGTTGGGTAATTCTGAAACTTGCCTCTGACTCACATAACCTCGGATTAATCATAATTAAGAGGTCATGAAAAGGTAATGAAATAACTAAAACACTGACATTACATACTTTAACCACAAATTACGTGAAATAAAATCATGAATGAGCTACCTAGATATTGTTTAATCTGGCTGATGACTATCTGATGTAGACTATACTTTTAGGCGTTGTAAATAATCAACTAAGGATTAAGGATAATCAATAAGAGCGGTGGTAGCTCAATGGTAAGGATACGCCTTTTACCCGGTGCGGGTTCAAACGGGCACGTTCCTTTACATTTTTCAAATCTATGTTCGTACTTATACCACTAACTCGGCGGTGAAGAAAAACATCGTGATGAAACCAGCAAATTCAAACAATGTAGAATCTGTAACCATGATCCAAAAATTGTCTGGTTCCCCTATCTTAGGGTTACGAAGGTCAGATCGGTAGTAGCTTCAATGTAATTACGCACGGGTGATAACGCTAGGATGATGAAAATAAGTCAACTTAGGAGAGTATATTTTTTTTCTGAAAGCAAGCTTCTTGAAACACAAAAGGCAAAAAAAAAATATTTTGAATGACTGACATGCGTACATTTGACAGACAGACATACACTCTGACATGGAAAATTTGACTCAATCAAAGATAAAAAGTTCAATTTATTAAAACAGCTCCTTAAAATCAAAACTACGATGAATTGTACTGAAATCCCCTGAAACTCTAACCAAAAATCAACCTACCCAATTCACTTTGAAATGAAACTATTCAAATTAGGCCAATTTGTGAATGTTGTGATTGCGTAATTGGAAAAAACAAAAAAAAACAACATAATTTCAGTTAAGATACTAATCAACTGATTGGAGCTAAAGAAAATTAAGAAATTACGATCGTAATACGTACATTATATTGTCCGTTTTGTATTTTAATAAAATAAAATATTGGCTCCGAAAACAAAACAATAAAGATAATTTTCTATAATCATCTTTAGCACCTTTTTTAATCAAGATGCTTGTACGCACCGTTCCAGTAGACCTGAACGCGGTCTAGAATGGTGTGTCATGCTCCGAGAATATAGAATTTTCAGTTGGTTTTTCTTCGGGCACAATATAGCTAGTCCGCCTCTCAATGTAAACAAATTTCATACTATCACCACCAAACATAGATATTGAATTGACTTACTAAAGATAAACTTCAAATCCATTATTTTATTGCTATGTAGTTGAATAAATTCTTGCATAGTATTTTTTAGACATGTAGAAATATCAAGAAACCATTCAAAAACATTCATCACAGGCAGTAGCTTTGTGTTAGGTACTACTACATAAACTTGTATTCTCGTAGCTCTTACATTAGGGCGATTATCGGAAAAAGCACTACCAACCGCCCCGTCACGCAAAAAGAACGAAACCGAACCAACGATTCCCGCTAATCCCCGAACAGACCGTTGAAAAGGCAAAAGTCTGTTTGTAAAATAAACACGTTTTTTCCCCCCGGCGTATTTAACCGGCAGAAGGAAATAACAGGCCGTGTTACACCACCGATTGTGTTCGCAGATAATGCGCTTCGTTATTTACAGCTCTGATAACGGGCGATGATTTAAGGAATGTAGATAACGACGACGATTTACAACCTTAAATAAGCTGTTTACAATAATTTTCTTATTCGGATACTGGCGCGCTAATTATTTGGTGTTTGGAATGGAATGTATAATGTGATATTGAATTAAGGGATCCAGAAATTACGATAAAAGAAAATATGTTTATTTTCTGACATTATTTGGGTTGTTTAGAATGTCTTAAGTTGGTCGGAAACTCAAAAAGGCTGTGTTTCTCGCCTATGACGCAAAAGACGACTACCTAATGATGTATTGAGTGTTAGATTTATGATTATGTATGTATGCGACGAGCCGATCACAATTTGACAGCTGGTGATTATTTTCTTAATTTTCCATTCAGCATATGGTTAATTGTAACACCATAGGAATCGCTGACATTTTACCAACTTTTATGAGATTAAAATAAATAAATGCGGATTAATCTCTTACTCTTCGAAAAAAGGTGGAACTATATGGTGTGTTCCATTATTTTTAATCTTTTGTTATTTGCTAAGAGCCTATTTAACATTTCAAAACGAACGGGATAATAAACGGAAATGGCGTAGACATGCAAGATTTTTACTTTTTATTTTAGTCTATTCAGTTATTAAATTTTTTTATTAAAATCTCGTTTCAAGCCGAAGTTGGAGCCTTTAAACGTGGCTATTAAAATGTTTTTAGTATTTAAGAGTCTGGATCTGTTTTAAAAGTCCAGAAAA
Organism: Glyphodes perspectalis; assembly: GCA_951394215.1. Lineage (NCBI taxonomy): Eukaryota > Metazoa > Arthropoda > Insecta > Lepidoptera > Crambidae > Glyphodes > Glyphodes perspectalis. The sequence goes on from OX596216.1 coordinate 7,539,710, forward strand.
TTTTTCAAATAAAGAGTCGAACATAAATGCGTACTTTTGTATAGTCATCTTCATAAATACGTTTAAATATACTTTGAACTGTACTGCATTCGGTTCTTTAGTTTAGCACTGTCGTACAGATTTTAATGATAAGCATTAATTAGAGAAATACGAGTATTTTATGTGTTTAGCATTATTATAATTTACATACATACCTACATAACATAGCGCCCGTAATCCCCGAAGGGATAAGCAGAGTGAAAGGGACAAATAAAAATAAAGCTCGTCGTCTACACAATTATACACCCAAAAACCGATACACCATTAGTCAATATCGTAAATAGATTAACTATACCTTTTTATTTTTTAACAGCTCGGGTTAGTTATTTTACAGCTCTCAAAATCTGCTTACCTGTAACAAAATAAAAAAATATTAAGACCGTTTATTATAAACACAAATCATATAAGCTAATTTCTATTAAGATTACCTACGCTAGAAAACAACGTCACTCCCAGATAATCTAGCTGACATGTTTTATAGTTAAAATTGTTATAGGTTAGAAGGGTTTTACCAGTTAAAGGTAAATCTTATTTTATCATACAACTCTATATGTTTTTATTTAAATGTTTAAATTGAAAAATAAAGCCTTAAACTGCGCTTAAAATCATCAAAATCCTTGTAGCTTCATCATAATTATATTTATAATTTTATGGGTAGTTTCAAAAAAAATTTAATATCAGTTTTTTTTTTCAGTTTATATTAAAATTGTCGACGACCACCATTTTAACAAGGCTTTCTATTTCATTTTACTTAAATAATATCGGAAAGCGTATTTTACATTTTCTTTTGCGCAAACCGAATTATACGCTTTCAAAGCGACAGGCGGAAGCCGCTAGTGAAATATTATTCCATCATTAAAACATTTTCCTTGTCTTGGGCAATCAGACGCCAATAATGGTCAAGGTGAACTCCAAGGTCCAGCCTTGAACTTGACATTTATCTCATTGCGTGCTATGCGACGAATTTCATGCAGAGAGCGGTCTAGTGGGCCTTAATTTTAATTTATAGAGCTGTAGTAGCCGTTTTAATAACTTATCAGGGCTTTTTCTAACTTAATTGTACTTTAACAAAAGGTTTATATAACACGAGGATGATGTAGTATTTTTTTTTTGTCATGACGTTAGGAACTAATCTGTAGGGTGCCAGAAAATACGACTCGTTGAATTTTAAGATTCGGTGACAAAATAGAAACCTAGCTAAATTTTCCTAGACATCCTAGAATGAATGGTAATCAGTATTTGGACTCTTCCAAGGAGCGGCAAGCTTCTGCAACGACTTGTAGTCAAAAAAAATTGAGCTGACTTAATTAAATTTAAGCTGAGCGTATCACCTATCCAATGCTTAATGCAGCATTACTTGCCTTTTCAAACTAAACAAGAAAATTAATTGGCACATGATTTTTAAGCCCCAGGATATTACAATAATGGATTGATATTATTTAATTGTACATGGACCGATCTTGCTAAACATTATCTACTACATGGATACACTATTACTTCAATTCGAAAGATGCCGTCGACCCTTAAACCTAACTCTCCGACCAGATTACTTTTTACGGATGAGCTCATAGTAAGAATGTCGTAACGTTCTCCAAGTTGTAAAAAATAAAAGCAAATTCGCTTCAATGATTCTTATCGTAGCAATAATACAGTACGTGTATCTAAAAACAGACGAAATGAACTAAGGGCGGTAGCTTGATAAATGAGTGGGCCTGCCTTCTTCTGCTCCATCTGATGAGCAGATATTTATGACCTTTATTTTTTATTTTGTGACTCTCATCTCTTAGACAATTTACTATATTTTATCATGTAGGCCACTTGTACACTTTAGATTTCTGATACTTCTGAAATAAGAAAAATGTATAAAATAGTATTATTATTGGTTTTATACTACTCTGGTGAAGGACTCACGTAAAAATACCATCATTTTGGACTTTTCCGTTGACCCTTTTTCAAATTTAAAATGTATGAGGTAATTACTGTCGGATAGTCTGGTAGTTGATTTCATTAATATTAGCTATTATAACTCATTTACTATGGGCGTTATGACAAGAAATGTTATTAAAACATGGACATGGATACATTGTATAATTTTCAATTTGATGAACACATACACACAGTAAGTCCAAATATTGCAAAATCTAAGTAGGTGGTGTACTGTGGTCGGACGCCAAGTGAACTCCGAGCCCTGCGCATAGATCTAACTTGATTTTAGAGATGATGATGGAGAGTAGGAGCCATATTTATAAAAAAAAATATCGTATATAGCCTATGTCATTCGCATATTTGAGACAAGTCCAAAAATACCCCACACGTTAAAATTCTTCAAGCCATTATCAGTAAATAAAGCTTGCCAAAGAACTGGTCATTGTACGAAATCATTATTATGTCCTAAAAGACAGGGCAGATCCTATAATAAATAAAAAATAATTGGCTTTTCATTAATCCAATTTTTGGCTAGAAAAATCTAATCTCTATTGTAGGTTAAGTCCTCCGATGTTCATCTATCAACTGTACAAAGGGCCTAATTTATCAACTCTGTTCATCAATTGCGCAAGTTGAAAGATTTTTTCAAGGACATGTAGTTTATTAAACGTTTCCCTACGAGAAAAAGGCCCGCAGTGTTTTTGTCAGATGACATAAAGGCTCGTTATTTTGGGCCCGACTTATAACGAGAAGGTACCCGTACCGATGGCAATCTACAGATCTCCAACCCGTTTGACTGATTCGTATCGTACAGACAGAAATACACAGTTAAAAGAAGAACAGTATAGCCATTTTGACTCATATATCGTCGGTGTACTGCAATATAGCATAACAAACACTTGTTATAAGGTCTAATTTTACACGGTATATGTATTTTAAGTACTCTAAGCTTGGTTTAAAATTGTTAGATGAATGACCCACTCAACACAAATTTTAAATTATAACATATCTTAATACAGCCTTTTTAATAAAAAAAAAGCTGCTAATGTGAATAAAAGATAAAAATAAAAGTTATAAATGTAATTGAAACTCACGGCTACAGTTTAAGTTTATGCCTGCTTTACTATCACACATTCCACTGTGCCCATGTATTCCGTACCTCCAAAAAAAACACGCAGAATGAAGTGAGCTACAGCGCTCCGGTTGACAAACGAGCGGGCCCGCCTATCTTTTGTTGGGCTCTCCTGATGAGAGGCTGTGCTGTTATTCGCTTTGATATTTATGACTTGCCCAATTAGGTTGACATGTGATTTGGTACCGGTTTCCGAACGTAAAAGCCATGCAAACACAGTTTTACCTATACAATTTCAAATATACTATTACATCCGCAATTCTCGAGCGCAAAAACAACTGTACCTATAATATTTCGAATAAACAATAATTATATCTGCAATTCTTTTAAAGATAAGCAGAGTCCAAAAAGCAATAAGATAATCTAACCTCAATAAAATTTGTGTTGGGATAATTAAAAGATTGTAAAAACGAGTAGTATAGACACTTGTTTTCAACGTGTCAACAAACTGACTAGTTTGTCACGTACACAATCACAGATACAATACTCAATATAGCCAATATGTATTTTTAAGATGCCTTATGTATATTGGCTATTCTGTTCATATACTTACATAAGTGATTGAGTAGGCGACGAGCTAGCCACTTGTCACTACTTATGCACAATTTTACATCTATTGTAACCCAGCCCAGTTTTATTTTTGGCTAAATGTGATTATAAGGTCTTGCTGCCTCTTCGACTCTTCCTACCCCTTTGAGGATTACAGGCGATATGTTATGTATGTATGACATGTATGTACAGTGGCGGATTTACCCTAAGGCCCAGTAGGCCCGGGCCTAGGGCGGCCAACACTATAAATCCGCCACTGTGTATGTATTAACATGGTAATCCCAGACCAACATAGAAATATTTCAAGGAATAATATTAAGAAATGATTGATTGTCCATATTTTGAGGCATTTATTACCTACTCATATGCCGTTTGCTCCTAGTCTGTGTATTTTGTATTATTGAATGCGTAGCTGGATCCCCCAGGAAGGGTCGGGAACATAAATGTTCTATTATTATCTTAAGTTTGTTGTTTCTCTTCAGGAGCACTGTGTGTGGTGTTTAGTGCAATCTATATTTGATCGCAATACAAGCTAAGTTCCATCCAAAGTCTAGGATCTGATGAAAAGCCGTAATTAAATAGGATATTATAAAGACTCTTTTTTCTTTTTTTTAATATTGCTAACGATTGTACCCACATTCAAAATCAATAAGCCTTACTAACGGCTTGTCAACTTATGAATGATGATTTAGGATAATTATAAGTGTATCTTCCAGTAAAGATGTCTACTTCACGTTAAATATTGATTTTGATGTAGCTACAGTATGTTCTTTAACCGTTTGGCATACTGTTAAATCAGTTCAGCTGCAAGCATATTGGGATAATTTTTACAGCCTATGTTGATAATGCTTTAGATTTCTTACTTCACTGTGATTATCTGAAGCTGTTTTATTTTTACAAATGAGATACAACATAGGCCCTAATATGCAACCCTGCGGCACTCCTCTTTGTAATACGCAAACAATTGCAAAGATGTAAATAAATCGTGTTCCATTCGCAAGGTATTTGTACTCCAACGGTGTAACGCGTAACCCGATGGCGCTGACGCCATTAAAACGGAATAATGAAACACCTGCGGTTTTCGACGTCTACACAATGAGGGGAGACGAGACTAGATGAGACAATCTTTTGTCGTCATCATATATTTAACATTATCTCGGCTACGTTTATTGCAATATCAGGACACGTCCTAAAAACACTTTGCAAACAGTACATGTGAAGTCAATATTTAAGTAATCATTCCAAATGAAATTTATATATTGACCCTAACAGACAAAATATTATTCCGGTGTAAAAAGGAACTTTTTGGGTATCCAAATTATCAATATTGCATTCTTCAACTGTAGGTACAAATAATGAAACTTTTTCAAAGTGGATTTTCCAAGCAGTTAGAATAAATACCTATACAAATGGCTACTGTAGGTAAAACCAATGAATCTTTTTCAGAGTTCGCTTTTTTAAAGCATCTTTCAGCAGTTCACTGTCAATAATTTACAACTAAATGCCCAAAAAACTAAATGCATTAAGTTTACAATGCCTAACGTCCGACAAATTAACGCTAATATACTTATGAATAACGAAAATATTGAATTCGTTAATTCCACAACCTTTTTGGGCATAACTATAGATTCTAAACTCCAATGGGGTCCTCATATATCTGCCCTGCCAGGAAGACTTAGTTCAGCTGCATACGCAGTTAGGAAAATAAGGCAACTGACTGATATTGAAACGGCAAGGCTTGTTTATTTTAGTTATTTTCATAGTGTTATGTCATACGGTCTGTTGCTATGGGGCACCGCTTCTGACATACAAACAATATTTGTGTTGCAGAAGAGGGCTATTCGATCCATATATGGCCTCAGACCTCGTGACTCACTCAAGGCATTATTTAAAGAAATAAATATACTCACCATAGCTTCTCAATTCATTCTCGATTGCATCATCTATGTGCGTAGCAACATAGATGAATTTCATAAAAAATCGGATATTCATAGTCTTAATACACGAAATAAACACAAACTTGCCGTCCCAAAACTCAGACTTGGTAAGATAAGTAGCTCATTTGTGGGCCTAAGCATAAAAATATTTAATAAATTGCCACAAAATGTAACTGAATTACCTATAAATAAGTTAAAGATTTTTATTAAATCACGTTTAATGATAAAGGGTTACTACAAAGTAGAAGATTATTTAAATGACAAAAATATTTGGACAAGATAGTCTGCTCGCACGCACAGTGAAATTTATATTTTTAATTTATCATGTCACTAAATTAGATATATAAGTAGGTACATAAGAACGTATTTAAAAAAAAGGCCATCAGCTGAGTTTCTTGCGGCACCTCTTCTCAGCAGGCCATTCACGTCGAGGTGCTGGTAGGGCAAAAAAAAAAAAAAAAATGTTTGACGTGCAAAAGAATTTGTTATGAATCCACTTGCAGAATAAATTATTTCATTTCATTCATTTCATTTCATTTCATCTAGAATGTATAATTTATTACACTTGCGTACACTCACATTTCCAAAATTAATTGACCTATTAAGCATTAGTTTCCCGACACGTCCAGACTTTAAATAAATAAATCTTTCAGACTGACACACCAATTCCCTAGTTCCAAACTAAGCTGATGCTTGTACTATGGATACTAGGTGAACGGATAGACATACTTAAATACGTTTATAAACATCCATGACACGAGTACAAATGTCCATGTTCATCACACGAAAAATTTGCCCCTAGCGGGATTCGAACCCGCGACCCTTGGTTTCGTGGCCAGGGTCTCTGACCACTCGACCAACGGGCCAGTCAAGTCAAGACTTTGTGCTGCAAAACAAATGAATCTATTCCGGTTCTGCTTTCCCAAATCATCCAGTATTCCATTCGCAAACGGCAGCTGTGGAACAAATGAACCTATTCCAACGCTGGTTTCCCAACTCATGCAGTATTTCTTCGCGTGTACGGCAGCTGCGGAACAAATGAACCTATTACAACTCCCTTTTTCCCCAACTCATCTAGCATCTCCGGATCTCTGTCGGTACTCAACGCCTCAACGCTTTCCTCGGCGTCGCACAAAGCCGCCGCTGCACAAATAATTATGTGCATACAATTATTTCCTAACCGTTTGTTCCGCGTAGACGTCATCACACCTACACTTATAGTTAGTAATTAAAAATTCATCGGAAAGTGCAACAAGAGACTGGAGCTTGTTAAGCTTAAAGATTAGAGTTACGTGTTAAGTGATCAAAGATATATGTAGCTTTTTGTTTGTATTAGGCATAGAATTTTAGAAAAAAATGTAAAATTAGATTGTTTTTTGTAAGTGAACATGACATAACATATAACACAAATATCCAAAAGCCAGAGATCAGAAACCTTTACACAAATCCAATAACCTTCTTTCTTTGTTTGCCTCCTCAGATACATATAAAAATTACCTACGCCAAATGAATTTATTTTATATATTTCCAATAAAACCCTTTATTTTAAAAACAAAATAATATACATCTCCCACAAAAAGTACCCAACAAACCTCCTTTGGCAAAAAAAAAAACATTCGATTTAATTTATTCCATCAAAAAGCAGTTATTATCCTCATTAGCATATATACCCTTCTGAAAAGAAATCTAGACGCCTAAATCTATTCCCTGTGAATGCCCAGAACGTGAATCCTCAAAACCTTTGAGGTTCCACAGGAAGTCCTCTCCGGAATCGTACGTTCGGCTCCTTAGACGCTCCCATTCGCTCCTACGTTTTTGACACTGACAGAGGCCACAATTAACTATGCCCTCACACCTCCACTCCTTGGGATTGAATGCCCGGCTGTATTTACACCTTGGCGTACCATAATATTCGATAGAATTCATATTATATTAACATTATATTAATCAGTCAGATAATGAGGATGTTGACACCATTCACATTTAATTTTGAAAAATCAATTCTGAAAAAGAAAGTATCGTAATATGTCGTAAAATTTTATTTATTTTGAATTATATTCAGTCTACGACTTGTAATGTTACAATAACTGCTTAATATTTAGTCAATTGACTATCCAAACTAGTGACGTCATAGGTTGACAGGCCTATACAAAATCTATGAAGTGACTGCGTTTTGACAGCTTTTTAAAAGGATCTCATTTGACTTGCCAGTCAACATCCCTATTGCATTTAGTTATTTTAGAATAACAATTATTTTTTCTGCCCTTGTCAAATTTCACTGTGAATACTACGATCCTGTGTTTTAAGTCCAAAACTTAAGATCTAAATAATTACTACTGCATCATAACTAAATGTTCAAATAGCATGGTTCAAGTAGTTTACATGGTTAACCACCATTTAATAACGTTTTGGTAAAATAGTGAAACGTATGGTAGAAAGTTACAAAAACGTATTATCTGCAAACTGTGTCTTAATTTTTTTCATTAGTTCTTCAATATACCCTTAGGGAGAAAGCAAGGTAGTAAAATCTATTTAAAATCAATTACACGACAAGCTATAACATTAACATAAAGTGATAGACCTACCAACGGTTATAACTTATTATAACCATAAGATTTAATTCTTAAATTAAATCTTGATTGTGAACACAATTGAATTCACTTCGGTGTGACAGGGTGCGTTCTTAAGTCGGGCGTAACTCCAGAAGGCTGTCGGCGGAGCATTGTGTGGCCGTATTAACGACGAACACACAAAAGACCTCGCTCGTATATCAAACTAACGTCACTCCAATGTCTTCCTTCCTCACAGCTACAGTTCCCGGGCCGCAAGAAACGGCCCTCCCTTTTTTATTGAGCATTTAGTACAGTGAAATTATGGCGCGTAAAATTCATAGCGCGTTGAAAACAGAGTCAATTTTATTTGGGCGGCATTTTTGTGCGCAGTTCTACGCAACCGAATTTAAATTTCGAACGAATTTGAGCAACCCGCGTTTGTTTTGTTTTTTGGAACATAAAAAAGTGACTTTCGAATTCAATACAATATTGTATAAAAAGTCGAATATATGTACGGGTGTGTTAAAGAACTCAATATTCGCATATCAAAAAACTGGGGAAATAAAATAAATTTGATAACTCGTAACACGCTTCCAAAGATTTTTTTGGATTCGAGTGATGTCTGATGTCGATACACAATAATGCATTACGAAAATCATTAATCGCTATATCAACGTCACAAGCAGCTTAATCTAGTTATCAATAAAAAAATGTCCATCAAAAACAGACAAAACTAGAAGAATATCGCCGTCACAACATAAACATTGGCAAAAAGACTAAACAAAAGCAAAACAATTGTTGCTCTTCAACTTCTAAAATATTTCCCAGCGCGGCGAGGAGTGTCGAGTTGGGAAGTCCTAATGACTTCTTTCTGGCAACTTCGGAGCCGAAGGTACTATCTACTGGAACAATGGTAGCCTTTCATTATTCCCAAAATCCTTTAAGTGCTTTCGGCCGATTACTGGGCCATACAATTTGTACAATCAATAAAGGCAACCTTTACTTTGCAATCTTCGATTTGCTATGCAAGGATATTATTGAGAGTAAGCAAAGTTTCTCTTACGGTGTCTGCTAGGCACGTAAGAGTATAGTATTCTAAAAGTTAGGAAACTTCTTAAGTTTAAATAATATTATATGAATACATACAACCATATATATAATTAATATATATAATTACTTTCGAATATAAAATATTAAAAAGATTATCTAATTAAAAAATCCCATGTTGGTCTGGGACTTAAAAAGAATGTGCCAACTGTTTTTATTGCCTAGCATGTCGTAAAAGGCGGCTAATGATATATGAGGTTTTGGGTATGTGATTGTGTAGGCGACGAGCTAGCCATTTGTCACATTTTTTTTTTCAATTTTCCATCTAACCCCGCCCAGTTTTATTTTTGGCTGAATGTGTCTAAAGGGGCTTGCTGCCTCTTTGACTCTGCCTACTCCTTCGAGGATTATGAGCGTGATGTTATGTATGTAGATACTTAATCATGCTCTTTTTAAGAGATAAATCTAGCCCATAGGCTAATAGCAAGAGCTTCCACCGATACACTGTAGTCTCTGTTATGCAATACCTTCATAGAATAAATACATTTATTCCGTACAGCTTCCAATGAAATTGTCTTAAAAGGTAAACGTAAGAACTTTCATTACTTCATACATAAATAATACCTCACATGACCTGCCTTACAAGAGACCTGCCTTCCCTTGGACCTACGACAAAAAGACAGTCTGCTTGAAAAAACCTAGTCTGGGAAGTCTTATTTCCCCTGGCCACTAAAAACTTCACGAAAGAACGTCCCGAGTCGGCGTAAAATGGTAACGACTACGAAACAAATTCTAAACTAACTTCGGTCATTAAATAAAACTTCGGTCTAAATCCAGTTTAGTTTTCCAGGGCTAGACTTGGAGCAACAACTTCATACATTCACACTTTCGGACGGATAACATCTAAGTACTTATACGTTTCACTTACTAAGAGGACTGTGATGCTTATGCTAATTTAGCAAAAAGTCTAATGTGTCAACGTTTGGTCATTTTATACTAGACTAGACATAGAAGTATATATGTAGACTGGTTCTCTCTGTCTTCACCGCTAGGGAAGTGGCGTGTAGTTTAGTTAGTTAATTAGTTAGACATACATATCATCACGACCGCAATCATTGAAGGTAGGCTAAGGCACAGTTGAAAGAGAAGTAATATCCTTTAGCAAATAAACAATAACGCACTTTTAGTAAACATACTAGGCAAGAACCACAGTTGGCATATTCTTTTTAAGTCCCAGACCAACATGGGACAGTGGGCTGGGTTGGATGGAAAGCTGTGAAAGAGGAGTGACAAGTGGCTAGCTCGTCGCCTACTCAGTCACATACCCAAAAGCCCGTACACCATTAGTCGCCTTTTACGACATTCTAGGCAAGAACCACAGTTGGCACATTCTTTTTTTTGTCCCTGATCAACATGGGCCAAGTCCCAGACCAACATGGGACGAATAAAATTGGTCGTTTAATAATTAAAAGCCAATTATTTCCACACATTTTAAATTTCATTGCATGAAATTTAAACTAAGAGCAATGCAATAAGATAGATTTTCAGATTGGATTCCAAACGCTAATTCCAAGGGTTACTGCGAAGGTACCGGAAAACTATGAAGTGTATACTTTTCTTGTAACAAGTCTTCTACAAACAAGTTTTGAACGCCTGCTCATCACAGCTCGCTCAATAACTTACAAAGATTACAATCATTACATAACAAAACAAAACTAAAAGCCCATACAAGATACCGAAAACTTGAAATCTATTATCGCTAAACTCTGAAACTAGGAACTAGCGTGGAGCGATAGGGTCAGTACAGTAGGCCAAGTTTGGTTCAAGCGGTGAACTTGGCAGAAAGGAAGATATCCAGCGAGACGGCACTTGATAAACTGCCTTTTGTGTCCCTTTGTGACTCTCGATAATTCGCGACAATGGCGCCCTTTGGATACGGGCTTCTTTTGCTAACCAACTTTCGAGATATAATTTGAACAGAAATCTGAGGAAACAATGGTCGCTCGTAGAACAATCATTTCATCTTCGTTCGAATAAAGCGGAAGATTTGTACGTTTAGTTTAGTTATATGGTGACCTTTGCGTAATTAGATAAGCGAACGAATAAATAAACATTTTTTTTTTCATGGTAGCAGCACACTACTTTTTTAGTTCAAAACAAACTAATATACATGATTTGAGTACAAGTGACATGTTCATCACACAAATATGTTTTCTTCGAGCTACATTTACATTGTTTTTGCTTTTTTGACGACTGAGCTGGATAGCTTGGTCGTTAAAAAACCAAAAAACCAAACCAAATCAAATACATAAATAAAAACCAAATCAGTTTAACGGATGTTAAATTGATTTAAGCGTGATTCAAGGGGCTAACTGCTCCTTTGACTCTGCCTACCCCTTCGGGGATTACGGACGTGATGTTATGTATGAGTTTATGACTACGGCATTTTCTATATTACTCTGTATAAACAAGTATTTGTCACATCAGCGAATGGGGATCAAATATAGCCAAACAATTGTTCTGTTGTGTTATATCAAAATTGTATGCAAGTCTAGCAATTATGTTCAATATTTAGCAATTGAACTACTTTTCACAAAAATCACTCATGATATTTTGTCATGACATGCCATAAAACAGCCTACATAGACTTTCAATCTGAAGCTTCCTCAAACAATGAGTACCTACTAATTATTAATACTGGTATGACCGCAAGAAACGCATCTTAACATCCAAACCGGACTTGCTGCAAGAAATCGCATTCTATCTCAACCGGGAATCGAACGTGATCGCAGATGAAACGATTGTTCTTCGAAAACGCATCGATACCAATACTCCAACGATGTCATTACATTATTACATGATTGTTGTATTAAAGACACAATCGCATGTTGGCCCTCTTATTCGAATCGTTCTTATCTACATGCACGTGTACGAATATACAATAGCTATCTACGGTTTATTCCGCGAAATGAACAGTCCCCGAGGGATGCGCGATAAAGACTTTCTGACAAACCGAATTTCGCTTAAGCGAACCCGCAGGCAAAAGTTACGTACACGATGTATTTTAAATTGTTTTATGCTTTTGTTCGTATATTGTTCGGAACGATTTAATACCTTTGACGTAATTTAAAAATGTATTGGAATCCAACAATTACGACAATAAACGTCTTTTAAGCTACATCTAATGATCATGACACAATTTAAGTTGTGTATTTTAAAAACAGGATCACTTTGCAGTAAAGTATATTTTTTTTTAAATCTTGGTTGTTTAAAAGGCAAGCGCGACACATTCACGGTCACCCATCCGTATCTTAAATACGACTAGTTAAGATATGGTTTGAAGATATACATTTAGTGTCCAGGCCATGGCCTGCCCAATCGCAAAATCCCGTCAAATATTACTTCAATCTTCCCATAAATAAATTAAGTTAAATCTCTTTTCATTTTAAACACATCTGACATTAAAATCGCAATTAAACCTGTCGACGCTTTTATGTTCCTCGGAATTGTCATTCGTTCCACGAAATTAATTGATGTCCAATGTCTCCAGTAATTAAACCATAAATTATTTGTATACGAACTTGATTACCTTGATTACAGCGAGTCTGGCCACAGCCCCGTCAGGACATCAAAGGAGTTCAATCAAAGTCATTAAAATTGAAACAGACCTGCCTACTGGTAACGACACATTTTGATATCTGAAACGTGTAGAGCTTAGATTGGTTATTTTTCAATATATTTAAATATCAGACTACATCACATACATTGATCTGAATTGGAAATAGCTTAAGCACTTGTGTTACGGATATCAGAATAACAGTGTTATTCCAAAAATATACTTAAATATTCAATATTAACATCCAGACATAGAACAAACACAAGTATTCATTATACGAATGTTAGTCCTGGGTGGGGATCGAACCCATAACTCTTGACGCATGCGGCAGGGTCACTACCGAATGAGCCATCGAGCTAATCATATATAAATGTAGTACATATAAGGCTCTTCTTACACAAGGTCATCCGAATCTCCGATACTCGGGGACTTTAGCAGATAGCGGCACGTGTTAGCGCGCTATGTATGTGTGCGTGACAAGACAACATGTGTGTTTATACGAAGTAGTATAATACGGTAGTAGGCCCTTAGATATTTTGAATTATAATTGGGTTTATAATTAAAAGTCTTCTTTGTACGGAGGACCGTAGGTTAAAATCTTACAAAGTAGTAAAAACCTTCATTTTCAGATAAGTATAGATATTATATAAGCTCAATTCCATTTGTTTGGTAGCAATCTCTTTATCGGATCTCAAATTAAAGTGGCGTAACTTCCGAAAAAATATACTATTTCAAACATAAGATAATACTGAAAAGTGTATGTATCCCAAAAAAAGTCTAAGTATAGTAAACCTACATATTTCTGTCGTAACCAATTCGTCCGGTAGTGATCGGATCAAGGGGAAATCCCGATTGAAAGCTCTGCCCGGATTGAAGTTTTCATTCCGGCTGTTCGGCTATTAGACCCAGGGACATAAAAAAGATAGAGTAGGTACCAAATACTTAAAATTCCATTTCAGGTGTATTTTGTAAAAAACAATTTACCAATACCACATATTTACTAATTAGACAATATAAAAATATCAATAAGCGCTTTGACGTTATCTATACTTACTAATATTATAAAACTGAAGAGTTTGTTTGTATGTTTGTACGCGATAATCTCAGGAACTACTGGTCCGATTTGAAAAATGATTTTATTGTTAGATAGCCCATTTATCGAGTAAGGCTTTAGGCTATATAACATTAACAATAAACGCTAATGAAAGCACGGGCACAGCTAGTGTACTTATATATGTCAACTACAGTCTTGGAAACAGATTAGAGAAAATAAACAATTTCTACACGTACATCGGAAACTAAGGTCTTAATAAATTCACTAAATGTTAAATTTCGACGAACTAAACTAATCCTGCATCTCATTTTCAAACAACGCTGAATTCAGAGAAGCCTGAAACAGATTCGCGAGGAATCCATTTTAATTACAGCGATATTCGAAAATTCATTTCTTTTTCAGACGGGAAATTTTGCTAAGCCATTTCTGCTAGACAATTTTATGCAGAATTAAAAATAAAACATTTTCATTCGAAGGAAAGCTCGTATACGCAGCTTTAAGCAACTCTATGTAAACAAGTTCCGCGCTTTTATTTTGTGACTGCGATTCAGCTGTCAAAACTTTCCCGGCAAAAGTCTGTAATTGGATCGGGCTGCGAAAGTTTAATGGCAATTTGTAAATATTATTATTATATAATTTATGGGGTGTTCGTTGCTCAGTGCCGACAATGGTTTGGCAGCGATTGGCGATTACCGACGTTGAATAATAATTGAAATTCGATTGCTTTTTTGTGTCTGACAAAGTAGGGACTCGGTTCGGTTGGTCCCCTACCTACATAAAACTATAAAAAGTAAGCTCTTTGATGTTGCTACATAAAATAGAATAAATATACTTTATTGTCGCACTATGGGCTAGAAAACTGGAACCTGTAGAAATGTATAAGTCCTATATTATTATAATAGCTGGCCAGTACGGCGTAATTAGACCGTCCATTGCATTCCGAACAGCTGTTTATTCGAAAGCAAATAACAATTAAATAAACATGGTTGTGGCGTTAAGTGGAAAATGAAAAGTGTGAAAGATGATTTGACTAACAATGGAGTGGAAATCTATAAAAAATATAGTTATTAAGGGATAATTAAGAGATTATTTTCAATACAGACAGTATAATAAATAACAATAAATAAATATCCAACTACATCACATACATTGATCTGACTCCGAGGTAAGTAGCTTCAGCACTTGTGTTATGGATGTCAGAATCAGCAGTGGTATTACAAATATATACTTAAATATTTGATATTAACACCCAGAACAAACACAAGTATTCATCATACGAATGTTTCTCCTGGGTGGGAATCGAACCCACAACTCTTGGCGCATGGGCAGGGTTACTACCGAATGCGCCATCGAGCCAGTCAACAGTATGAAAAAATAAAAACAAAAAAATTTCAACAATTAACCTGATAACACATTTACCACCCGACAATACAATTAACCCGTTCAACCCGACTATTCCGATAACCAAAGATGTCTCTAATAGCGGGCAAACCGCGATGTACAACGCGCAGGAATCGGATCTGCGGTCGGCGACTAATCTGGTGTCGATGCTGAGTCGTGTCGGGACGGCTTTGTTTACTAGTACGGTGTAATTAAACAGTCCGTTGCGTTCCGAACAGCTGTTTTTAGGTTTCGAAAACAAATGACAATCGAATATGGTAGTGGCGTTAAGTGTGCTCGGAATGTGTCGAACGTTTGTGTAAAACTTAGCTTTAAAATTGTGCGGTATGCATTAATAAATGAAATTTATCTTACCAAATTCAATTTTATTTTTGGCTAAATGTGTTTAAGGAGCTTATTACTTACTAGCTGTGCCAGCGGTGTCACCCGCGTTTATGGTTAATATTATAAATACTATTTCCGTCATACATTTTCTATGTAACTTTAACCATTAAGGCTGCACATGCGACGGAAGCTTAAAAAATGGAGTAACTTCTCCCTTTCCCAACATTTCCCTTCACTACTCTGGTCCTACTGATTGTAGCGTGATGAAAAGTATACTTTAACCTGCCCAGGAGTATGAAGAATAATTGTACAAAGTTTCGTTAAAATCCGTCGAGTAGTTTTTGTTTCTATAAGGAACATACAGACAGACAGACAGACAGACAGACAAAAATTTTACTGATTGCATTTTTGGCATCAGTATCGATCACTAATCACCCCCTGATAGTTATTTTGAAAATATATTTCATGTACAGAATTGACTTCTCTACAGATTTATTATAAATATAGATTGAATTCAGCGTAGCCCTTCGGTGTTTGCATGCGTGATGATATGTATGTAAGTATTACATTATTTTTAAAGACTGATAACTCAAAAACGTCGTGCTAAAACTACGTCATCCAAAAGCTTTAAGTCAAAGTCAGTCAAAAGAAAGCATTTTTAGTTTAATGAAAATAATATTATTATCAATCATTACACTCACACATTTTCATTCACTCATTTGATTTAACGGCTTAACCACTGATCTGACGATGATAAAAGATACCCTTCAAAAGGACATTAAAAAAATGTATCCCTGGAAAATTAATAAGTACCTACTTATATTATATTGGTATACGGGTGGTATACGCAGTCGAAGTCACGGGCAACAGCTAGACATTTAATATACTTCAATCTGCAAGACCAGTGTCTTCGCAAATCTTCACACCGTCTGAACGTCACTGCTACCTGCAAATTAACTCAAATTAACGTCAACCGTGATTAATGTGGATTAACGATCGTTCGTGTTATAAGCAACTTAGGCAATGACGAAATTAAATTACAGACGCTGGTAATTACAGCTACGCGTCACGGTATTTTTGGGCGACCAGCTTTTATAGTTGTTGCAGTAAAATTATTTAGGTGACGTATAATTAGCTGAATGTGCGCCACCCCTGCGTAGGACGGCGTACGCAAGAACGAGGTAAAGTAGAAAATGCTTTTAAAGTGAGTGATTTATGTAATACCAGCATTTAAACGCCGGACAATATTAAAGTAAAAGAAAATTTTAAAACTAAATTTTATTATTACCTATCCTTGTTAATGTCTATCTATCTATCTATAGTAAGCAGGTATGTATCTACGACATATCGTCTCACCTAAAAAAATAGGCTATTATACAATTTTTTTTTTAAAGCCAACTATTGAGATTTCAAAAAAATATTGCTTACGTATTTTTTATTTTGTTCAGCAAACTAAAAATGATGAAGATACAGCGCGTTAAAGTACCGCGTGATGTCACTAGGTGCGTTAGGAATTTTACCGTCCAAGTGACGTAATCTATGAAACGCTGAATCTTTCTAATTTTTCAAGTATTAGATAAAGTAAAAAATATAAAAAAATGTAAAGTAAAATACCCTATTAAGTATTCCATGAGTTTTTTTTATTTCTAAACAATTGCCGCGTGACGAATGTCTATATATTCCACGCAGGCGGAGCTACGGGCAAAAGTAAGTAAGTTTCAAATAAGTATCAATATATTGGTCTGATGCTATTCGCATTCAACGGTGAATTTGATTTTTTTTTATTTATGTTTACATACATACATAACATTTAAGTTTGATCCAATCAAAACCCCCAGATACCTAAAATATCGCAAACGCTGGAACCTAATCCCGCATCACTAAAAGCAAAACATTGAAACCGATGACGTCCATATAATATTCAAATTATCGCGGAACGGATCCAAATAATCACTCTGTACGAGCGAAAAGCTATATACCTCGAAAAAAATCCGCGTTATTGCCGCGAAATACTAAAAATAAACATCGAACGATAAAAATTTATTCCCAATGTCCGGGCGCGGAATCTGACAATTTATGGCGGCGGACATGAAGTCCGCACTCAACTCCGCGGGTGTATAATTCCGTGAACACGTCGGTATGCGAGCGCGAACAGATAATTACGGTAAACGGGCCATTTCTCTTGGACGCCGCGGCATTCGTATGTCCAAACTGTTCGGGGTTATTTGAAATGTAACTGAAAAGGTGACACTCGCTTTTATTCGGGTGACATTTTTTTTTCTACATAGAATATTGCGTTAGTTAACTAAATGATATAAAAACGCAGATGATAAAACAGTTTTTACATTATAAAAATTGCTTATTTTTTCTAACGCTTTATCACTTTATGTCACTAATACTAAATTCAGCGACTCTACCTACATCAAAGACACGTTATCAAACTTGCTTTCTAATATACCATAGCCAGCCATTGGACAAGAAAACCAGACAAATATTGATACATCCATGCTTGCCTGCTCATGTAAGTTTTCTTATCACCATGCAAGTGCAATTAATCCAAACTTAGGTTAGATTCGACATCCCTCGCATATGAACCTCGCATCTTTTCTCAAAATACAATCACTGCTCATTTCTATTTCAAGATAAAAAATAGCCTATTTTAATAAAATAGAAATCCCTACTAACTTATATTCTAGATAATATTATAAATAGATGTGTACCAACAGCATACACCTAAATTATCGTTATCTGTACTTTTTCATCAAGTTTACGAATTCACTCTTTTATATAATCAAACCAATTCTGCGAATGTATAATTCCACCAAAACAAATCCGCGAATGTATAATTCCGCGTCCACTTCGAAATGCGCTGCCGAATGGATAATTACGGTGAACGACCCATTTCTCTTGGTCACCGAACTCCGTACGGTAGCTGTTATGTTTTCCAATAAACAGCACTCACTCCGATATTTTATGTTCCGTGTGTTTCGGTTAAATGGTTGAAATGATCCCGATTTTACAATATCAATAATGTTTTTGTTGAAATTAACCCGAAAATGCTGCTGTTTACACATCAGCTTGTACGACGAAATTTGTAAAAATGTTATTTCTAGCTCTAAGTTTATTTGCAAACATAAGCTAATAAATTAAACTTATAGGATAATCTAAAAATTACCGATACAAATTTTTACAATGTTTTAAATTGTTAATTGTTTTGACTGGCCCGTTGGTGGTCAGAGACCCTAGCCACGAAACCAAGGGTTGCGGGTTCGAATCCCGCTAGGGGCAAATATTTCGTGTGATTAACATGGATATTTGTACTCGAGTCATGGATGTTTATAAACATATTTAAGTAAGTCTATCCGTTCACCTAGTATCCATAGCACAAGCTTATAAGCTTAGTTTGGGACTAGGGTATTGGTGTGCCAGTCTGAAGAATTAATTTATTTATTATTTATTAAGTAACACAAGCTTGTAAAAAGAAATGCAGTCAATATTAATAATCTAGCTGAAAGAAAATTTAGATGAGGAGATGGAAGCCAATAACCATAATCAAAATGAATTTTGTGGCGTCTAGTTTTTTGAAAAGCATAGTAAAAGTATTGAACACTTCTCATCTATCATTTAACCGTCGTTACACAAAATTAGAAAAATTGTTTTAAAATACCTATCTCCTTGATTGATTTTGGGATCTATGCATCAAGTAGAAAGCCACCTTTCGAGTAAACTTGTTTTGTTAAGATCAATGTATGGTGTTTGATTAGTCTGATATTTGCAATAATAAATCTACCAGAAATTATTAAGGTTCCATTTAAATAAATTGTCCAAACCGATACACCAATTCCCTAGTTCCAAACTAAGCTTGTGCTTATGCTATTAGATACTAGGTGAACGGATAGACATAGTTAAATACTTTTTTAAACATCCATGACTCAAATACAAATGTCCATCATTTGGAACAAATGTTCATCACACGAAACATTTACCCCTAGCGGGATTCGAACACACGACCCTCGGTTTCGTAGTCAGGGTCTCGTACCACTCGACCAACGGACATGTCAAAATAGTTTATTAGTATAAATATTAAAAAATAATTATACCCTTACTAATATAGTACCATATTATAAACATAAGAAGAGAATTAAGCCCGTACTTACTCTAGCAAGTGAATAATGCTATAATGTGCGCATGAGTACATAATTACTGCAAAACGCGCTTCTTCTTAGACGCAATTATCTGACAACGCAGACGAGACAAGTAGGTAAGTAAGAGAATAATATTTCCAACTTTGGTGCTCATCTTTTGTTTTTAGAAGTATATACTACTTACGAACAAAGTTTAAATCAATGGGATTGGATCTTAAAAAAAATTTTCTCCAGACTAACTTTGACACTTCGTTTTAGCAGTGGAATGTTCAAAGATCTTTCTTAATCAACTTTCAAGTCAGAGCGTCTTTTGTGTAGGTGTAGGTAATACATATATATAGATAGGTAGATAAAGGGTTTTATCTGCAAGAGTTAGACATCAAACAAATACGTCGGGTCTTAACTCATATTTAACATTGTTGCATTATAGATTTATTTATAAAAAGACGTCTATAGATCTTTTTTTTACTTTAACTACCCTTATCTTCCTGCATTCTAAGACAAAGACTTCTAATCTACCCACCCCTTAGGGGATGACATAATGTTCATCATCAATGTGTAACACGTAATTAGGAAATTTGTAGGCTCTCAAAGTCAAATGTATATCCTGTTAAGCCTACAGGAAATACGATCACTGTAAATACCGCCAATTTGGCACTGATTTGCTGATTTCAGTTGGTAAATTATTGGAATCACAACTAACCGGACTGTTAATGTAAGCTAAGTACGTAATTTCGAAGTTTATTTAAAACAAAAACTATTGACATGTATCTACTAATAATTCCAGATTTAAACACTTAACAAAATAATTTGTTGTATTTATACCTGCAAAACACCCTCCCAAAATTCTGCACTTTTTGACTTCTATAGAAATATCTACAGGAAGTATAAACGGACGGGACATAATGCTAGAAGGATGATGGATGATACAAAAATATCCATAAGAAGTATATGAAAAAAATTATCAACAAAACAGAAAAAGTAATTTTATTGGTGTGTACGAATCCGGTCAAACCTGCGTGCAGATTCGTTGAAAAACATGGACTGGGGAAGGCTGGATGTCGTACAAACCTCATGGGGCCCGGAATTATTCGTGTAACGTGATATTACGCGTTCAAACATAAACCGCGCTATATAATTTGTATTTTTTCTTTGTAATTTAGCCTACTGTTCCGTTTCACCGTAAAATACACAATTACAATGCATTTTATTTAATCACATGGGCCGCGGTATAGAGTAAACTTCCAAGGTTTCGAGATAGGTATATACATTTTTGAAACTTTTTCAATTACCGTTATTTCTAGTTTATTCATAGATTAGTTACTTTTCGAGATTTTGTCCGCTCAGACAAATTTTAACTCCTATTTCTTCACTTTTCCAAAATTCTTTTCTTAGTGTTCACTGATAATGCAACTCATCACAGTGCCACATTTTAAGACCTAGATCGATTAATTTAGTTTCTATAAAATTTAAATGAAAGCTCGACAGTAAAAATACAGATATACCGCAATTATTCGAAGTCATTTATCGATATTATTATCGATAAAATTGATGCAGCACTACCCTGAATACAAGAGACACAAGAATTGATGCGGAAATCTAATTATGAAAAGTGCACAGTAAAGTGGCGCGGTGTAAAAGATCTCAAATTTAAAGAGAAATATCGCCTCGCCGACTTGCTTTCTCGACCATTTTTTCGTGGCCGGGACGGGAAAATCGAAGCAATACGGAATAGGCGTGTTGAACATAAAACGCTACAGGTCAGCCCGGCACATAACCTGCGACCTCCTTATATCGGATAGGCGAATGCCGCCCAATTCCGTGCACTAGGTTTTGTGACTGTGGGTCGCGGGCTAGAGTTCATCACAAGATGATTTTTGATGTCTTAGATTTGTTATGCATTTAAGGAGCGGTGGTAGCTCAATGGTAAGGACACGCGCCTCTTAAGCGGGGAGTGCGGGTTCAAACCCAGGCACGTACCTCTGGATTTTTCAAGTCTATGTACGTATTTATACCACTAGCTCGACGGTGAAGGAAAACATCCTGATGAAACCTGCAAATTCAAACAACTTTGGATTGTAACCATGATCCAAAAATTGTCTGGTTCTCCTATCTTAGGGTTACGAAGGTCAGATCGGCAGTCGCTTCAATGTAATTACCAGACTCGCAAAATCCTGGATCATGGTCTAAGCGGACCCCGTCTAAACACGGGACATAACGCTAGGAAGAAGAAGAAGATTTGTTATGCATAAGTATACGATGATATGATGCATTTTCTTTTATCTTTGTTCAGTCCATAAATTACGGTGACCTTAATATATTTGTTACCTTTTTGATTGGTCATTATGGCTGCTTGCCCGACTATGTGCTATGTGCGGGGGTCCCTGCACCGAGTGGAGTCCACTTTAACCATGATTTGGCAATTAAAAAGTAGTCAGGGGAACAAACAGCTTGGATTAAGGATACCCACATGGGTTATTTTAATGCCTCCAACTGAAAGTATGAATACATACTTATTACTATATAAAACATATGCTTGGCCAGAATCGCTTTTAAAATTATGTAATCATTGTTAAACGTATCTTCTGTGCCTCTATTAAGTATTCTGTGGCTTCCGCTCTTACTATATTTTATGTATAAAAACTATATTCCACTGCATTAAATTGCATTTTAGTTACACTTTTATGAAATGAGATCAAAGTCCATCTTCTGTACCACCATTAACTAGGAACACTTACGGTCTCTTCACCGATTCGCGTAACACATTCATAACAGTTCATTCGATCGTCGAAACATCGGAAAGCAGAACAGAATAAGTGTTTTGCGTAAAATCGTTTCGGGTCGACGGACGAGCGGGACGCCTCGCCGGATCAAGGATGGCCATGCAATATTATGTTTATCTATGTATGTATCTTCGTGGTTATACGTATATCTATAACTAAATTATTGACCAATACTCAGCATGCTAAGTTGTACCAGTACCTTAGCCTAGGGATGTTTTTCATCACCTCCTATTAATATTCATAGCATTATGTAAAATTACATCACATAATATCACACTCTACCCTAAATGTTTTTTTTTTATTCAAATTATTATAAAATGTATATACCTTGCCTCTATAAAGCGTTCTATGGCAGCTAGCATTGCCTACATTGAGCATTAAAGCCATATCACATCTTAGTAAAAACACTTTCTGAAATTCAATAAGAATACATCTTCTGTGCCACACTGTGCGATCCTTTTACCGATTCGCGTAACACATTCATTACCATTCAGTCGATCGTCGGAACGGCGAAAAGCAGAACAGAATAAGTGTGTTTTACATAAAATCGTTTCGGGTCGACGGACGAGCGGGACGCCTCGCCGGATCGAGGATTGCCATGCAATTTTATATTTCCGTGTAAATTATTTCACGCTTATTGCAATTGGCAAGTTTGATTTCAGCTCATTTTGCAGAAAGTCGACGTGAAATATGTTTTATGCCCTACTTACATTTTTGGTTGCTCGACAGTGAGTATATTTATTTAACGGTAGCATCTGTCCAATTTTTTTGTATTGTAACAGTTTTGTATCATGTGCCTATACATATTATTTTACTATAGCTTATGTAGTGATCAAGTGATTATACAATTAGTTATTATACTAATATTCATTGTTTCTTAAAAATCATTGAATCCACATAATTTTTTTTTTAAGAAATATATACATTTTATAAAACAGTGTTAAATCTCTCTTTGTCAAAATAGTATATGTTTTCATTGGATTAATACGCAAAATTGTAGGTATGCATAATTCCTTATGCATCGGATTAACTACATCCATATCTACTAATTAACATCACATCACGCCCGTAATTCCCGAAGGGGTAGGCAGAGTCAAAGGGAAAGCATGCCCTTTTAACCACAATCAGCCAAAAATAAAACTTATAGTGATAAGTGGCTAGCTCGTACTACACAATCACATACCCAAAGCCCGATATACCGTTAGTCGCCTTATACGTTAGGGTAGATGCAGTTGGCATATCTCTATTTTCAAGTCCCAGACCAACACGGGACACTATATTGTTTTAGAAGAATCATTTTTATTTCTAGAAATGCTATTTAATTATTGTCAATGTGAAAATTAATAAATATTTTGAAAAAATAATAATATTATTTAATTTATACTTTTGACATAATATTAGTAGCTATTAACATGTACTAACTCTATATTTACTACTATTATTGAATATTATTAAAAATAACTTAAACAAAATGGTAACGAGACCTCAATGACCCTTAATTACCTTCACAACTGAACACCACCGCAAACCGCGATCGTTTGAAATTTGGGCGATTGAAAATATTTTGGAAAATAACTGGAAAAGTTTTCCAATAAAACAAGCAACGACATTTACCATCAGGCCTGAATTGAAAAATTCGAACAAAACTTTTCAACTGAGTGACGTGTAACAAAGTGCCAAAGTTGCGTGTATTCTGATCCCATAATATTTTTTATGTTAGTATAATATTTAAAATATTTATTAAAGGCTGAAGCGTGACAATGATTAATGAAAGGCATGTACGTTTCAATTTTGAAGAGTCGATAGGTAACTACATGTTTGAATATTCATTCAAAAATAACCGGTAGTATTTTTTAACTTATGTGCATTTTGAATACGAATTCAATTGTTAAGTTCGTACTATTTGAAAGCTAGAAAAAATATTATAGCAAATACATATACGAGTATGCCTGTGCCAATAAAAAGCAATAAATCTCCTTTTACAATGCAGCAGCTGGTTAAATAACAGTTTACAATGCAAAAAAAAACCAAAACAAACGTCGCCTAATAAAAAATGAACATCGATGACGTTTGGCCGAGTCTACATTTGAATTTCGAACCCTCCAGCCGGCCAGTGTTTCAAGCCGTGCTATTTGAATTCGTTTTTTGAATCCGGGATGAAATATCCGAACAGGCTTAACAGGTGACGGGAACAAAGCGCGGTCGGCTCGCGCGGCGCGCGCTCGCGGCCGCAACGTTTTTCAGACGTCACCTCTGGCCCGGCGAATAGTTCCAATTGCGAAGAATTAAAAATAAATGACAGTTTTTAATTGCTGGCCGCATGTGAAAGTCAAAAAGGCTTATTTCATCATCTTCCAGCTTTATAGTGGTAGCTTAGTCGGAGTCCTGTTTGACCATGGTCTGTCTGATACATAATTATAATAGAGCTTAGTAACCCTTTGATAAGGAAAGTAGGCATATTGTATCAAGCTTATCAGCTTAAGTACATAATACAATATATTATCAATACAATATGTTCCTAATGAACACAAATTGGGTAATGTTTGCATCAGAGAATAAACGATAAGCTAATAATTTACAAAGGCACAAGGCATTATATATTTGAACAAGCTGTGCCTGCGGTTTCATTGTGTGTATGGTTAATGTTGTATAGCCTTCCTCTATAAATGAAACAACAAAAAAATATTTTATCAATTCGGACCAGTAGTTATTGAGATGAGCGCGTTCAAACAAACAAAATCATCAGCTTCATAAAATAATATGAGAAGTATAAGATGAACAAAGCATTAAATTAGTTAGCCCAAAACAATAATTTAGATCTCTGAAATAGGAAGCTGAAGTCAAATTGAGAACCTTCTCCTTTTAAAAAAAAATACATAAAATTAGCATTTATAGACTGTCTGATCTTTCCGAACGATTATATGATACTATCTAAAATTTTATAAGCTACAGTGTAATTCTACTTTATGAATCCGAACAGAATAATTAATCTTTGCATCAAAGAGATGGCGCTGTGAAACATAAAATAAGGTAATTAATTTGTCCATATAAATTAAGTTTTTCCATATTGAGATTTTATTTTCAGTCGGTAATTGGCACTTTTAATCTACCTACACGATACAAGTTATTTACGCCACAGCGTTGCGACTCTGTAAATAAAATATTCAGCAAAATATTTTGCAGTTTCAATAGATTTTAGAACTAAATACTATGTTTATTATGGCTTTACACGAGTGATAGCTATATAGATAAAAAGAGGTCTAGTATTAACTAAATCATTAATTCATTAATACTTTTTTTTATAGAGTAGAAGATCGTAAAAGCGACTAACGGTATTTCTAGTTTTGGGTGTGCGATTGCGTAGGCGACAACCTAGCTACTTGACAATACTTTTTCAAAATTTTGCATCTAACCCAGCCCAGTTTTGTTTTTGACTGAATGTGGTTAAGAGGGCACCTTTGACTCTGCCTACCCCTTCGGGGATTATGGGTGTAACATGCACATTTAAGGACCACAAGTAACATGATGATTATTGTTATATCAATAACATTTACGAACACGAAATTCTATAGATAATATAGAATTTCGTGTCCATCGTGTGCGTATGCCATCGGATCTTGCCCATTAGCGTTTGGAAATGTTGTTAAAAGTGGTTTAGATGCACTTCAATGTAATTAGAAGGACAAAGCCTCAATTGACCAAAAATATAACCATCAAGCTCCGCTCTCTATCTATAAAAAAATCTTCTTTACAGATCAAGTGGTGTTGCCATGGAATAACGATCACATCTAAGTTCATATCTAACCTTACGTCGCCAAGTACCATCCTAATCGCAAATCGTATTTCTATAGTAACCCTAGCAGCAGTGGTTGGCACCGTATTTGTTTCCGTACGCGGTTTAGCCGTGTGAATTAATTACATATTTGCCCTGATGTAATTATGTTCCGCGCGGCTCAATATGACCCAGTTGCCGCGCTCTGCAATTAACAAAAATATCCGCGGGATTTTTCAGACATATTGATTGCGTGGCGGGCGTTTGTCACTCTACGTCAGGGATTGGACGTGTAATATGCCTACCATGCAGATCAATCTGACTATGATAAAAAGAATTAAAAACCACATCTTATTTAACGAGCATGGAATAAAAGGCTACAGATAATGTTTTTTCGTTTGGATTTACTACTTACGATTTCACAACTTTTCATCTACCCAGTTCAATAATATTTTAAGCTAAAAATTAACCTCTTTTAGCTAAAAGTGATTAAGGAAGTATCTGCACCTTGAACTCGACCGCAACTGCGGGCATAATGATAGATGTACACATGACAGCACTTCGGGCTAAACATTGCGGAGTCTTATGTCGTTGTAATAAGGGCTGTTTTGCAACAAAGATTATAGCCTGATGTGCTGCCATCTGTACATAAAAATCACATCCCCTGTCAGTCTGGAACTTAAACAGATCATAGGTGCTAACCGACTTGTTTGTCTAGCATAATCTTAATAGGCAACTAATAGTGTGTTGGGTATGCAATTCGTAATGATAACGAGGTAGCCTAGCTCCACAATTTAGTTTTTAACCAGAAGTGGTTTAAGAATCATATTCTACATTTCAACTCCCATGTCAGACGGCTATCTCAAATCCTTTATCGGCTCATAAGAGAATCTCGGATATGCAAACGCACGAACTCCAAATAGTCACTAACTTTCAATAAATTCAAGAACTAATATTAGTGTAGACTATTGTGTTAAATGCATGGAAAATTGTTAAACAGAAAGCACTAAATGAATGCACACTCCAATTTAAAATGGCGGAGTTAGAAATAATATGGGCGCGGAGTGAGTGCTGGATATTAGATACCGCCATTAGGAACGCATTAAAAGGGTTGAAACTTAATTTTAATTTAATGCCTTCGCTCTTTTAATTCACTTACTCTCTTAGTACAATGTTAATTTAGCTATTTTAAAGTATTTTAGGAAGAATAATAAATTGCAATTTATAACAGTGGGCTCGAAACTATGAAAAGTCTGCACTTTGGTTTAATTCATGTTGGCATCATTGTTATAGTGATTCTTGACAAAAACTAACTTTAAATTATTGCCATCCCTTAGGTACTAAGATATTAGTGTAAAGAATGGCCTGATTTATAATAACTTATCGTTGAATGTCCAGACAGCACTATTTTCTGACGTAGATATGTACGGATGGACGTATATCCTACATTGTTATACCACTTAGCACTAGGGATTAATGCAAGTGATAATAAAAGCAATTAATTCGATTGAGTGACAAAACTACCACTCGACCTTACATCACAGAAGAATCACTACGATGTTTGATTTTCCAATAGACGAAAAGAAGCATTGAAGTTCCAAATGAAGCTTATTAGAGGCCTAAACAGCATTTGAATATCGCTAGCTGTAGTTAAACAAGCAATTCCCAGTTAATTCAAGGTAAGACGTTCCCTGTCCATCAGGTGCATGCTGACGAGACAAGTAAATGTCTGGCGTAGCTCCAACACTCCTGCTTGCGGGACGCGGTCTAGACCTGCACCTGACAGAATCTAACTGGTCTATTTAACGGCACATTAACATGCCGTTAGTTCTTAGATAGGAAATAAAATTATCACTCACTATATTTGCCTGTTACGTTTTAACACCAAAACCGTATGATTGCGAAGAAATTTAGTTCCTTAGTATCCTACTACTATAGGAAGGATATAGATAAGCTACATTTTATGCCGAAAAAATTGCGCAAAAAACAACAATAACAAACCAAGTTCCACCAAATGCATAATAAGTGCTGTGTGTGCTTGTGATATTATTTATGAAAACATATTCTACTGTATTCTATTTTATAACTAAGTCTGGCGCGACTCCAGCGCGCCTACTCTGCGGACCAGTTACGGCGCCTGTAGGAGACAGTGAGAGATTCTTAGTCTTTTAACGGGATTATTAACGCAAACTTTTAAAGACCGATAGTAGATCAATGGTAAGTACACGTGCCTCTTAAGCGAGGAGTGCGGGTCCAAAGCCGGGCATGTACCTTTGGATTTTTTAAATCTATGCACGTATTTACCCCACTAGCTCAGCGGAGGGGAAACCAACGTGATAAAACCTGCATTCAAACAACTATGTGTAACCATGATCCTAATGTAAGAGTTACGAAGATCAGATCGGCATTGGGTTCAATGTAATTACCAGCCTCGCTAAATCCTGGAATGCTGGATCAAGGTCTAAGCGGACCTCGACTAAGCACGGACTTGGCGGTAGGAAGGTGATTATTAACGTAAACACTCGGTTAACGCTTCTTAAGGCAGTAGCATTCCTAGTCTATCAGAAACTTTACACAGCTTTTAACAAGCTAAGTGATTGCTTGGCGCACCTCCAATGGGGATATTTTATTTGCAATATTGTATGTTTATATAACGAAGATGACAGTCTTACTTAATACCAGAGCACAATCTAGTATTGCTTAATTAACACCAGGACAAAACCCTGTAAAGACATTCAAGAACTAGGTAGGTTTTGCATGCTATGTCAACAAATTTTCTATCCGAGTTACATTATAGTACCTACTCTATTTTGACTACCTTGTTGGTCTAGTGGTAGCATGCGCCGCCTAAGGACCAAGAAGTGCCGGGTTCAATTCTTGGGCCAAAATTTGTGGCTGGGTATTTCAATATTGAAATTACTCAGTAACAGCCCGGAGTCAGAAAGTTGGCGGTTTAATCACCCCAGTGCCTAGGAAAGCACATTAAACCGTTGGACCTGCGCCTGACCTCTCTCCGGTCATGTCGAGTTGCCGTCTCACCGGACTATGAGTGAAGGAACAGAAAGTGTACCTGTTTTTGCACACACTTGTGCACTGTAATATCTCCTGCGCAGTTGGCTAGTCCTCGTTGAAATTGGCCGCCGTGATCGATATCAGTTAGGAGGGCACGGGGTCACATCACAATGGGGTCTGTTTTTCTCAGGCATTATTAATTATTTACAAGGAAAAATACTTCTGTTTTAGTAAAAATAGAAAAATAAAATTTTTCCTATCATGTAGGCAAGTTTTACAACAACATTTCATTCGTCCTGCGAAATCTCTCAGGTCTTCAAAAACGAATTCATAATGTACAACAACTAAAGTGCTTATGAAGCAACTTCCATGTTTACAGTTTGTGTACGACCTTAATTGCTTTGAGATGGGGTAATAGTGCGTACTTTCAATAAAATCTACAGTTGAACACCTGAAACATTCCCAATAGATTCAAATCGTGACATTTATTGCGGCAACCCATATTAATAACGAAGCTGACGTAGGTTCAGCGGTTATTTTTGCTATTGTACAAAGTTTTAACTTTTGTTTAGTCGGACACGTAATTGATCAGTAGAACTGAACGTTGTATTTCTGTTTAATCTAGAGACTGTAATTGAAAAATTTAACTATAATAATTAAAAGCTAGTAACGTGTATGATAATATATTGATATTCAGTCTTAAACAATGGCTTCACTTGTTTCAATATTGAAATAAAAGCGTGTGACTGTTCACTTTCCAGTTCCGCCATTTAGCCTTTACTATGTTAAAGACTAAATTCTGACCGAGTATTAAATAATTTCCAAGAAACACAAAATAATCCAATTCCAGTCCAATTTCAATTGCGGCTATAGGTACTATAGAAATCTAGTAACTAGAACACACACTGCACCTGGTTCGATGAAAAGCTAAATGATTAAATGATAATGCATTTTCTATTATTAAAATACCTGCAGTTCATAGAAATCCAAACAGCAATAGGTTCAATTATATTCCGGTAACATTTTCCTCTTCATTAATGCTGATAAGTATACATACAATAATCTATTATATACTAATCTATTTAGTAGTCCTATGTTGACCTGGGATTAAAAAATAATTAACCAACTTGCCTAGTATGTCGTAAAAGGCAACAAATTGTGTATGGAGTGTTGATTTGTAATCGCCAATTAACCACATGTTAATACATTTTCATAATTTTTTCATCTAACCCAGTTAAGAACTTAAAACTTTTTGGACTCCGTCTACCCCTCCGGAAATTACTCGCGTTATTTAATATAAAATCACTACTTAGTAAAGTAAAAAAAAAATTTTAGAACATTTTTGAAAGAAAAACAATATTTACTGAATATAGTTGGCACAATAATAATGTCAGACTCAGACAGATAATTTGTAATACCATCCCTCGGGGTGTTTATTTTGATACAATTGAAAACAAAGACGAAACTACATTTTCAATTAAGTCGAGACGTAGGTTGGAGGATTCGTAATGCAAATCTGTATTGGATAGTAAAAAGACTAGTGATAAAAACGCTCCTTAATTGAAAAGCGATACTCGTAGCGTAGCATCGAGTGTGTCTTGCAAAGCATCTATCTAGACCAGAACATCGTTAACCTTAATAGCAACGTTAAAATCTTCATTACTCGCGGTTTCATCGTTAGTTGTATCTAGCGCAGAATTTAAGGAGCATACCGACATGGTTGCTCTGCCAAATGTAGCAGTCATGATTCAAATCAAGCGATGAATTGAAAGTTTGCGTTCTCTTACACAAAAAATTTACAACTTCCGTCTGTAATGCAAATGCCTACACCGATGATACTTGAAGGAGCATTGACAAAGACAAAAGAAATTGTCTGGCATAACGCCAGCTGCATTCTAGGAGCCCTCCGTTCCCCAGGTATGGAAATAGGAAGGCAGCCGATCAAAGATTGCTCTGTTTTAAAACGAGGACAATACAAAGTTCTGTTGCTCGTTGCAATAGCAGCTTCTGAAATAAAAATGTAAATTGTTTAGCTTCTTCGAGTTCCCCGATAGATGTTTACGGATTCTAGACAGGTATGCGAGCAATCAGACATCTGTGCAGTACGTATGTTGGGAGGCGTGCCGGTGCAATGTGTTCGAGGCTCCCTCGATACGTCTCTAAGCAGAATAATAGAAATGTCAAAAGGAATCTGAAGTCACTCAGTCGGTAAATCAATGCAAATTGGCTGGATCAGACAGTTACTCGAGAATGGAACATCTCAAATATCGGTTTACAGTTTGAACGTTTCTGTCTGGTGCAAATAAATTAGTACTGTAGCAGCTGTCATGATCATTCAGATCTCAAGAATATCTAATCTCAATTAAGATGTCTGATTTACATACTGAAGGATTGAGATGCCCTCTTCATTGTTCTTAATTTAAATATAATGGATATTGTTTTTACTTCGCTGCACGAAGCAAATAGGGTAAAAATAATATTAATTATTAGTATATACATGTGAGTATATGCTATAAAACGCATTAGAGAATTACGTGAACCCATTATAAAATAATAAAGAAACTATATAGAATGTCATAAAAATACATTGGCAAGGCTGTTTAACGCGTTCCTAGAATAAGCTTATTCATTCAGTTTCATTTAGTTCCAACTAAGCAAATTACGGTATTAAGAAAAACTTGGACGCTTACATAAAGTTCCACAACTTGCTAGGAGAAATAGGTTTTAACGACTTTCCCAATATCTGTTATTAACCAAACTATAATTTAGACAGGATTGCGTAAACCGGTATTCGTTTTCATGTTTGAACATCTTAATCTTTTTTCACGGGCTAAATTAACATCATATAAAAGTTTTGAGATCTTAACCTTAGAAAACACAGTTTTTATTTTGGGCATTGTGTCCGTCTGGAGAATTTATTTATCTACAGTCACACACCCAATAAACAATATTTTATTAATTGCCATTTACAATACCAGACAAAGAACATAAATGTTAGCTCTCTTAAGTCCCAGACCAACAAGGAAACTTTTATACCTAAATATGTATAAAGGAGTATGTTATCTGAAAGACAAAGCCGCTCATGCATTTCAGAATGTCTCTTCGAAACTAAAACATCCAGTGAGACGCGTGAGGAAATCTGTAAGTAATTGAATCAGCTGAGATTGAGCTACTCGACGTCATAACTCCCGTATTGTTACAAGTTATAATTAGATAAGTTCGGCGAGCGAGCATTGCGCAACTCCAGTGTTAGTGAAAAATAATTAGTAGTAGTTTATTATCAATAGGTACGAAACTTGGGTGGTTCGTCTACAGAAGGTGGAAACTTGCACTGGGAAAGACTATAAACATAATGTTTTTCTTGTACGAAATTAAAAATATTAAAGTAATTCTGAAAACTCGGAGACTGAGACAAGGATGTACGCTAGGAGTACAGCAGTAACTTACCAAAAGCTGAGAACAAAACTTTAGGTATAATTATTCCTTGGACACAATTTGACGTCACCAATTGACTTTCTTCCCACAACAATAATGCGATTGTATACCTTGCTGAACCGACTAATCAGTTTTTGATGTTGATTTAGGTTTACTAAACGTACAATTATAAATCCTAGATACTAATTACTAATATACGAAAATGTTAACCCTCCAATACCCTGTCAGCTTGCACCAGTAAATAGCTATTGGCGATGAAACCTGGGCAGTGATATTAAATATAGATCCTTTGAAAACACATTCGATTTTCTTTGCCTTCTTCTGAAACACTAGACCGTATTTTTCGGCAAACGAAAGAACAATGTTTGTACGCATGAAAGCGTGTATTCAGTAATACAATATTTTTTCATCTTGTTTGTACAAAACTTAAAAGGGGATGTTCCTCCGTCATTTCTGACATATGCAATCTCGCGCTGTTGAAGAGATGCCTTCCTCTCACATTTGTTCTACATTCTACATTTTGTTTAGCTCAGCGTCGATGTATTGTGTTATAATAACAAACATAACATAACATAACATCACGCCCATAATCCTCGAACGGGTAGGCAGAGTCAAAGGGATAGCAGGCCCCTTAAACCACATTCAGCCAAAAATAAAACTGGGCTGGGTTAGATGGAAAATTGTGAAAAAGTAGTGACAAGTAGCTAGGTTGTCGCCTACACAATAATTGTTATCTTTTATTGTTAATAAATTAACACTGTTTCAGGTGATATTGTATCGTCGATGAAATGTACCTAATATTAAAATGTCATTACTATGACATCATATAATTTGCCCCAGGTTTTCAATTACTTTTAAAACATTGAATAGTTAATCAGTTCATTGTCCTAGGTTTACGTCACACCCTAGTATGTATTTATAAACCGAATTTATGGCATTGCGTATTGACAATTCATGTTATGGATGTATGTCAAATAATGGTGATGGTTATCAACCCAAATAAACGCATTCGCTCTTTAACATTATTCTAATTTGAAATATAATTATATTTTAGTTAATGTTTGTTCCATGTTTATACAAACCAAACTGCATTGGAAAATTACAATGCAGCTGGACAACAAATACTCCCGTCATTATTTTTAGTATGCAATCATCTGATTAGCGTTAGTAATTGTTTCAGCTGGTCTTGTTTATTTTGTCCGCCCCAAGCCAATATCGCGTGTTTGTATTTATGTAATAAATAATAGGTTGCAAATGTGGTTTTCTTGCAAAATAGATTGTATGCAAATTAATGGAAGTTAAAACGTGAGAGATTTTTAGTTTGTTATAATTTTATGTAAGTTTTAAAGTGTTCTAGACGATGTTCTACAAAAAAACATCCAGTCGTATTTAAATTATTAATATGTAGGTACCTAGTTATAAGAAAAAATACTTAAGTCGATATTCGAAACTTGCTAATCTAAAGATTTTACAATGACTATCTTTTTTAAATACTTAACAAATTGGTTTCTATCACGTACCTTTTTAAAAAAATAATATAGTATCAGTACAACCTTAAGACAACTTTATAATTTAACTCGATATGAAGATTGTATTGCAGTGCACAACATGCTGTTATTTATCGCATTATAATGCAGTATTCATGTTTTAGTATCTATAAATAAAATAATAACTTTTATCTTCTTTTTTTAATTACGATCCAACGTTAATTGGGAATCATTAATTGTTCTCATAGTTACCAAATCGTCAGGCTCTTAAGAGTCGTAATATAATATGCTAAAAGGTTCAAAACACTTACCTAAATCCTCAGCGTCTTCACTCCACTCCCCGGTCCCCATCACCAGAGCCGCCGACAGCACCGACACAGCCACATGTATCACCACCGACCTCATCATCACAACACTCGTGGTCTCCAACATTCGTAACCTGAACGCCTTCATTACTCTCTAATTTGGCATCACGATTCACTACCCTATTTAAATGTGCACAGTCATCTTAATTCGAGACAGCGCATTTTATTCACTACACAATGTGACCTCGCATATTGTCAGATCCCATTAGTCTTAATGAATTCCTTCGCTTGCTTCCGCGTTTGACAATGTTAAATTGGAATTGATTTTTCGTAACTATTCATTCGATGAAGCCAAAGTTTTCCGCTATTCGTTGTTCGAATAATTGATTTCGCATCAATGCGGAACCACACAAGTCCATTACCTCGGAATAATCTTTTTGGCTGTATATCTAGGCGTGTATGGTACGCACGGTCGGCTCGGGACACGGCTAAATATTCCGATGAATAATTCAGGACTCTTTTAGCGACGATACTGGAGCGGCACGACCACCTGGAACAAAGTACATAGTCCCTCATTTATGTCCAAACACAACCTATATTTAGAGAAGTCGTTGTGCAAATTGGCGGCGAATACATAATAAGTGCCGGCCTCCATAGCTCACGCCTTGTAGTGACAGAGGATGATTATACAATCTATTTTATGCATTATTAGGGAGAGACTTTGCGCAGGCTCTTGCTCAGACGGGCGGTTTATGGCCCATCTGTTATGTAAGCCATTTTCCTGGTTCACTGACATGTTGTTATTTGATGTCCTTGCTAAACAGCAACATTACATTACCACAAAATGGGTTAGATCAGGGGATTAGGACAACATGAAAATCATACACTCACAGAATCGACTTTCATTATCTGTATCTTTTTTTCAGGTGAAATAATACTTCGAACATAACATAACATAACATAACATCACGCCCACGATCCCCGAAGGGGTAGGCAGAGTCGAAGGGGCAGCAAGCCCCTTTAACCACATTCAGCCAAAAATAAAGCCGAGCTGGGACAGATGGAAAATTGTGAAAAAGCAGTGACAAGCGGCTACTAATAATACTTCGAAATCTTTAAAAATAAAGTTAATGAAAGAACGTTTACCGCTAGTCCGAGGATTATTGCTTTTGCTCAGCAGGTTGGAAAAACATGTTAAGGATATATCCATATTTTTTTCGATGTCCCCATCTAAGAGTTAATCATATTCCTACCATTATGTCCCGTGTTGATGACAATGATCCAAGATTTAGCGAGTCTGGTAATTACATTGAAGCGACTGCTTATCTGACCTTCGTAACCCTAATATAGGAGAACCAGACAATTTTTGGATCATGGTTACAAATCCAAAGTAGTTTGAATCTGCAGGTTTTTATTTCCGAGTTCGTAATATTTCATATTATTTAGATTTTAATAGGTTTTATTTTAGGGTTAGTTTGTGAATGTGTTGACTTATACGAAATAAATAATATATAGACACTTTGGACTCCTGCTATTGGATAGGTACAGGGTATTTGCAGGTTTCATCAAGATGTTTTCTCTTACCGTCGAGCTAGTGGTATAAATTCGTACATAGAATTGAAATTCTAGAGGTACATGCTCGGGTTTAAACCCGCACCCCACGGTTATGAAGCGCGTGTCCTTACCATTGAGCTACCACCGTTCTATCCCCTATTCCCCATCTAAGAATTACGAAGGTCTAATAGGCGATCGCTTCATTTACTAGACTCGCTATTTTCAAAATCAGGGTCTAACTAAGCGAACCCGATTGACCACGGCACATTACGGAGTTGATGACTCATTCAAAATTCAGTAGGTATTAAAATATATAAATACCGTATTTTTATATAAGTAAACAACTAATACTAATACCATAAGTATGAAAATAAAAAGTTCAAGTCAAGAGATTGAGTTGTACGCTATGAAACTGTGGCTTGATTTTATTTTACTGCCATACAAACCTGTTCGGGCGAATAAAGATCATTATCAGCAAAGTCACGTAAATAGCTAAACGTTGAATCGAGCTTAGTGCTTAATTGAGTTTTCTATTTTTTTGGTAGAACTCCTAAGTATGTAAGCAATAAATTAACAATAAAATTACTGGTGAAATGTTGCATTTGAAAAAGTAAGGCTAACGAAATGTTTATACATTTAAATATGAACTTCTAAAATATATAGATTATTTTGTAATTTAAAAAAAAGCTAGACTTTATTATCAATAATAATTCATCTATTTATCATTTTTTAATTTTCTGTTCTAGACATTTATGTTGGCCTGGGACTTAAAAAATATTGTTTGAACTGTGTTTCTTACCTTGTATGTCGTAAAATGCGACTAATGGTGCATTAGCTATAAGACTGCGTACTTTTTAATAATTTTCCACCTAACCCAGCTCAATAGGCTAGATGACAAAAAAAATCTGTATAGTCCGTCAGTTAGATAAAAAAAAATTTAAACGTATTTTTTTATTTATTTGTCAAACAAACATTGACGAAGATACATAGCATTCAAGTAGCGCGTGACGTCACGCTTTAGTACTATTTTTACAAAATAGTGACGTCACAAGCCCCCAGTCCAAAACTTTTATGCTCTTTATCTTTCGAGATTTTTTGTTCATTTGATAAAGCGAAAAATATGTGTCAAGTATTTTTGTATAATCTAACTGACGGACTAAATAGAATTATAGTTTTTAATGCAGTGATCATCCCTATTTGTCTATAAGTGGTTTAAGTAACTTACAATTCTTTGAACTTTGCCTACTCCTTCGACCACTAAAGGCGTAATTATATATATGCATGTGATATGGCTCGAAATTAGGTCAATAAAGTACTCACAACCTAAGTACTACAACAGCGTATCGCTTATCTTGTCATAATGCAGAGATTTGGTGCTGATGCAAATGCCTATAATAATTTCACACCCACCCTCCCAAAATCTGTCCCACGTGAGTGCTTCGAATTTCGCTCAGGTCGACTTCTCGCTTACCAAGAGATATAAAAAGATTTTGTTTCTCTCTTTTTGAATTTTTTTGCTTAATATTTTTTTTATAATGTTATTACCTAAGTGAACTTTGTGAAAACAAATGCGAGTCACGCTGGCACCTAAGGCTGGTAATTAAAATGAACTGGATACTTAATTTTGAACGCTTTTTGCCACTTAACCCGGATAATACGACTTAGCTAATATTTGATAATGAACTCTAGCCGTTTATTTTAAAAACTCCGTTCAATTTATCTATGCGAAATTTCTGCCTCTCTTTATGCTTAGTTCTTTCCCTATTCATTAATCTTATAGTGCTACCTTCTTTCTATTGAGTACAATTAGGTACTAATACATACATACATAACATCACGCCCATAATGGGGCAGCATGCCCCTTCAACCACATTCAGCCCAAAAAAAAAGTCGGGCTGGGTTAGATGGGAAATTGTGAAAAAGCAGTGACAAGCGACTAACCTGTCGCCTACACTATCACACACCCAAAAACCGATATACCATTAGTCGCCTTTTACGACATGCTAAGCAAGAACCACCGTTGGCATATTCTTTTTAAGTCCCAGACCAACATAGGATAGTGGGCTGGGTTGGATGAAAAGCTGTGAAAAAGGTGTGACAAGTGGCTAGCTCGTCGCCTACTCAGCCACATACCCAAAAGCCCGTAAACCATTAGTCGCTTTTACGACATGCTAGGTAACCACAGTTGGTGGCACATTATTTTTTTTGTCCCAGATCAACATGGTCCAAGTCCCAGACCAATATAGGTATGGAGTAATACATATTCATATTATTTCTTCAAACTTCAAGCCCATAACACAATTAATTTAAAAGGGAGAGAAAAAGAGTTCTTTTTTAGTTTTTAAGTCGTTACCATGGCACCGAAAAAATAACATTTCAGTGATTTAAGTACGTCACTTCAAAAAATATTCTTGTGCGTTATGAGAGCCTAACCGCGATATGAAACTAGAACGCCAATATTTCAGCATTCATCATCTTCCTAGCGTTATGTCCAGTGCTTAGACGGGGTCCGCTTAAACCATGATCCAAGATTTAGCGAGTCTGGTAATTACATTGAAGCGACTGCCGACCTGACTTTCGTTACCCTAAGATAGGGGAACCAGACAATTTTTTTGATCATGGTTACAAATCCAAAGTTGTTTGAATTTGCAGGTTTCATCACGATGTTTTCCCTCACCGTCGAGCTAGTGGTATACGGACATAGATTTGAAAAATCCATAGGTACGTGCCCGGGTTTGAACCCGCATTCCTCGGTTAAGAGACGCGTGTCTTTACCATTGAGCTACCACCGCTACTAAATTACTCCCAATATTTCAGCATTACGCCTATGAAATTATCTCGTAAAAAAGCATCAAGATCCAGATGGCTTACAATGATTTATATTCAAGTAGAATAATAGATAACACGCGAAAGCTTTCAACTCGATTCCTCCTTTTTTATTTTTATCGCGATGTGTCTAAGGACCCCGTTACACTGTTAAGCAAACCCTGATGTCCGTTTTATACTGCAGCAATTCATTTCTGTCACTATAATAAAACCTAATACATTAGCAAATGTCCACCGAGCGAAGCCGGGACGAGCCGCTGATATTAAAATTACATTTAAATGTATTCTGCGAAACAAGGCAATTCCAGTACATGACTTGTACATAATATATAATATTTTTTCTCGATATTTAGATCCATTGGCATCTTGAATTTTATTTACTTATTTCCGATGGCTATTTAGGAAATATATAGATTTGCTAGGAAATGTGTCTAATATAATTTATTTCACATTTCCGGGCAATTCTTTGGAATTATATACATTTCCAATGAATTGTATACAATGACGGATTACATTAATTTCCGTAAACATATAATACATCACGCCCACAGTCTCCGCAGGGATAGGCAAAGTGGCTTTGCCTGTGGTTGTCCATGTCCATGTCCATATGGGCATCTAGCCTCCCTAACCACATTCAGTCAAATAATGTAACTAGGCTGGGTTAGATGAAAAACTGCTAATAAGTAGTAACGAGGGGCTAGCTCGCCGCCTACACAATCACACACCAAAAAACCCGATATACCATTAGTTGTCTTTTACGATATGCTAGGCAAGGAATACAGTTAGCCCATTCTTTTTAAGTCCCAGGCCAACATGGGACATCACTTAAAAACGCCATTTAAAGTTTAAATATTTTTATCGTAAGCTTGGCACTCACTATTAAACATAATTTTAATTCGAAAATATTTGACTTTGTATCTTTATAACGCTATAATAAAATTGCCAACATTTACACAACGCATACAAAATAAGTCGACTCGTACCAATATTTTTGGACCGAAATAGAATGATAACAGTTACGAGAGGTATTTAATTTTTTTCGTTTCATTAAACTAATGGTTTAAATTTTACCGTGTAATATTTTTGCAGCAGCGTTATACGACAAAATTTATTTCTATTCATTGAAACCATTGTTACTATAAATAATTGATTACGAAACCGCTTTTTTATGAGTTTGTTAATTTGTTTTTAGGCTACATGCAAGTATTTAAATTTGCTAGTCACCAATAAAAGTAATGTAAAAATATAGTTGTCCAATATTTTCTTCTATCTTATGTTACAATTTCGCCCCTAAATCCCTGAAGACAAAGCGCAAGGCGCATTATGCTTTTTTATCCGTTTTGTCACCTAAATGAGTTGGGTTAAAAGGGAAATTGTAAAAATGGGCTAGCTCATCGCCTACATAATCACGAATTCAAGGCCCCACCCAGCATCTCACAAACATTTGTGCGTATAGATATAGTAGAAACATGCACCCTACGGCCAACTTCAAACATCTACCTAACTATGAATCTCCATATAATGTTATCCAGATAACACTAAACGTATCTACGCAACTTCGCAACTCGGAAACCTCTCAGTACCGACAAGAGCATCATACTTCACGTACCAAAATTCCATAACCGTTATATTTTACGAGAACACGCAGCTAACTTCACTGGCGTCGAATGGAAGCACGTTGTCTCTAAACTATATTAGCACGTCGACACCCACCCTCGTTGGGCGCCTTTGATGAAGGATTTGCTCCTTGAAAGCTTTTGTTACATTTTTCTTGAAGAGTTCCCCTTTTAAAATAGATGGTGGAGTGCCCCGTAAATATAGTGGATTGCATCGAGGAATTGGGGCTAAATTGTTAGTAGTGTAAAGCAGGGCGCTTTACGTAAAATCCCGAGGATTTGTTGACGAAAGACGTTGGGTGTGAATACTTTATCTGAGGAAGATGAAAGGAAGTGGTGTTGTAAGGTAAGTAGTGTGTTAGCCGTGATGGATGGCTGTGTGCGAAGATGATTTTTATGGTGCTGTTTTGAAAATTCTACGGCACTAAAGCTTAAACAAGGAATAAAACATATTTATATATTTGGATCATAGTTATCTGAGTGTGCATCATTTTGAACCTCCAGGATTGGTTTCGTATATCCAGACGTAGAGGTTTTGGACAGGGTAAGCCAAATTAATTGAATCAAAGTTACACATAATACAGTTATTTTAATTTACGATGTTTTCCCTTACTGCTAGGATTCCTGGTTTGAATAGGAACTTGGATGAATCCAAGTTCCTTAATAATAGTTCCGTAATTCTTTTTTGAAAAAAATGAATGATAAAGAATCCATTGATCTACCGCCACTCTTTCACCCAGTTATTTCTAAGTCTAAATATTTCTCGGCCCGAAAAAATTTTACCGCAACACAACAACATGCTCCACTCAGTCTTAATAACACTGGCTTTGCGAGCACGTCACCCCATATCTCGAGCAGCGTCTATCTTTCATGGGGTGAAATCAAGCGTGCGGCTTTGATAATGTGCAGCGGGGGCATTGTGTGCTCTTTGCTTCAGTGCACGCGGCGCCGATGAACAGGAATGCGCTCCGTTTTAAAAAGTAAACTCTTGGTTCGACAATTTTTTGGATGTGTGTTAAGAGTGACGGCCGTTAGCTGTTTTAATTTTAAAAGAAGAAAGCTCTTGGTTAGACAATTTTTTGGAGGCGTGTTACAAGTATCGCCGGTGGTTGGTTTTCTTTTAAAAAAAGAAGCTCTCGGTTCGTCATTTTTGGGATATGTGTTACGACTGATGCCTCCTATTGTGAACAGATAAACATGTTATTGTTAGTTATGATTGGAGACGTATCTCAGACGTCTCCTTACAGAATGAAATCAAGCGTGCACGCTGATAGTCTGCATAGGGAATGTGTTCTTTGCTCCAGTTGGCGTTCGATGAACAGGAACACCCCCGATATTGCGTTAACTGCTACTGCCAATAATTGGCAATAACTGCCGGAACTGAAGATGCCGAAGTGGCAACCCTGTTCGTTTTTATTCAGTTCGGCATAAATCCAAAAACGTATATCTAGTACAATTTTTCTTTGAAAATAGTAATAGATTCAATACTAGCGTATAATCAAGTATATCCGGATTTTAAAACTTTAAGAAAACATAGCTACCTCAAGTCTACGGTACACAATAGAGATAAACTTATTTTAAATTTTGCTTTAAGGGCTGTATTAAGGCCATTTATAAAACAAAAAAGTGAGAAATAATAACATATATCATAATTTGAACATCCATCGCATAATAGAGTGCCTTGAGATTTCAAAATGTTTACCTACATATGAAATCTACACAACCTCATTTTTAGTTTATAAGAAACCTGAAAACACAGGATCGTTAATCGAATAGTTTATAATCTTTTTATACCATATTATTATATTTTGACCAAATAATATTTACAAAAACTTATTTAAAGTACACCCAAACTAATACCAGTCTTGCGCGTGCGCATCGCTTGTCACATGGTATAGGTCCGAAGCGAGCCACGTGCACTTTACGGTGACCATACGCGCGCAAAGACAACGAGGCAACACTAAAAGCTTGTAACTTCGTAAGTGTTTAAGATACCACTACATTACTTTTTTTCCAATCCCGGGTCGAGCCAAAAATTTGTGGCTGGTTATTTCAATATTGAAATTACTCAGTAACAGCCTGGAGTCAGGAAGTTTGGCGGTTAAATCATCCCCGTGCCTCGGAAGCCAAGCGTGCCGTTGGTCCTGCGCCTGACCTCTCACCGATCATGTCGAATTGCCGTCTCACACAATAGAGAGTGCACCTGTGTTTGCGCACAAACTTATGCACTATAATATCTCATATGCAGATGGCCAATTCTCATTGAGATTGACCGCCGTGACCGATATCGGTTAGGAGGACATTATATTGTGATTCTTTTAATGAAAATATTAGAAACGAGGCCCGTTTTTACTACATACTAAAGGTAACGTTTTTAACTTCATAATTCTTGAAAGGCTTGAAATATTAGCTTCAACAGCTGGACTAAAAATTCACTTAAATAAAGAATGTTTGTCCGCCCAACCCACCACTTACAAGCCGTATAAATGATTCGATGCCATCTGAACAAGTTACCCTGATTGCTTTAAATAGAATTTTCAGCCAGTCTGATTCAGAACGGATCGCCGGACTATAAATACGGGCAACACGCAAGCTTCATTCAACCGGTCAGCGTCGTTTCAATTTGTCGGACGTCGCTCACCACTCGTAAGTCTTACGGAGTTACGCTAGCACTCACATGCAAATGTATTGGAATGCAGTGCAACACTTTGCTTTCCTGGAAGGAAGCTAGTGTTCTTACCGCGTTGGATTAAAGTGGTCGCAATCTGGTGATGATACAAAGATAGATAGATATGTTTAAGTGGTTGGTACAGTATGAGAAAAAGCAACTTGCTTTAACCATTTTCAGCCACTTATTTAAGGTCGGAGGAAAAACTGTAATAAAACTGGGACAAATGTCTCGATCGCCGTTTACAATCACAAGCATTTTCAGACAGTCAAAACGTACAAATGATTTTGGTCATTATTAACGTTTTACTTTTATAATGACAAAAATCATTTGTTATACTTTTATATGCACTTAGTAATAAGCTATGTGCTATTTTCACTTAAATCTTATAATTTTTTAAAAAATATTTACATTTTTTACTTTCCATACACGAAGAAGAGAAGCGGTGATAGCTCAATAGTAAGAACACGTGCCTCTTAACCGAAGAGTGCGGTTTAAACCCGGGCATGTACCTCTAGATTTTCAAATCTATGTACGTATTTATACCAGTAGCTCGGCGGTGAAAGAAAACATCGTGATGAAACCTGCAAATTCAAACAACTTTGAATTTGTAACCATGATCCAAAAATTGTCTGGTTCCCCTATCTTAGGGTTACGAAGGTCAGATCGGTAGTTGCTTCAATGTAATTACCAGACTCGCTAAATCCTGGATCATGGTCTAAGCGGACCCCGTCTAAGCACAGGACATAACGCTAGGAAGATGATTTTACTTTCCATACACACTATTTGAATGCATGAATCACTTTAACCACTGTACACTGTGCTTTATTTATTAAACATGTCACTTTGACTTCAAACGTGATAACTAAATATTGACGCTACGTCTTTATACAGTCC
Source organism: Glyphodes perspectalis (assembly GCA_951394215.1). NCBI lineage: Eukaryota > Metazoa > Arthropoda > Insecta > Lepidoptera > Crambidae > Glyphodes > Glyphodes perspectalis. The sequence goes on from OX596216.1 coordinate 7,583,787, forward strand.
AACCAAAATTATTTATTTCGAAAGATCTTTATCCGATCACAAACAATTTTGTTTATATAGAATTAAAACTTCTTTTTTTATTTTCATTTTCTTACCTACGTGTCTTCTTGAGTAATATTTCTTTACGTTGTTGTTTACTGAAGTAGCAAAATAAAAGTATATTTTACCTACGACTTTCGAAAGTCTAAAATAAGTATTTTATACAAAATGTGAAAAGCGGACCAGGAAGGTTTTCTCATCAGAACTTATTTTTTATCCTGAATTGCTTTTTCCAGGAAATATAAATACTTACGAAGGACGATCACGCTCCTCCCAGAAAGGACTTCCAAGGACAGACTGAAACTTCACACGAGTGAATCCCTTAACAGAAGCAATGTCAAATTGTTTACCTCAAGAATATACATTGTGTGCAGAAGGTTTTACTATTATAATTACTTAGTATTTAATATGTATCTAACTTATTACTTAGCACGCAAAATACATCAAAATCGTTTCTACAGAAAAGTGATAACATATTAAATATGATCCCTTAAGTGGAATGAAAGTAAAGAAAAATCAATGATATTATAAATATGTAACTTTTTCAAAATAGTTATCTTCATGATACTTACCTGCAGTGTAAAAGTAGTAGTATAAATCAATCAACTACTTGTTAGCAAGCCCATGTTGATCTGGGACACAAAAACAATCAATCAACTCGTTGCCTAGCATGTCGTGAAAGCAAACTAATGAAATGAAATAAAATGTAATGAAATTATTTATTTATATAGGCTTAAAAAAAGTACTTATAAATCGTCAGACAAAATAAATATAAACCAGTTCAAACAGCAGATTCTATAGAGAAGAAACCGGCAAGAAACTCGATAGTTACTCTTTTAAATGCCAAGTCTTAATAGCTATTATGTAGTTAAATTTTTTTAGTCAATTTAAATCTATCAGTGCAATTTAAATTAATCAATGGTTGTAGACCCAGTAAACCATTCGGTCCATTGCCTTAGGTTTGTGATTTTGGAGACAACTCTAGCCATTTGACTATTTTTCACAAATATCCATGAATCCCAACTCAATGATGTTTCTGGCTAAATGTGGTTTAAAGCGCTTATTACTGCTACTCTGTCTACTTCTGGCATTGCAGGCATTGCGGGCGTGATGGTTTGTATGTACAGACGGCAGCACATCAGGCTACACATGTTTGTTGCAAAACAGCCCTTATCACAACGGAATAAGACTCCGCAGTGTTTAGCCTGAATTGTTGTCGTCACACGTCACGTTAGTACTGTAATTTTCAGACGAGTCATTTACAATACTCATAGCTTCAGCTACTTTAAATAAATATAGCGCCTTTTCTTCAGAGCAATTTCCTTGCCTTCCAAAGGCTTAATGAATAACTAATTACCAAACTGCTAAATATTTCATTTGGGTCGCTAACCTATAAGTAGAGGCGTGCATGTTTCATTCAAGAGGTAGAGGGTATGGTGTGTATATATTCAAATTACAGGAAACGCCAACTATAATGTGGGTTTACACACCAATAATAACTATGTAATGGTTGTCCCGTTTACACTATTAATAAGTAGGCTATGTATAACAGTGGCGCAACGATTATCTGTTTGATTGCAACAGGATAAAAACTGAGATTGAAAGGTTTCCGATTAGTCTAGTTGTCAGAGTCGGGAAAACAAAGGTCGCGGGTTCGTACGCCGCTAAGGGCAATTTTTTGTATAATGACTATGGTTTGTACCATAGTCATGAACCTTTATTAGGTATGTCTAATAACAATTACATATTAAGTTATATGATGAAAATACTATGTCCCATGTTCACCTAGTACTTAAAAGGAATTTGCCAACTGTGTTCCTTGCCTAGCATGTCATAAAGGCGACTAATGGTATATGGGGTTTTGGGTATGTGATTGTGTAGGCGACAAGATAGCCACTTGTTTTTACCATTTACCATCTAACCCAGCCCAGTTTTATTTTTGGCCGAATGTGGTTAAAGGGCTGTTCTTTTGACTCGCCATACCCCTTCGGGAATGGCTGACGTGAAGTTATTATTATGTACTTATGTTGTATAAAGTTTTAATTACTGTCAATTAATGTCTCATAATTAGCATTTGTTTCCTTCTTTATTTCCAATGTCATCGATTTATTTCGGTTTAGTTAACGTAGCCAAAAATTTATTTTTGTATTCATTACGCGTAGGTATTATCGGCTGACACTTAGTAAGGTCGGGTAAAGAGATATTTGAAACGCAAAGTAAACGTCTACATGAAAAGGCTCTCTCTTTTAATTAATTTACTACAGAGATTACTGAAGTTGAAGTTTATAAAAACGATACCTACTTTATTATAACAGGAGGCACCACCAATCAATTGACATACTTTTAATGATTTGTCAAAAAAAACAGGCAATAAAATTCCCTTTGACGTCGATTCAGCCTATTCATTCGTCGACCTAGCTTAGATACGGAACTCAGCTTTCATTTTTATAATCAAATAATATTTATTTCCTTTTTCCGTATCAACAGTGGGTGTTCTAATACGCAAATCACCAGTATTAAATGAACCTTTAGCGACTCTTGTAGGTGGATATTATTAGAATTCCCTTTGAATAGATCTCGGGGCAATCGGAGCCCGAACGTGGTACTTTTAGAAGCGCTATTTTATTTAGGGAAATTCTTTTTTGGGTCCGAAGAGGATATTTAGGGTTCAGGTACCACAATTACTGTAGATTAGGGATTAATCAGTTAAGACTTTAATACTGGACGACTATTTATAGGAAGTAAGTATTAGTAGCTCAAGTATTTGAGACTGGTCGAACATCGTATGGAAATATATGTTGTATTTTAAAAATAATAATAGATTTTGCTCTTGGTACGCGTAAATGTAGATTTTGTCGCTATACATTGCTTTGTATACCTCTAACTATGCAAAATTCCATAATGATAAGTTAAATAGTTCTTAATAATATATTCCAGCTGTCGGATAATATCTACAACATAGGAATGCGAATACTACAAATAAGAAACAAGAATACAATAAGCAAGAGTGACAAAATAATATAATGAGAAATGTAGCGGCAAGTGTGAAGGCCGCCGGGGTTTGGTTTAAGCAGGTATTTAAAAAATAAAATAATAAAAATTATTGCGGACTTTGTATCCATATGGGTTAGTAAAAATGAAACTTAATAGCTACGGTTAGTAAAATAAATAGAAAGGAATAATTATAAAAATGTAAACTTAGGCAAATCTAAAGGTAATTAATAAAAAATAGGTGTAATTTACATTATGGTACAAGAATCTGATCTAGAGTAGTGAAAATTATACAATAAAACAAATGAAGACGAAAATAGAACATAAAAATAAAAAACAAAAAAGAATATGATATTTACACCACGGAGGTTTTCATTCTCGACAACTAACTTTTACGAATCCTTATAAGAATAACTGTCTTCTAAAAGATATTACTGTGATATAGGTATATCTTATAAGTCGAAAATACCAGTAAGTATTTCCAACTTACTAATTTTATAGTCAAGTCAATAAAGCCGTAAACAGGTAATCATAAAAAGTCCTCAGAAACAGCTCCGATTTTCATGTTTTTTTTTATTGTTAGTTATTATATACTTTTCAAAATCAGAAACGAAGCGGGGATGAATTTTTTTTATATTATCTAAGAAATATATTTGATATTGATTGATATTATTTTTTTCTTCCGTATCCATTTAAAATGATGATAGGCAATCGCTAAAATGTAATTAGCAGACTCGCTAAGTCCTGGATTATGGTGTAAGCGGACCCCGACTAAGCATGGGACATAACGATAGGGCGATGATGATCCATTGAAACCGAGGAAAAAAGAGACATTTATGATGCGTTCTTATATTACTATTAAAAATAATTGTGTGAAGTCCGAGCCAAATATACGAACAGCGCTTTGACTAAGAAATCCTTACATCATTGCGTCAAAAGGTGGTGACGGTATCATTACATAGCCTGGAGCTACCGTTACTTAGACGAGCTACATTGGGGGAACGATGAACTTGTTTGAAAGATAGCTAGATTGAAACTAGGTCTTTCTGGTGTGAAGATGCTCATACACGATTTCCTGGTGAAGGGTGAGGCTCTGAAGCCCTATAAGGGCCTAAGGCCTATAGTTAGGCTTAGCGTTTGAATCTAAGAAAGTTTGAGGCGCTTTGCGAGGAGCGCACATGAATTAGACGAGGTTACCTTTCAAGCAGACTATCTTTATCGGTGTGGGATCCTGGACCGAGTGGTCGGTACTAGTTTTAGACACTAAGGTGACCGCAAGTGCCCTACACTCGTAGCAAACATTAGAGTTCTACTATGCTGCTTTAATTATTAAACATCATAGGAGATTGGAACTTTAATAAGGGTGTTATAAAGCTCCCTTATTACCTTCCTCCCATACCTTTTTGTAATTTTCAATAGATAATCATCCTAGCGTTATGTCCCAAGCTTAGTTGGAGTTCGTTTAGACCATTATCTTAAATTTAAAGAGCTAATTACATTAAAGCGAATGACTATCACTTTATTTCAATGAATATGGAAGAAATACATAATACTTTACATAAATATCCTAAATATTTTTTATACAATATAAATAATTCCGCCCCCGTCCCAAAATGTTTCTAATTTTGAAAAGTATGTTAATCCTTTAATTTATTAAAAAAGAACATCAAAATTGGAAGAAACTAATTAATTGGGTATAGACTAAGGATGATCAGCCTCTGATCTGTGTGAACTTATGTACTAAATCAGAGCTGTCCAAACACCATAGGATCTAGGGCCAATAAAAATGGCTAAATAGGTTGGTGGGGCCGCAAAAAATTTAAAAAATACATGTTGCTATATATTTTTTTCGATTTTACAATTTTTTTTTTATTAATTTAACTTTCAGTATTGAATTTTTTCAATATCAACATCAATAGTAATTGTTGCTGAGTGTAAATGTTGTTTAAAACAAGGAATATATAAAAGAGGCCATGACAACTGTGAACTAAATAATTGGGTATAGGCTGACGATGATTAGCCTATAAGTAATTTAAAAGATCTAAGCGATCAGACTATAACTATATACAAACGGATAAGAAGCGACTTCTTTTTATGCTATGTAAAGATATTGCTTCAATACATCATAACAACGTTTAGATATTCCTACCAAACAAATGATTATTTCTCATTTGTAGTTATTACAAAAACTGTACAAAGGAATACCCCAGCGTCAGATCTCAAAGTTCCCAACAAAACTTGCGTTCGGAGTCAGGCAGCAACTACCCTAGATGGCCCGTCACTTATCTGCCCCGGGATATTTCTTTCACCAAATTCATTAATCACACGACCCCACAAAAGTTACTATCCGGGCTTCGGTTAATCCATCTCTTTTAACCATAGATTTAGGATGTACAAGATACACAATGACGGCTCGGAGACATGACCAAAATAAATTTAAACATGTGTTGGTTGACGTCTATGTGTGGGTTAAAAATAGTGTTGTCAAAGACGCACTTTTACATTATCGACTGATTCAGTTGTATACCTACTAATAGTATAGGTATTTAAAACACTTTTTTAAACTTTTGATTAATTTTTGGCATTGATGAAATCAGCAGTTGTTTATATTAGGTAAATCGGAATTAGACGGTAAGAAATCGCATTATAAACAGTTCTATAAACAATGAGATGGTAAAATGTATTCCTCGTATATTCAGCGTGTAAAAAATGAAAAAAATAGAAATATGTTCTATGATTTATACCTATAAGACAAAAAGACATGACTTTTGCTTTGACTGATGGAATGAAATGAAACAAATAATATATTAGCAACTTTTAATTTGGTGACATTTAGTTATTTAAAAATAATATGTAGTGCAAAAATTTTTTTGTTGTTGTCATTTGCCGTCAAAATGTTTGCTGCAGATAGTGGAATTCTTATTGGGAGTCCAATCTAGTCTGTCTATATCTCCGCATCCACTAATTACACAATGCTGGGTTGCTTGGAAACCTAGAAAATTATCAGTTACTTAACTAACAAATTTACGGAGATAATGAGTTCCCAATGTGAATATATTTATATTTTAACATAACTTGGCTAAATAACATTGTATTCATGTCATGATGTCGCTAAAAGACGATTAGGTTTTTATCGATACTCGTGACGTCACCGCTTTGTCAAGCACTAGCGTAACCAAACTATTTACTATTTTACACAATATTTTCCCCAATTCTGTTTATAATCACAATGTATACTTAGAAACATCAATTACAATCAATATACTATTGTAAACATATTTTTCTAAACCGATTACTAGCAACAATTTGACAAAATATGGTTCGAAAAAATCTAATGATAAAATCGTATTTACCTGTGAAAAGTGTATTTATTCGAATTATTCCGTCGTGTAACCTCACAATCGCGTACAGAACAAGTCACCTCAATTGCACATTTAATATTCTCGATTATAATCCAATGTTTAATACATAAATTCACGAATTTCACTGCGACGTAGAATAGACCGGGACGCTATGGCCTCTTACTCGCAAAAACATTGACATATAGGTACTTCATTCACTGTCTCTTTTTCTCTCGGGCGGTTTGCATTTCAGCAGGATTTCTCGCTCCCACGCTTTATGTATCTTTGGCGTAGTCAAAAAATTCTAAATCTATGCTTTTAACGGTATTATCTTGCCCATTGTCACTGGCGAGATATTTGACATTTATTCTGTGTGATGTGAAGCCCGAATGCGTACCTACTTCGAGATATTGTCAATCTTATTACCGCGAAAATGTGTTTAAAGTATCTGGGTAAAAAATATCAGTGTAGGTAATGCTGCTTAACAAAGATAGGCAAAAAATATTTTGTCTGTAGCAGGCTAACTGCGTACTCCTCCGTACATTTTCGTACTAAGAAGTAAAAAAAAATTTACAGTGGTCAAATATAAAGTATTATTATCATAGACATTGATCTAGTTCCAATTAGCTTATTAAGTAGCACTTGTTTTATCGAAATTAGAATCAACAAAAGTGTGTGAAACATTTGTTCTAATAACTAGAATTTCATCAAAAACTCGGTCCTGGGTTGGAATAAATCCCTTGAATTTGGCGTGAAGTCTAAACTATTGTACTGACGCATTGGGCATGTACGAGTCATCATCATCGTCATAGCGTTATGTCCCGTGCTTAGACGGAGTCCGCTTTAACCATCATCCAGGATTTAGCGATGCGACTACCGATCTGACCTCCAAAACCCTATGATCGGGGAACCAGACAATTTTTGAACCATGGCTACAAATCCAAAGTTGTTTGAATTTGCAGGTTTCATCATGATGTTTTCCCTCACCTCCGAGCTAGTGGTATGAAGTCGTACATAGATTTAAAAAACAGAAGTACGTGCTCTGGTTTGAACCCGCACCCCTAGGTTATGAGGCGCGTGTCCTTACCATTGAGCTACCACCGCTCAAGTACGGGCATGTACGAGTCATTGAGAGATATATGGAAAATGAATGGAATATTGTGCATTTGACATGACCAACATTGTCATACGCAACGCACTTGCGCTAACTCAGGTTATTGCGCCAGATGTGTCAACTTGCTTCATCATATGTTGTCGTACAGCGCAGTACCACATACGGAGAGCATTGTGAGCCTTCAAGAGAGAGGAAGAAGTGCCATCTAATCACCTGACGGGGCGTTTAATTTTACTGCGCCATATTTAAACTTTTAGTTAGCTCAAAGAACCAGCGCAGGAGTTACCGAGATGACAATAGGTTTTTGTTGCCTTAGCCATGTCTGTTGTCGCCCCTCTTCGCTACTTGTTCAAAATTGCGTGATCAAGTTTGACACATTTTGTTTCACAAATTAATACCGCAGCGCTTGCAACTATAAACATCATCATCTTCCTAGCGTTATGTCCCGTGCTTAGACGGGGTCCGCTTAGACCATGATCCAGGATTTAGCGAGTCTGGTAATCACATTGAAGCGACTGCCGATCTGACCTTCGTAACCCTAAGATAGGGGAACCAGACAATTTTTGGATCATGGTTACAAATCCAAAGTTGTTTGAATTTGGTTGCAACTATAAACGATTGTTTATAAATTTAGCCCAGCGAATAGGTATTTGGCAGTCACTTTTGAAATCATACAGTTAAAATTGTATTTGATTGTCATTTACATAAATCAGTTTTCATGCATACGTGTAAACATTATAAGGTCTTTGCAAATAGAATTTATATGTACATTGTTCATAAAGGTCAAGTATTTGACGTGCTAATTTCAGGAATAATTAGCGAAAGACGGCACATAATCCAGTCTTTTAAAAAAAATATATATATATTATATTATAAATGAAAAAGTAACTACGTGTGTCTTCCCGCCTAAACTACCTAACAGATTACTAAGTTTGAGCCCTGCGAAAGAACATATGCTGCTTTTTATCTTTAAAAGAATTATAGATCTCAAAGGATATACGACAAAGTCTAGAACACACCGAATTTCACGCAAAACCTAGTAACAAACTTAACTTAGATCTTTCATATATAAAACATATTGTATGTGCCTATAAAATTTTAGGGTTGCCTCCGATTTTCCTGGGATCTACTGGCTGAAGGAAAACAACAAGCCCAACTTTTTCACTACCGAGTGCAACTAATATAAATTTTCTGTAGCAAATCGAATTCTTTCTCTAATAAGACTGCAGGCGAGTGACGTCACAGGCGTTCCGGGCCAGCGATCACACGGAGTTATTTCATAAACCTCAGGTTGGTACATAACAATATTTTATTGATTCCGCTGTCGGCAATGTGGCGTATTTTTATTTTGCTCCTATTTTCCATTTTCGAGCTTTGATTTCGTACGGAGCCATGAAAGGAAATTGTTTGATCTTTACCGAGGAAATTGCCTAAAAGCTTGTTTATTACATATTTTTGTCAAGAAACGTAGGCTTGCGAAAGAAGTGGTAGCCGTTTGATTGGTTTAGATTAAACAAAAAGGGAAAATGTCGAATTCCGGTACTTGAATTATTTATGCTAATATCGAAGGGCATTGACTTCGGAAAAACCTTATTTTGATGTTGCAAGCATTTTTTACGGTTTCTTAAACCCTTTGTTTTCTTTTACACTACATTCAAATTAATCTTACACAAATAAAACTGGGCTGGGTTAGATGGAAAATTGTGAAAAAGCAGTTACAAGTGACTAGTTTTTTTATATTATAATACTATTAAAGTGAATTCTAGCCTGGTTCTTGGTTAATGTTATTCACAATTTCCAATCTAACCCAACTCAATTGTATTTTGGCTAAATGTGGTTTAAGGAGCTTAATTGCTAGCTGTCTACTTATACGGGTCTGAGGACGAGATAACATGTAACCCTTATCTCCAAAATTGTCTTATTGTACCATAATATAATATTTTCAACTGAAAAATTTTACACAAAATCAACGAAAATTTATCGCCTTCAAGATTAAGTTAGTGAGTAGTCAGTTGAAAAAATATTTTATCAAAAGAATTACGCGGCTGTACAAAACGATTTTTTCATAAGCACTTAGGCGGGCAAGGCTATTTTATAAGCCTAGAATAAATTAGCAACTCTGTTAGGCTGGCAACAATTTTCTACATTACACAGGAAAGCGCTTTACAGAGAATGTTCTTTGGCTTACGAAAAAACTCCTAAGCGGTAACTTCTAAGCGGCATGGGGCTTCCCTTATTGAATATATGAGAAATATTTTGTTAAATATTATATAGTGATATTGAATATATTTTATGTCCTTTGAAATTGAAACATTCATTATCACGTAGTGTTTGTCATTAAAATATTATTACGCGAGAAGAGGGATTTAATATATTAGTCCTCAAAATAATATTTTAAATATACAATTGTTTCTGAAAGTAAATTAGTTTGTTCAACAACTCTATCCTACTTTGGAATTACAATCTGTTCTAAAGTAATTTAAAATCAAAAGATAATCTCAAGTATTTTAGATAACTTAAAGTTAGCTAAGAAATTGATGTTGAATATTTATTTTTTAAACGCCAATCATCTGCAAAAAATGAAATACAATTTGAAAGTGTACATAATGAAAAGTCTAAATTAAGTACTGAGCAGACTCCATACCTTCTCTATTAGAGACAACAAAAGGTGACATTCCAATGTCCGTTTGATCTTTGCAATTAATTTAAAGGTAAGACTCGAAGGTCACAGGAGAATTCGTTTACTCAATTGAACCCTTACAAGCTCTTAGGCGCAATGACGCTCGGCGGGAGGACCTTGAACTCTTTTGAGCCATTTAGCGATGGGAGGGAAAGGGTGTATACTCTATTAGTTTCCTTAAACGAAAACACGTTTCTTTATCGGAAGTAACTGTTCAATGATGGGCTGCCGGAACGAAACCTCTAATGAATAGCATTCCGTTATGTGCCAGATCCTACCACAACTTGATTGGTAGTTTGTAGATGTCAGATTGACGTCACAGAGTCTCAAAATACGTACGTTAGAATGAATTATACACCCTACAGGACAGGAACTATATATGTTAATTTGAGATAAGAAACATAGTCAAGCCTTTCTCCGCGACACTGGCACCGTAAAATTCTTCTGTTACAGAGACTCCATAGTTTGGGTTAGGGTCTAAAATTTTTTCCGGTATAAAAAAAAACCCTAAGTCTTTTCTCAGTGTTAAAATTTTAAGCGGGGCGAATTATATTGTTATTTGTTAAATAATTCCGACGGGAAGATGTAACAGACTGAATTATTTTCCCATTTATAATATTAGTAAGTAATTACGCATTCAATACAAAATGTACGCCACTATATTCAGATAAACCATAGCAGACAGACATATTGCTAAAAGGAGATCGTAGACCACAATCTTGTTCTAACTTCATGTAGGTACCGCGGCAGGAATACTAATGGACTCGGTCTGAAACATATCATTCATTAGCGACTATGTATCGTAGCTAATATTGTTAATATCAAAGTGAGTTTGTTTGTTTCGTACATGTCGATTCTACTAAAGTAATTATCCTGGAATATTTCATACAAGATGTCGGAGGTTTAAATTCCTATTCTATGTTCCTTTTGTTTAGGAACGTTGCTCTCATAAAACCCATATATTATAGTAAGTTATATATATATATATATATATATATATATATATAATTTTGAGACAATAACTTGCACATTTCCAGGCATTAGGTGCCAACAGATTGCGTTTTTTAACGGAATAAGATTGTTTTTATCATAATTTTTTGAGTACTTGATAGTTCTCTCCACGTAATAAAATAATGCTTTCAAAACATTCGAATGTATTTAGTTAGTTAAGACTAGATCTATTAATTTAATGGATATGTAAATATATTATACAAATGCTGATGATATTTCATAAATACTTTTTTATTTAATGCCGTTTAATATTCGCCTGATTTCCAAAAACATAAGAATATATTTTAAAATGAATGATATTTATTTTTGCAACATCATCAATTAACTACATCTATTACAAGCTAATAAAATAAGAGACTCAAAGAAAGCCTTGTTCTTTAATCGATTTAAATAAAATGTTTTCGTGTATAGGTAAGGTACAGGAAAATGTCCCTTATTTTCCTTTTCTATCAAAGAGTCCGTTGGACATAAAATAACATACTTCTAAGTAGATCTGTTATAACGATTAAGGTAATATACCGATAACACGGTTGAAATTCTATAAACACATTGGATGGAATTTCTACATTTCTACTTAAGTTTTTTTAATCAGATATAGTAAGTACCTTTACGATTATAAGGTTATCAAACATGTCACTAAAATATTATGATTACATGTGACAACATGTGTTTATTATAAATATTTATAATAAAACCGCTATCATAAACTACTCGATGATAGGAATCAAATTAACCTCTACATATCAGGTGACATAAACAATTTAGTTGCATAGCGTATCTTTACTTTTTATTAAAAATCAATCATTCATTTGTATTAAAAATCAATCATAATTCAACTAGCATAACCTAAAGCTAAAGGTTTTATTTATATATATGTATTCTATAAGATAATTACTATAAAATCATACAATATTTTACAGAGTTAATGAAATTACCCACACAATAATTAATTTCACGAAATTATTAAGTAGAAGGTGGCTTTTATGTTTAGTTGTCATAAACTTTATAGTTTTAAGCAGTTGTTCTGATATACTTCAAAGTTGATCTTTCCAAATTAAATATAATGCATCTAATAAGACCAATATAGAAAATTATAGACAAGCTTTTTATGTAGGATATTGAAATTTTTTATACACTTTTGTGAAATGCTTTATTTAATTTTATATTAATGAAGGTAGAGTTGGATATTTAAATTTCTCGAGCAAGCCTTTTAATAGCGTAAACGTAAAATGTCACATGAAGCTACCAGAGATTATTATTTAATAGTCTGGATAAATACTATTGTGAAATGATCGCGGACATGAAAATAATACATGTAAGTATTTTAAGGTTATCACAAAGTTCAAATATAAATGCTTTACGTCACTAGCAAGTTAATTCCTCACATTAAACACTACACAAAATATAACATAAGTAAAAAAATAAAACTTATCAACCAAAATAACGTAAACAAACCTTACTTGCAAAGTGCATCATCGAATTACTTTCTCACCCCAAGCAGTAATACGATTTTGCCGCATTACAACAGTCCTTTCACTTCAGTTCATAAACACGCACGAAATAGTTTCTGAACATGATTACGATTGATGCGAAGTTTGATTCGGAATACTACGTGTCATAGGCGCATCGGATGCGACCTAGCGAGCGATGTAGTGTGCCACCGCGCGGCGCGCGGACGACTGTCGTGCGTCGACGCTGTTACCTTCAGTTTGGGGTGGCTTGTATCGCTTCGGCAGCCTTCTCTCTCCGTCAGGTGAGCTTTTCTAGCACGAATGTAGAAATTATGGATACGAATTCGGTTTGCGAATACTGTATTCTGTATAAGCCGCTCGTTTTCATCTTTTAGACTTTTGCAATGCTTCTTTTGTTTGGTAATTTTAATCCGTAATGTATTGAGGGCTGGTCTCCGAGCTTATTGATAAGTGTAATAGTCTAATATTACATTATCCACCAGACAAAGTACAATTTTTGTTGGATATGTCAATCTTTATATAGCTATGAATAGAACAACCGAGATTAAATGCGTTATATTTCGTTCTTGTAGTATTTCTAACAAGCTTTTGTCTCGAGGTTACACAGCTTACTCTTTTTCCTATACCAAACTTTGGACCCCCATTTCACCACCTATGGGTCGAATTTTGGACATTCCTTTTTTAGCCAATACTTACTTTATTATAACTTTATTATCCGTGCCAAGTTTCAGCGCCATTCAGCAATTGGTTTGAGCTGTCTGTTGATAAATCAGTCAGTCAGTCAGTCAGTCAGTAACACGGGTGTATTTTATATATACATATTAAAATATAACGCGAAAGTGTTAAATCTATTATATATAAAGCTAAATTACCACTCACTCACTGACTGACTGATTGGGGTGTTTTTGCGGTGTGAAGGAGGTGGTTTAGCACTTTTTGACGTATGGGGGGTGGGTTTAGATTTTTAATCAACGCAGCTTTTTCTTGTTTTTTTTTCGAAATTCAAGATGGCCGCCGAGTATGGCTCAGCGGGAAAAAAAAAATGTATGAAAACGTGGGGCGGTTTATACTGCTCGAGATTGTTGTTTATGGGTTAGGATTGGAAAAAAAATAAAATGTCAAAAAAACAAGATGGCGGCGGTGTAATTGCGGTTTGAAAATCCGATTTAGAGTCATTTTTGCGCAGTCGTACTGAAGGGACGCGCATAGACAGTGGAAAACTTTCTTTTGACATTTGTTGCGGGTATAGTCGACTCCACAACCCTATCCATAGATTATAGAAATTCAATATGGCGGCGGCGCTGGCGGCCATTTCGTCCCAAGAAAAATTTTTACATTTTTCGAAGGCGTTTTTCGGGTGGATGGCAACACTTTAGAGAATCGCTTGTAGGAAGGCTATGGTGGGGAATTTATTCAAATGTTACCATGTGTAGAAATTTTTACCAAATTCATGGTAGTTTATGGGCCATGGTAGAAAATATTAGCAAAAAAAAAATTTAGATTTTCAAAAAATCGAGTATGCAGTTTTATGGCAACCCCGACCCGCTTGGGCCTTTTAGTAGTTTTTTTGTAAAATTCTGGCAACACTGGGAATTATCGGTAAAAAACGTTTTTTCGACATTGTCGTCTTCTAGGAGCTCTGTGGGTCAGAGGAAGCGTCGGAGGAAAAAACGAAAAATGAGGGTTGATGGGGTATACGATCCAGAATATGGGAAAAATACGGGCATTGCAAAATTCAAGATGGCGGACGCGCTGGCGGCCATTTTGTAAAACGTAAAATTTTCGAAAAATTTGTTTTTGATTTTTCGGGTAGATGGCAACATTTTAGAGAATTGCGTTGTATGGGGTAGGGGTAGAGAATTTATTCAAGTGTTGCCGTGCGTTTGAATTTCTACCAAATTCATGGTAGTTTTCGAGCCATGGTAGAAAATGGTAGGGATGAAATTTTGACGTTTTGCGAAAAATCGAGTATGCAGATTTATGGCAACTCCGACCCGCAATGGCCTCATGGTAGTTTTGTTGAAAAATTCTGGCAACACTGGCTACAGCGGACCAAAACATTTTTTCGACATGGTCATTTTCCAAACTCTCTCTGGGTCCGAGGACGCACGGGAGAAAAAAACGAAAAATGTGGGTTGGTGGGGTATACGACCCAGAATATGGGAAAAATATGGGCATTCGGAAATTCAAGATGGCGGACGCGCTAGCGGCCATTTTGTGAAAATTTCTTTTTTTCGAAATTTTATTTTCAATTTTTCGGGCAGATGGCGACACTTTAGCGTTTCCCAATGTACTAGGTGGATATGTGTCTCGTCAAGATGTGTTGCCAGGTGAAAAAAATTTTTGGTAGTTTTTGGTAGTTTTCGAGATGTGGCCCAAAAAGGTCGAAAGTAGAAATAACGACTTTTTGGTAAATTCATTGCCAGGTACCTAGAGGGCGGGTCCATTAAAATGACATTTGACTATTTTTATTTAATTCGCATGGCAACACTCGGAGCGGCAGGGAGGTGAATTCCGAAGGTATGGTCTACTTCCAGAGGCTCTGGAGGACTCATTATACGTTGGAGGGAAAAAGTAAAAATGCAGTTCGATGTGGTATATAACGTAGAATGCTCAAAAAATACTGGCTTCAAAAAAATCAAAATGGCGGACCAAGTGGCGGCCATTTTGTAAAAATGTGAATTTTTCAGAATTTTCAAAGTGGTTTTTGGGGCAGTTGCAGTTAGCAAAGCTAAATT
This sequence comes from Glyphodes perspectalis, assembly GCA_951394215.1. NCBI lineage: Eukaryota > Metazoa > Arthropoda > Insecta > Lepidoptera > Crambidae > Glyphodes > Glyphodes perspectalis. The sequence continues at coordinate 7,599,173 of OX596216.1, forward strand.
TTGATAATGACCTTTGTTGTAGAGCCTTATAAGACCTATCGACTGGTTATAATTTTTTCCCAATTTTATGGGTAATTTTCGAGTTTTACCCCAAAATGTAAAAACTCGAAATAACGACTTTTGCTAAAAAATAAGTATGAGGATCTGTCAAAATTGGCCATTTATTTCCATTTCGATCCAATTTTGGACAATAAATCAACAGTCAAAAGAAAAAAATTGAAAACTCCATGTCATGTTGGTACTCGATTTTCCCATACATTTTGTACTGGAGCCGACCGCAAAGATAAGTTTGTACGAATTTGTATAGGGAAACGGTTGCATAGTATTGCGGTACTGTCTTTATCATACAATTGACTATGTAACTTTGCGTGGGCATAGGTGGAGCACATTTATTATGCCTTAATTTTCGCAAAGTTCTAGGCGGAGCGCCGCGTAGGGCGAAGCCCGGAGCGGCCAATCAAGTGATGTAATTTAGCTAATGTATAGGCGGAGCGCCGCGTAGGGCGAAACCCGGAGCGGCCATAGAGTTAATGTATTTTTGCGAAGCCACAGGCGGAGCGCCGCGTAGGGCGAAGCCCGGAGCGGCCAAAGAAGTAATGTTATATTGCGAATGCGTAGGCGGAGAGCCGCGTCGGGCGAAGCCCGGAGCGGCCAAACAAGTAATGTTATATTGCGAATGCGTAAGCGGAGCGCCGCGTAGGGCGCAGCCCGGAGCGGCCAATCAAGTGATGTAATTTTGCGAATGCGTAAGCGAAGCGCCGCGTAGGGCGCAGCCCGGAGCGGCCAATCAAGTGATGTAATTTTGCGAATGTAAAAGCGGAGCGCCGCGTAGGGCGAAGCCCGGAGCGGCTAATTAAGTTATGTTATTATGTAAATCCTTAGGCGGAGCGCCGCGTAGGGCGAAGCCCGGAGCGGCCAATTAAGTTGTGCTATTATGCAAATCCTTAGGCGGAGCGCCGCGTAGGGCGTAGCCCGGAGCGGCCCAATAAGTGATATTATATTGCTAAGCCATAAGCGGAGCGCCAAATAAATTATGTAATTTTGCAAGACCGCAATTCAAACCACGTATGCGAGGCCGGAGGCCTGGTTCTTTAGGACCCATTTGATGGAACATAGGGCATCAAAAAAAGAATAAGAACGCCATTGCGAACGGTCCAACCCAGCCATGTAATCTAAGCGAGGCCGCAGGCCGAGCTGCGTTTCGCGAGGCCGAAGGCCGAGCTCCGCGTAGGGCGAAGCCCGGAGCGTCCGCCTCGCAGAGCTGGGTTTTGGCAAGCACACGCGCAGCGTGTGCGCCAAAAGCTAGTCTATTATCTATTATATATAAAGCTAAATTACCACTGACTCACTCACTGATCGGGGGTGTTTTTGGGGGGGAAGGAGGGGGTTTAGCACTTTTTGATGTAAGGGGGGTGGATTTAGATTTTTAATCAACGCAGCTTTTTGTTGTTTTTTTTTTTAAATTCAAGATGGCCGCCGAGTATGGCCTCGCGGGGGGAAAAAAATATAGGGGATGGGGGGGCGGACTCGACTGTTTAAGATGGATGTTTGCGAGTTAAAAATGGAAAAAAAATAAAATGTCAAAAAAACAAGATGGCGGCGGTGCAATCGGGGTTGGAAAAAAAAATTTAGAGTCATTTTTGCGCAGTCGTAACAAAGAGACGCACATAGACAGTGGAAAACTTTCTTTTGAAAATTCTTGCAAGTATAGTCGACTCGACGACCCCATCCATAGATTATAGAAATTCAAGATGGCGGCGGCGCTGGCGGCCATTTTGTCCCGAGAAAAAAATTGGCAGTTTTTGAAGGCGTTTTTCGGGTGGATGGCAACACTTTAGAGAATCGCTTGTAAGAAGGCTATGGTGGGGAATTTATTCAAGTGTTACCATGTGTAGAAATTTCTACCAAATTCATGGTAGTTTTCGGGCCATGGGAGAAAATAGTAGCAAAAAAAAATTTAGATTTTCAAAAAATTGAGTATGCAGTTTTGTGACAACCCGGACCCGCTTGGGCCTTTTGGTGGTTTTTTTGGAAAATTCTGGCAACACTGGGAATTATCAGAAAAAAACGTTTTTTCGACATTGCCAGCTTCTAGGAGCCCTGTGGGTCAGAGGAAGCGTCGGAAGAAAAAACGAAAAATGAGGGTTGATGGGGTATACGATCCAAAATATGGGAAAAATATGGGCATTGCAAAATTCAAGATGGCGGACGCGCTGGCGGTAATTTAGTAAAACTTAAAATTTTCAAAAAATTTGTTTTTGATTTTTCGCATCGATGGCAACATTTTAGAGAATTGCGTTGTATGTAGCAGTCGTAGAGAATTTACTCAAGTGTTGCCATGCGTTTGAATTTCTGCCAAATTCATGGTAGTTTTCGAGCCATGGTAGAAAATTGTAGGGAAGAAATTTTGACGTTTTGCGAAAAATCTAGTATGTAGATTTATGGCAACCCCGACCTACAATGGCCTCATGGTAGTTTTGTTGAAATATTCTGGCAACACTGGCGACAGCGAAGTAAAACATTTTTTCGACATGGTCATTTTCCAAACTCTCTGTGGGTCCGAGGACGCACGGGAGGAAAAAAAGAAAAATGTGGGTTGGTGGAGTATACGATCCAGAATATGGGAAAAATATGGGCATTCGGAAATTCAAAATGGCGGACGCGCTAGCGGCCATTTTGTGAAAATTTTACTTTTTCGAAATTTTATTTTTAATTTTTCGGGCAGATGGCGACACTTTAGCGTTTTCCAATGTACTAGGCAGATGTGTGTCTGGTCAAGATGTGTTGCCAAGCGAAAAAAAAAATTGGTAGTTTTTGGTAGTTTTCGAGATATGGCCCGAAAAGGTCGAAAGTAGAAATAACGACTTTTTGGTAAATTCATTGCCAGTTTCCTAGAGGGCGGGTCCATTAAAATGACATTTGACTATTTTTATCTAATTCGCATGGCAACACTCGGAGCGGCGGGGAGGTGAATTCCGAAGGTATGGTCAATTTCCAGAGGCTCTGGAGGACTCATTATACGTTGAAGGGAAAAAGCAAAAATGCAGTTCGATGTGCTATATAACGTAGAATGCCTAAAAAATACTGGCTTCAAAAAAAACAAAATGGCGGACCAAGTAGCGGCCATTTTGTAAAAATGTAAATTTTTCAGAATTTTCAAAGTGGTTTTTGGGGCAGTTGCAGTTAGCAAAGCTAAATTTTGATAATGACCTTTGTTGTAGAACTTTGTTAGGCCTATCGACTGGTTGAAAATTTTTCCTGAATTTCGGGGTAGTTTTCGAGATTTACCCCGAAATGTAAAAACTCGAAATAACGACTTTTGGTAGAAAATAAGTATGAGGATCTGTGAAAATTGGTCATTTATTACTATTTCAATCCAATTTTGGAAAATAAATCAACAATCAAAAGAAAAAAAATTAAAATTCCATGTCATGTTGGTATTCGATTTTCCCATACATTTTGTACTGGAGCCGACCGCAACAATAAGTTTGTACGATTTTGTATGGGGAAACGGTTGCGTAGTAATGCGGTACTATGTTTATCATACAAAATGACTATGTAACTTTGCGTGGGCATAACCGGAGCACATAGTACCACAAAATTTTTGCGAAGGACTAGGCGGAGCGCCGCGTAGGGCGCAGCCCGGAGCGGCCAATCAAGTCATGTTATTTTGCGAATGTATAGGCGGAGCGCCGCGTAGGGTGAAGCCCGGAGCGGCCAAAGAGTTAATGTATTTCTGCGAAGCCACAGGCGAAGCGCCGCGTAGGGCGAAGCCCGGAGCGGCCAAACAAGTAATTTTATATTGCGAATGCGTAGGCGGAGCACCGCATAGGGCGCAGCCCGGAGCGGCCAATCAAGTGATGTAATTTTGCGAATTTAAAGGCGGAGCGCTGCGTAGGGCGAAGCCCGGAGCGGCCAAACGTATATTGTAATTTTGCAAAGCCATAGGCAGAGCGCCGCGTAGGGCGAAGCCCGGAGCGGCCAATTAAGTTATGTTATTATGCAAATCCTTAGGCGGAGCGCCGCGTAGGGCGAAGCCCGGAGCGGTCAAATAAGTGATATTATATTGCGAAGCCACAGGCGGAGCGCCGCGTAGGGCGCAGCCCGGAGCGGCCAAATAAATCATGTAATTTTGCGAGACTGCAGGTCAAACTAAGCACGCGAGGCCGGAGGCCTGGTTCTTTAGGACCCATTTGATGGAACATAGGGCATCAAAAAAAGAATAAGAACGCCATTGCGAACGGTCCAACCCAGCCATGTAATCTAAGCGAGGCCGCAGGCCGAGCTGCGTATCGCGAGGCCGAAGGCCGAGCTCCGCGTAGGGCGAAGCCCGGAGCGTCCCCCTCCGCCTCGCAGAGCTGGGTTTTGGCAAGCACACGCGCAGCGTGTGCGCCAAAAGCTAGTCATATATTATATAGCTATCTTAAACTTTATCAAGGTGAAATTACAGGGAAATAGGGAATAGGGACCCCTATTATTGTTGCTTTTAATGTACGAAGTACAAAGGTTAATACTTAATACTATACAAAAGTGAACGAAGTAAATGTGTTGTTTATAATTAAATAAATGCAACTGTGCTCTGAAGTGGAATCTGAAAATAAGCTCATCGTGATTACATTACTATCCAATTTAAAACCTTGTCGCCTTTTATAGCAGTAGTGGTTTTTACCATGATTTTCATTTAAAATGAAATATCAGTAAAAGCTTCTATCTAAAGGACGCACTGGTTCTTAATGCTGAATAATTAATACTCAAATAAAATATATGTAACTTCGACATTAATGTTTCCGAACAAAAAAACGGTGCATTTTGTTTAATTTAATTTAAATCTTACTTGCGTATAGCTACTTTCAACCACATTTAAACAACTGCTCTCAAAACATTAGGATATAAAGAATATGATTGTCAAACTACATAATAAAAACGTAATTCAAGAAGTCGCATGTAATTATATCAACACCTCGGGGAACGACCTGCTTTGGAGAAAATTCATCAGTGTCGTATTGGAGTAGCAAGGGAGCGGTGGTGACTCAATGGTAAGAACACGCGTCTCATATCCATGGGGTGCGGATTCAAACACGGGCACGTACCTCTGTATTTTTTAAATCTATGTACGTATTTCTACTCGGCGGCGAGGGATAAAACCTGAACATTCAAACAACTATGTATGTGTAACCATAATCCAAATGTATATTGTGTATCCACCAATTACTGTTGCACAAAAACCATTACACATCATCAGGTTCCAACTATCTTCAACCCAGGAAATAAAAAATAGCCTCGTGACTGGCGTCGTGATTTCCACTCCCATGCTGTTCCCTCTACTAAATCAGAATGACCAACGGAGAGAGACTGAGGTTCAACATTAGCTCTCAATTAGAACCAGTACAAGGAGGACCATTAGAACAATTCTTTTCCTAATTGAGAACTAAAATCTCTTTCTTTTCTTCGACAGTCAAAATTTAGCAGGGGTTGGGTAACAACAATTCGCATTCACATAGTATCCATAGTACAAGCATAAGCTTAGTTTGGAACTAGGGAATTGGTGTATCAGTCTAGACAACTTTCATTTTCACTTAATTTTCTTAATTTTTTTTTACACTTAACGGGTTACATAAAAATATAAATTTCTTGGCTGCTACGTATATGAGCTTATATTTTAGTATTCTTGGTTTCTTCTATAAATGTAATATTATTATTCATATATATAAGTGTGTTTTCGTGAATAAACATATAAATAACATTTTACTTATTACCAGAACGAATGACACTCATTACAGTTTTTAACAATCCGTGTCAATTAGCAAAAATAATTAAGCGGTGAGACGTGGTCGAGGGAAAATTTCGTTGTTAATATTGTAAATAATAAATGTGCCCGAAAGCTCATACCAATTATCCGATCTCAAAATAGAACTTTACCCCATAGTGAATAGGGCTTTTTTTCTGATATCTCAAATCATGGTTTTCTATGGTTTTCTCCCAGAATTCACTTCTTAGCCATGTGATTATCAGTAATCTAGTAGGACGTTAATCCTATATTGAGGATGAAATTCAAGCATGCTGGTTGACAATTTGGCATATACACAATAAGGCATACAACTCTATAAGTTTCTGGGAGCATTTGCAATACATATTACTTACTAAGACTAACTAAAATCATAAATAGAAAATTTATTATGTCTAAAGTCCTATACATGTTGGTCGAGGGTTGGCCGAGCGTTGCTGAGCTATGGCCAACGCCAACGGGTAGACAGCCTATTTGCCTTGTCTTGTCATCGCTCGGCTAGTTGGCCAAGTGAAGGCGAGCGCCAACGTGTGTAGAGCTCATTTGGCGCAACTTGTATTCGCTCGCCCTCGCTCGTGATCACTTGCTCACTTCGAACTGATGTCGGTTTTTGTGCACAAATCAAAGGCGCTCAGCCAAAATGGCGAATATGTGGGCAGCTGGACAGACACTCGTCTACATTGGCAGCTTGCATTGGGGTTCGACGAACATGCCGAACGTTGGAACACAAGCACTTGCCTTGTACCTAATTTGTCGACACTCGCGTTGACCTACGCGCAGCCAACATGTATAAGCGATTTTACATACATTTAGAGTTGTCGCAGGCAATTTGCATGATTCGGCATTTTACAAACGGCGTCGTCCGTTTAAAAACGATCGCTGTTTTGTAATATGCCGAAGGCAAATTGGCAACTCATTCAATCAGTTGTTATAATTTTGACATTGGTTGTTCTTCTTCGGTTCTGGCCGTATGGTTGCAGTTGTACCTAACACTCCTCCTCGCTTCGCTCGTATTACAAAACAGCGAGCCGAATAAATAAAATGCCGAATCATACAAATTGCCTGCGACAGACTATTTCAGCCCGAACTTTTCTAATTCAGTGATAGTGCCTACCCAAAGTCTAATCAAAAACTCGGACACATCTAGTTCAAGTTAAACTGAACCAACATACTTTCCACTCGCACAAAATCGACACCGCACTGCATAGTCAAAGTCAAAGTCAAAGTCAAAATACTCTTTATTTATATAGGTTTGAAACAAACACTTATAAATTCAACAGGAAAATCAACTAATAATATGAATCTACCACCATAAACACGATAAACGCAGAGCAACACCCTGTACCCGCTTAAACGCCATGGTACCTACCAAGTAGGGTTGTTGCGAATATCAATATCAGCATCAGCCTCCACGGAATATCAACATTGTTTTTAATATCAGCAACATTTCTTGAGGGCCAAACCTAGTGCAAATCACGCGGATTTTTAACTAAGTATCTTAGGATGATTAAATATCTACTTGTATTTTTTGCGCGCCCTAAGGAACTTTATTGTTTTATGGACAATGTCTACCCTTTAGGAGATTGCAGTTGTTATAATATGTATTAGCATCAATATCAGCTGTATCAAGAGCCTGCATCAGCAACAACCCTGGTGCCAACGTATTAATTACCGGCAACCAAATTAGCGCATTGACCGAACTTTCTCGTTAAGCCTTGTCAAAACGCTTTGTACAAATAAATCGCAATTCCTCGCTTTTGTCGCGACGACTGTTTTAACTGAAATTTGTTTTCCGAGCGCTAATTAATTTCATTATGACGGTTTTGACGTCTGAATTTTTCCTCGACTCTACAACAGCTAATTGCCCCGCCGTAAGTCACACAGGCAAATCTAATTTAAATGTTGTGAGTGTTTTAGATAATTCTTTTAAGCGACGTACTAATAAGGAGGTTTCCGTTTTGTTTGTAATTAACTTCCTGTTTTTAACCTACGAATTCTAACGACTGGTTATTGACTTATGTTTATTTTAACAACGTAACTAATACGTAACTAACACCGGGTGTTAATTGAGAATATTTTGTGTAGAATACATCAAACAATTTTTAAGTATTATCAAATGTCAAATGTTTGTTTGAGATAATGTTAAACACGATGCACAATCGCCAAAAACATCTCCAACCATACATACATTAGGAACAAAACAAATATATTACTATATTCCTCCTCAAAACGTTATTACATGAATCTCCCTATCTTCAGCGGTAATTACATGTTCAAAACGTATACAAGGTCACCCAATAATGAACAAGTCGCCTTATCTGTAGTGAGCCCGAAATATAACGCAAAACACCGTACAAAATCACCAGATTTTCTCTCATTAGATCAGGGATCTCAACAGGGTTTTTTGAAGCTGCTCAACTAATTTAAAATGAAAGAGCATTTAATTTTCACGCTCCGAAGACGACCTTTAATAAAGCAAGTTAGAAAATGACAAAATAGACTAAATGAAGCCGAGAGTTTTTAGTCGAGGTTTTCAAAAATTTATATGGAAAGACGACGCTATTATTTTAAATATTAGGACTGTTTTATATTGTTGCCTAAATTATGCCTCATATGTGCGCATATATATTTTGTTGTTTATAAAGTTAGTTAGTCAGTAGACATCAAACATGATGGTCCTAACTTGATAATTGATTGAAAGTGATCGTCAAAAAACTTTTTTAAAGATTTTGTCCATCTGCCTTTCTCATTTCTGAAATAGCTGAACGAATCTTTACGAAACTTTTTTGAACGATGGCTGGTGTTATATCAGGTAATTTGACTTTTAGTTTTATTTAAGAAAAATAAAAGGCAATGAATATGCAACATATTTTTTTTGTTACAATCCGCGCGGACCAAGTCGCGGAAAATAGCAGTTATTATATAAATATGAATGAAGAAAGTATTATAATTACTTAGGATGATTAAAGATGAGTTCATAAGCCCGATACAAAAGTTTACTTTTCTTAATTATATTTGCAGTCCCAATATGTATCTATACCTTAATTGTTTACCAGCTACTATTTTAACTTTTATGAAATGATTTTCAGTTTTCACCTCTCTATAAGATCGGTAACACACATGCATAGTTGGACCCTGATTTGTTACAGAACGTGTATTCTATTTTCGGATGGAATAGTTAAACAATAACTATTTTTCACATGAACAATACAATAAGCAGCCATCTGCATATGCAGACATTACAGATCAGAAGTAATTTAAGTTAATCAATTATATAGCTACAAAATACTACTTATTCCCATTTTTCCCCAGTATAGTCCGCAACAAGCGTAAAACGTCTCGGACCACACCATAAAGCCGAAACATTAATGCAAAACAAACGCTAACCCGCACTTATTTGTTAAAACCTCCGTAGCAAATCGGCCGGCCAACTATCGGCATGCCACGGTTATGAGAAATTCGTGCCAACGCTAATCTTCCCACTTCCGTAGACGATAAACTAAAATTTCGTGCCGCAGACCAACAAAGGAATTGGGGATCGGGGCAACACCGCCGTGGCCAATTCCGATATGAGCAGATACATTAAAAGCGGTCACTCCGTTTTCGTAATATTTTGGCAATCGTAGGCTAATTTTGGTATAAAATAGGACAATTATGGATTATTGAGTGACGAGAGTCGTTCTATTGTTTGATTTTCATTCTGAAAAGACATTATTTATAGGTATCATATGGTATGGTATCCTACCTGAGTTCAAAGGATTCGGTAAGATGGAAAATTGGGAAAGAGAGAAATGACGGTAAGTGTATATAGATACACTTATAAATTTAAAACCCTATTGATCAACTAATTGATCCATTAATTAACACACAAAGTGTGTTACAGGATGTCGATATTAAGACTAAACAACGCGTCTTTGGTCCACCACACTATTTTCTTGTAACTATATAATACACTTAATTATTTATTTACCATTATTATGTACAAATTCGTACAATGTAGGAATTGACGGCGCATTCTGACAAATATAAAAGACGTTAATCTTCTAAACATCTATCTTTTTATTTGTACGATAAATAAAATTTAAGTCACAATAATAGCATAGCATATTACTAAATATATAAAGAATGTTCACTATACTTTTAACAAAAAAAAAAGTGTATGTTTTTAATTGGCTTAACCGATTTAGGCGAATTTTCACTGCGAAATAGTTGGGGTCATAGTACATCATTAGTCACCTTTTACGATATGTTAGGCTATTTACGCGGTAAATTATTTCTTAGTCCAAGGGACCAATATAAAACAATATAAAGCAAGTAAAACTCAACTCAAAATGTTTGTGTGCAATTGCAAAAAAAAATAAGCTTAAACATTTCAAACTTGCATCCGACGCTATCTAACGCCGAAAGTGACATTATTTTAAAACTACAAAACACCAGGCACGTCACATCGGATTACATTCATAGCGCAATTGTTTTTTTTTTTGCGTGTTGCGCATGTTTCGTTTTGCAACCTAAGCGACAGACGAGTCTATCAGTGCCAGTGCGACCAAAAAACACCCAAAATCGTTCCCGGTATGTTGAGCGCGAGTGCTTCTTTTTGTACTCTGTCCACTATGTTAGTCCTCAATCTGTCTTAACTGTTAACCGTAACAGAGGTGTACTGAACGTACTTCCGAAGTTATCAATTGTGTGTATAGATTTATACCCCTTGCTCAGCTATTTTTGGACTTTTTAATTGTATGTATGAATATACATTGTTTATTGGTGAGGTTAAACATTATGATGAAACTTGCATATTAAAATATTTATGATGTAATCAGAGCGGTGGTAGTTCAATGGTAAGGATTCTAAACTAAGGAGCGCGGGTACGGACAAACCCGGTAATTAAATAGGTATGTATATAGATTTAAAAATTTCAGCAGTGAGGAAGAAGATCATGATGAAACGTGCACATTCCAACAATGGATGTGTGACAATGATCCAAAAAATTGCCTGGTTCCCTTGTCTAAGGGTTTCGAAGGTTTGATCGGCAGTCGCTTTAATTAATTAACTAGACTCGCCAAATCCTAGACCATGATTTAAACGGACCCCACATAAACGTGAAATAACGCTAGGAAGATTATCAAAGTAAGGTATGGAATGGAAAATTTGTTAGGTCGACAAAAATAAGAAAAATGTCGTGGTATCCTCCAAGTCAGTCATATTTGAGTTTCTTATATTAGCCAAGATGAATAAAAAATTTAAGTTGCGCGTGACGTCACGCTTTCGTACAATTTTTACAAAATAGTAACGTCGCAAGCCCCACTTGAAAAATTTGATGCTCTTTATCTTTGTGATTTTTTGTTAATTTGATAAAGCGAAAAATATGTGTCTAGTATTTGGTATAATCTAACTGACGGACTAACTAGAATTATAGTTTCTTAATGCAGTCACCATCCCTTTTATTTTCATTAATTACTGTGTATTCTAGTATTTGTATTAGTTTACAAATTGCTTTGTGGAACTTTTCTTTAATAAATTCAATTGAATATCGGCCTATTACTTACCAGTTCATTGAGGAAATATGTACACAATAGACCTGCACACAAGGATTTATGTCAACAAACCAATACTCGTGTATTTGTACCCAAAACATTATCCTTATGAATATAACGGCAAGGAACTAAAGCCTTTACGTAGAACATTATGTCTTCATCTTGCTCGTGTTCCCGTTTAGTGATAACCAAAGCGTGTGGAAAGGGCCGAAATATATGCCGAAAGCCTAAACTTATTTAGAAAAAAAATGATACAGATACATTTATTACAATTGTTCTAAGCAGAGGAGAGAAGCAAGAAGTGAATGCGATCAAAACAAAGTCATACAAATGCAATGGATGCCAGTGCAATAGATTTGCATGATGCACAATCATCAATAGTCACGTCGATATTGTGTCTGCTTTCATTAAAGCGTTCTTAGTAAACTAAAAAATATTTCTTCTTTGGAGACGACAATTAGCAATTTATTACATTAGTAAGAAGGTCTGAGAAAGCTGCAAATCAATAAGATATTTTACAATCGCGTTATGTATACCTATGGTGTGGTAACGAAATTATTTTCTGCTTAAGAAATTACTTTGAAATAGCTGAAAAAAAATGTTCACCTATGTACAGACACAACTAGAACAATTCGACATTTCGTACTAGCCAACTATTTGACATTAATAATATAATGATTAATTGACCTCATGTAGAGCGGTGGTAGCTCAATGGTAAGGACACGCGCCTCTTAACCGAGGAGTGCGGGTCCAATCCCTGGCACGTATCTCTGGATTTTTCAAATCTATGTACGTATATATGCCACTAGCTCGACGGTGAGGGAAAACATCGTGATAAAACCTGCAAATTCAAACAACTTTGGATTTGAAACCACGATCCAAAAATTGTCTGGTTCCCCTATCTTAAGGTTACGAAGGTCAGATCGGCAGTCGCTTCAATGTAATTACCAGACTCGCTAAATCCTGGATCATGGTCTGAGCGGACCCCGTCTAAGCACGGGACATAACGCTAGGAAGATGATTAATTGACCTCATGTAGTTAATTGTACAGTATTTTTGGTCTACTCTTCGGCCCTTGCGCCACCTCTCATGCTAGTGCCACCACTAACGCAACTAGTATATGACGAAGAAGCTTTCCGAAGATATAATGAACAGATTTGGTAGGTGCAGATAAAACGAAGTAAGTAATGAGACATTTTCCCGGTTACGCAGAAAAATGCTCATTTGGCTTACTTATATTACTTTCCATTATGCTTCGCCAATAATATTGAAAGCCTTTGTCAGGGCTACGCTTTGAGGATTTGCAAACAATTCTCATTGAGCAATAAGCTATACATATACGATGCTATTGAATTGTGAAACTTAGACTGTTAACGATAATACCATTTAACTGTCTATGGTTGATATTAATTGTAGAGTCAAACTCATTAGTAAGAACAATGGAAAAAAATTGTTTTTATATGATCATGTACACCTTTTTTTCCATTTTAAGTTACTTATCAAAAAAAATTGTCCATGGGAAAACATTGTTAGTGTACTGTACAGGTTTTTGTACAGTAGGTACACTAACAATGTTTTCCCATGGACCAAGGCCACAGGTTTTTGTACAGTACATTTACACAACTATGATCCAATTCTTTTGGTTCCCATATCTGCCCTAAAAAGAAATAGGTATACTAGATTTAGAGATACCTATTTCTTAACGACTACCTACTAAAAAGGCGCTATAACGCTAGAAAAATTATGTTGGTGGTTTATCGATTGTAAGTAATACGATTTTGGTTCAGTTAATTTTGGCGTTTTAATTTTTATGATAGACAAGGGCCGCAATACTGTCCTTCAGAGTTTTAGACAAGGCATATCATCATCAGAGACAAAATGGCACATTCATCGATCGTTAAGCATGAATGTCTCGTTTCGTTACGCCAATTCATTGTCTCATGTCGCTCCGAATGCGGTACAAAATATAAAACCCATACTGGACTCACTGATAATGGCATATTAATCAGGATCATACGTAGACTTTGGGGGAATAAAAAGAAAATTTCACTTCGATTAAAGCGGCACGCACATAAAAGTTATAATAAACAGGCTTACTTACTTATCTCACGGAAAATTATCCCACCTGCAAACTCGTAAAATTGCATTAAACTTTTTCCTGAATAAAGTTCCAAATTATTATGAACTTAAATTCATAAAGTGATATTTACAGGAAGTAAGATGATTAATTTACAAGCAAGTTTGGGGGGAAAATCTACCGGCAAAAACGGGAAAATGAAAGCGGGAATTTTAAGAGTTCTTAAATATTAGGGTAGCCTTTAAGAATTAATCCGCTTCAGACTGTCTGGTGAGATAAATCAACAACCAGATTATTATGTTTTCCTAAAAGATGTTTTAGAATGAAAAAAGGCCCTCTCTCTTATTATAGGCTATACCCAGCTATTAAGACGAAATAATGAGACTATTTATTGTAATAGAGAACTCGCTATTATAACTACTGCCATCAAACTCTACCATAACTTCCTAGAGAAATAAAGTTTATTAGGTGATTTCACCTATCAGTACTACTATCCATATTCCCATTCAGTTGTTTGGTAAATAATATATACACCCTTTTTTTTGACGCGTTGAAATGCATTATGCACCGTCACCCTACCCCGGGGTGGTGTGTGGGACTCCCGGGGGACCTTGTGTTATTGGGGTCCCCTGCTCCGGCCAAGATGGTAGTGGCCGAGGTATACCCACTAAAACACCGCGGTACCCCTCATCGCCGTATAGGAGGTGCTATGGGCAATGGCATAGCCTTTACAGCCACGGCACCCTCGGATATATTATATACACCCTACTACCGGCTTTATAGGTACTCTAGTGTGTATCCAAACTGCTGTCTTTTACAAATATGCACGTGTTACAATTATTCAATATGTCTGGTTCCCTTGTCTAAGGGTTTCGAAGGTCAGATATCCAGTCGCTTCGATATTAAATCCCGGAATCAGGATAAAATGGTTTCCGTTTATTATGCTACTAAGCCGTATGAAACGCTAGGAAAATGAAGAAACATAAGTACGGCAACTTTTTCGTTTAGACGGTATAACTCTAGGAAGATTTTCAGCCAAATATACTTAAAACAAAAGTGTTTATAAATAATAAATTATAAATAAATTCTTTAGACTGACACACCAATTCCCTAGTTCCAAACTAAGCTTATGCTTGTACTATGGATACTAGGTGAACGGATAGACATACTTAAATACGTTTATAAACATCCACGACTCGAGTACAAATGGCCATGTTCATCACACGAAACATTTGCCCCTAGCAGGATTCGAACCCGCGGCCCTTGATTTCGTGGCCGGGGTCTCTGACCACTCGACCAACGGGCCAGTCAATATCTCGTTTCTCAACATCTACGGCACTAGTCAATGCTAAATAAAACTCATGACAATCACAATTACTAGTGTTATCTAAAGTCGGCCATTCTATTTGCGTCTACCCTCGCGAGTGCCGAGCTATCGCGCCTTCCGCTTGGGTAGAAGTTGGCTGTTATACATCATGCGCACGTATGAATAACGTTATATCCTGTGTGTAACTGGGTGAAATTGACTTTGATAATAGTTACAAATCTGTGTAAGGTTACGACGCCGTATAGCGGTGGTGTAGTCTTATCAAAATGCGTTGTCTCAAGGGTTTTCAGGGTCCATCACCAGGATACGCTGTAATAGCGTTTCTCATGGATCTTTCTACATTCATTCGGGTGTTGAAGTAAGGGATTCAGTATAGTAGGTATACCCTGGCTGTTTCATCTTAGTCGGTTAGAAAGGGCTCTGGGTGTTCATAACATAGTCCCTTGGACATCATTAAATGTAGACCTTAGTTATGTACCTACGGTTGCTGGTTACTGTTTCATCTGAAAGCTCTCAAGTACTGACAAAAATGTATTCTCTAAAATTCCTTTAACTACCATCGTCACGTTTCACACACACGATAAATACCCATAATAAAGTGTATATTTTGAAGTTAGCTCACTACTAATTACTTGTTCTAAAGCGCCACGCTAAGCGCCTCTAATGCTATCAAGTTTGCCAAAGTAAAGCATCTAACCTATAGGTTTCCAAACATATATCGCGTATCATCGAATTTGAGGTTTTTTGGAACTCTCTTCAAAAGTTTACAGAAAGCTAACAAAGATACATGACAGATAATTTATTTAACACAATTATACTGACCCCACTTCGCGGGTTAAACTTTGTAAAACACATGAAAAATGGCAACTATGCATCGCAGTCAGTAGATTCTGAGTTTGTCAAATTATATTTTAATTAGGTACACAATTTGTAAGAAAAAAATAAAGATCCCTAAATTCTACGCAAACGAAGTCGCAGGAAGTCTAAGCTAGTCAGTACATAAATAACTTATGGCTGAGTTTAACTGTGAATCTGTCAAAAGCGCCGACAAACGCTTGCGTCTAACAAAAACATTTTCCGCACACAAACTCGGTCACAGCTAGCGGGTAGACCATAAATTTTATCGACATCGATATCGATGTATCGACGACGCACTCGAGACCTCGGGTCGGCCCATCTGATACCAGCGATAATGCTCTTTGTAATCCTACACCGACAGTTAGCGCAGGGTTGACAAGGTTTAAAACGCTAACAAACTTTGAAACGCGACGCTATTATATGATAACTTTTTAAATAACACCCTTTGATACTCAACATGACTCCGGTTTACTCGACAAGATACTTTAATGTAGGCGAAAACGATGTTGAAATTGGGCTCTTTAATTCTGGTGATACCTGATCTCTTTTACTGAATGACGTCAAAGACCAGTTGGAGTCTTGGTTACTATATAGATTTATTTGTTTATTAATGAGCACACATATGTTACAGCAAAACACAAATACATACACAGTTAACTATTACATTAGGTCTCTTAAATAAGTACACCAGCTATGACACAACCTTCTTCAAAGCAGTTATTTTTCACTAAACAAACTTACTACTTTTCACAATTTTCCATCTAACCTAGCCCAGTTTTATTTTTGGTTGAATGTGGTTAAAGGGGCCGGCTGCCCCTTTGACTCTGCCTACCCCTTCGGGAATTGTGGGAGTGATATTATGTATGTATGTATGTAAATAAACTTAAATAACTTATTGTATAAATATTGACTATTAGGGGCGTTTTAAATTGCTGTACAGAACCTCAAAAACATTAATATCTTAAACAAGATTTTATTTTTGAAAGAAAATGTATTTTGGAGTAATAAGAACTCTTTAACACTTAAGACATATTAAAAAGGTAAATAAATTGTTTTCTATTTTATTTCCAGAGGCGACAAAACCCACATTATCACGTTCCCATGGAAAAACTTAGTTAAATTTCTTATCCGATCTCACTCACGTGGCTTTAACGTTGTTTGTAGATAGAATCTGTTTAGTGCAACTTAAAAGCGCTACTTGTACGATGTCCTAATAAAATAGATTAACAAGAACATTTTCGCGGGCCGGAGTACCGTTGGAAATTTACGAAGTAGGTATTATTTTGGCCTTTTTGCTCTCGCTAACAGAGCTTAACCCGGTTCAAGCGTAGCTGAATTAAATGAGATTAGACCGACAACAAAAGACAATTTTGTACCTGAGATTTTATTACAAAGAGTTTTAAATATTAGCGTCCTATTTTAACGTTGTTGTTAATTAGAGTTGAGCATCCGACACGTGTAGGTGTTTGGTTGGAGGGAGCGATCCGGTTTCTCTTTTCGGTTGCGTCAATTAGGAACTGAACTTTTTATACTAATTCGTATTTGAGTTTTTAAGTCTTGTCTCCTTATAGTAAAAACAATGTTGATTCTAAACCTGCTTTTTTATATTTGTTCACGGAAAGATTCCTACTTCTAATCTACGCTACTTATCTCCATACTTACAAACTCCTACTTTCAACGAAATGCGTTATGTGGTGAGCTTATTGTAAAATTAGAAAAAAATATCAATACAATTCTTGATTATAATAATAATAAATTCTCCAGACTGACACGCCAATTCCCTAGTTCCAAACTAAGCTTATGCTTGTGCTATGGATACTAGGTAAACGAATAGACATACTTAAAGCCGTTTATAAACATCCATGAATTGAGTATAAATGTCCATGTTCATCACACGAAACGTTTACCCCTAGCGGGAACCCGCGTTTCGTGGCCAGGGACTCTAACCACACGACCAACGGGCCAGTCAATCTTAAAACGAAAACAAATTATGAACTTATGTGCAACATAAGATGAGGCAATCACCACCTGAAGCATCAATGTTCAAACGAGGGACATGCAGAAACCTTTGCTTACTAAACATGCTCATACCAGTAAGATCCATGTTGCGTTAAGGAATTTGTGTACATACATGATACTTAAAAATGGGAAAACCGTTCGCAAATTGTGATAGTCCAAAATTCTTTGCTTTCGTCTACTCCTGTATATGTAAAGTACCGATACAATAATTATGTTAACTCCCAAAGGCACTAGACATTTCGGAGCGCAATCTGAGTATTACAAGGTTAAATTTATTCAAAACTGCCACCCGCCGAAACACAGCATTTTCTATCTTCAATAAATTCAAAAATTATACGAAGACTTCTATCTAAACAGGTTTATACAATTTAACCTTCCTTATCATACCTAAAAGTATTTTTTACTTCTAACTTTTTCCGTTCAACGCAAGTTCTGTAAACGCTCGATGAATTAATTATATTGGACCCAAAGATCCACAATAACTGCTCCTATTCAATGCAAACACCTTCGCCCACAAACTCTATTCATTATGTGAAATGCGTATACATCACGGAAGTTTCAATTATCGGCCGTCGCCCAAAGAAAGGGTCGTGTTTACCCACACTTAACCGTTAAGTGCTGAGGTGATTCACAATGAGAGCTAATCGAAGCCATCGCGGGTCGAGGAGGCCCAACTCGGTTGGAAATGAGATAAAGTAGCAGCCAGCGTCGGAGAGTTAATTTACTGCCGCCGGCTGTCCGATGAACCAGGAATGGGCACCACAGCATTGCGACGCGACTGCGCATAAAAACAAATAAAACAACTTAATTTATTTTTTGTTAGATCTTTAATGCTTACACTACAAGTCTTCTGGTTTTAAAACAGATACACAGCATTTTATCTTGATAGGGAATGGTGCTTCATATGAGACGCCATCAAGAAACTCTGGTATAATAATTCTGTACCCTTAACTAACATCTACTCATCCTTTTTTTTTTTTTCATTTACGTCTTATACCTATTTATAGACGCTTCACTTCCACACAACATTTAACTCTGCCAGCTTCAAAGCAAGTTAATTGTGTAAGCAACAAGCTAGCTACTTGTCCCTATTTTTCATAATTTTCCACCTAACCCAGCTCAAATTTATTGCTTACAGTTCCATGGTTCTGTCTACTCATATTAACGTATGTAAGATAATATATAACTTGGTGACAAACCAATTCCAATTTTACACTAATCGTATCTCTATGTCGTCCCAGACTGACGACTCACCATGCCACTGCAATGGATTTGAACGCATCGTTTGGATTGAAAACTGGATTTAATCTGTGCCAAGTTGCGGCGGGTTAATGTGGATAACGTTGATTGACTGAACGCCGGATAGAAAATTAATCAGATGCATGGACGAGCTCGCTGGTGGACGCTTTTCCCGTACAGGCTTCACAGATTTTGCCAATACTTTTGATACGATAAATCTCTTTGGTGTTCTTCCGTTCTTAGTCGGAATCCACTTGAATGTGATTCTGAAAAATCATAGTTAGCTATTATAATTTAGTTATTACATTGAAGACTGCCATTTGACCTTTGAATATTTTTTTCAAATTCCCCCCACCAGTCATTATTTGAACCTCACCGCCATGTTAGTGGCATAAATCCCGGATTTATACCAGCGCCTTTCGTATAAAATTTGTAACAAGTATTCTCTACTGAACTCCCAACTTGTATATAATATAATAAGTGCATTTAAATTAATTTACATTAAAATATATATGTCTAAAAATATTTCCAGTACAAATGAACACACGTAACATGAACCTTTGCCTCTACAGGATTTAAATCCAAAGGCTTAAGTTTTATGACCACTTGTGGCGTAGCTGGGCGATGTAAGCAATGCTGCCCCACGCCTACACTCGCGGTATGACACCTACCGGAATAGGGTCTAAAATAAAAGTGCCTCGTAGTCCTTACTGATATACATTCACCCACGTAAAGGTTTGTCCACGCTGCTACGAACGCATCAGTGTTCTTTAAACTAGTGTGCTTGGTCCCCTTTGGGGGGTGTAATATGTTATTTACGCCAAATATATCGTGGACATATTTCTTTCTCTTTTGTAATTAAGGAAAGAGTTTTTAATCAAAAGCTTTGTATAATATCCATCTAATTTTGATTTCAGTTTGCTGGCCCTTTAAATTTTTTTAAAGATACAATAATAACATCACTCCCGTAATCCCCGAAGGGGTAGGCAGAGTCAAAGGGAAAGCATTCCTTTAACCACATTCTATCTAAAACAATTTGGGCTGGGTTAGATGAAAAAGTACTGACAAGTAGCTAGCTCGTCGCCTACACAATCACATACCCAAAACCCGATAAACCATTAGCCGCCTTTTACGACAAGCTAGGCAAGGAACGCAGTTGGCACATTACTTTAAAGTCCCAGACCAACATGGGACAATTTTAAAGATTCCCGGCATAAAACGCATACGGCCTGCATAAAGAGAGCCAGAGCTTCTGAAATCGAACCTGAAACCTTCAGCTCTTTTACGGTCACCCATCAATGCCATCGAAACATCTGTCAAAGGAGTCCCAAACGCCGTTCACAAAAACTTCACCCAACAAAATCCAACAGAATCTTGATTCCCGTACAGATTACGGAAAGCCGCCTCATCGTCATCCAACATTAGAAAATATACTCCGCGTTATAGTAATCCCGGGCCTTAGTGGTAAAAATTGCCAGTCAGCCGATCGGCTACACCGACTTAGGGCATTCAATTTGTCGCGAGCAGGACCCTCCTCAATGCGTAATTGACACAGGCTTACCCGAAACTTCGCTCCACAATTCGTTCACATTTCTCTAAATAGTGACTGGCTCTTGTGGGCCACGTTTGATGGCGAGAGGGCCAAACTAAGCGGCCATAATTGGATTGTGACACAATTTACGAAATATGTTCTTCGGGCGTCAAATTGGATTATTCTCTTCGGAGAGCCCTTTCTCGTCGCACAAATGTAGAGAACCATGCAACAGATTCTTTTTAATTTATCAAATAATCCCGTGTGATATAATTCAATTTAGGCCGGCGGCATTTCCTTTGATTATAAATATCAAAGTCACATTTCCCGCTAAACAAGGATACATTTCCCCTTAAAAAAAACCAAAAAGGATTTACTTTTATTTACATTAAAATTTTTCAATTTATTTGTGTTTTTACACGAAAACACATTAACCAATTGACACAATATTTTATATTTTCTGGCTAGAAGTAAATATCACTCTGTGGAGCGAACTATAGTTATATTGATATATTCACAACAATTTTACTGATACAACCTCGTTAGTTAATTATACTTAGTTATAAAAATAATTATGATGGAAGAAACTAAATGATTAGTTTCTTAAAAAGCATTAAATAAAAGGCACAACTTAACCAACCAAACTTCTAATCACAAAAAGAAACCTCTAAGATAATAATTCACACCCTTGAAAGCTTTTAAAGTTCCCGCGTCCAATGTAACTTTGTTTCATAAAGCCATTTGTCTTCCTTTTGTTGGCAATTGTGACGGCAAATTTTTCACGATGAGACAAATTTGAGAATAAATTAAGCAGTGTTGTAATCTTGAGTAATAAAAAAACTGGAAAGGGAAGGATTCCCCTTTGTTTAGGAAATGTACCTGCCTTTTTAAATTAATTTTTCAAGTCCCAACTTTTTTTGCGACAATTTCCGATTGATCAGAAACGACGAGGGGTTAACAGCCGTTTGAAATTTGATACCTTTTGACCTTGGGTCGGGGCAAAATAAATTAGAAAAATAAAACCTCGTTATATAATTGATTCAGTTGCTAAAAGCTAAGATGTTTTAAATTCTGAACACATGTTTCAAATAAGTATTTAACAGGAAAAAAATAGGATTGTATCAGCAAAGAAAATAGCATATTAGTAAATAGTTCCATAACTTATGGACATTAGTAAAAAGATCCAAAATAGGCAGCTCATAAACTTGTGCTATGGATAATAAGTAAACGGATAGACATAACCCAGCCCATTGTTCCATGTTGGTCTGGGACTTAAAAATATTGTGCCAACTGTGTTTCTTGCTTAGCATGTTGTAAAAGGCGACTAATGGTATATCTGATTATGTAGGCGACGAGCTAGCCACTTGTCACTGCTTTTTCACAATTTTCCATCTAACCCAGCCCAGTTTTGTTTTTGGCTGAATATGGGTTAAGTGCCTACCCCTTCGGAGATTATGGGCGTGATGTTATGTATGTATGGATGGATAGACATACTTACTTAAGTAAGTTTATAAACATCCATGACTCGAGAACAAATGTCTATGTTCATCTCACGAAACATTTGCCTCTAGCGGGATTCAAATCCGTGACCATCGGTTTCGTGGCCAAGGTCTCTGATCACTCGACCAACGGGCCAGTCTAATCAGTAATATCAATGTTACCATAAGTGCTTTGCTAAATATGCATCCAATAAGTATTGAGTGACAGCCAGGCCCTAATATCAATAAGCTCCTGGATCCATAACACGAACGAGACCTTCAAATAAATTACCATTATCCATGCTCATTGACTCCCAACATCCCACTTGTAAAAATAAATGACAGAATTCACAACAAATTTCGCATTTCGTCCGTACATTTTAATGGATGGAGCGTCGCCTAGAAATCCCTCTGTTGTTTAGAGTCCTCCGAAAAGTATGATAAAGCTTCTCGAAAGAGTCCCTTTCTGTTAATCTGTGTTCATTAGTCATGCCTTTTATTTGAAGGTCGTTGTCTCAACTGGGGAAAAATTACAGCTCCGTTACCAGGATCGCAGGCTTTATTGTCTATGCCCTAATGAATGAAAAATATGTAACAACTATAGTACATAATTTATTCATTAGTAATTACTTTTGCAAAGCTTTTTCACGACATTAATTTTTAAAATGCTATTACATTTCAAGAAATGTTTATCATAGTAATCATTATACTAATATCATATAAATTATGGGCATATCATGATAAAAATGTTGTTATAGTGAATACCTTTTCGAACCTACAGATATCAGTGAATCTAATCTATACTAACTAACTAACTAAACTTCACGCCACTTCCCTAGCGGGGTAGGCAGAGAGAACCGAACGCCATATGGCACGATCCTTACACACCTTACTCGCCTCTTCAACATACTAATACTATTATAAAGGTAAGGAGTTTGTTTGTTTGCTTTAACGCGCTAATCTCAGGAACTACTAGACCGATTCTAAAAATTCACTCAGTGTTATATAGCCCATTTAGCGAGGGAGGCTATAGGCTATATAACATTAATCATAAACGCGGGTGAAACTGCGGGCACAGCTAGTTTTTGTCTATAAAATGCTAGAACAAATAAAAAATAACATGACCTACTTGTAGCACTTACCCAGTCATTCAAGACCAGTATTTTTAGCACCGCCAAAAATAACATTCCGCAAAATTTTTCGGCCCGCGAAATGAAAACAAAAACAGACTCCTTAAGTGGAGAATAGGACTTTCGGAACGGCGAACGCAACTCAAGAGGATCATTACTCCCCAGTAGCTGTAAATTCGGAAATCTTATTCTACTTATACCTGTGAGGAGGCTCTAACACAGTGGTTCTTAACCTTTTTGTCGTTAGGGCCCGCTATACAAAATTTCTGTCTAATCATGGACCAACTAATTGATTTATAGTTTTGGAGGCAACGTATAGTAATATAATTATAGTCGTAGTTTTTTTTAACAATTTTCCATCTAACCCAGCCCATTATTCGGTGTTGGTCTGGGACTTAAAAATAATGTGCCAACTGTGTTTCTTGCCTAGCATGTCGTAAAAGGCGACTAATGGTAAATCGGGTTTTGGATATGTGATTGTGTAGGTGACAAGCCAGCCACAAGTCACTACTTTTTCACAATGTTCCATCTAACCCAGCCCAGTTTTATTTTTGGCTGAACGTGGTTTAAGAGGCCTGCTGTCCCTTTGAGTCTGCCTACCCCTTCGGGTATGGGCGTGATGTTATGTCATGTTTATCTTATAATTATAGTCGGAAGCACATAGTGGTAGCGCATGCTACCACTAAACTA
This sequence comes from Glyphodes perspectalis, assembly GCA_951394215.1. Taxonomy (NCBI): domain Eukaryota; kingdom Metazoa; phylum Arthropoda; class Insecta; order Lepidoptera; family Crambidae; genus Glyphodes; species Glyphodes perspectalis. Next base: position 7,622,841 of record OX596216.1, read on the forward strand.
ACTGCCTTGTTGGTCTAATGGTAGCATGCGCTGCCTAAGGACCAAGAGGTCCCAGGTTTAATTCCCGGGACAGGCCACAAATTGTGGCAGGGTATTTCAATATTGAAATTAATCAGAAACAGTCCGGAGTCAGGAAGTTGGTGGTTTAATACCCCTGTGCCTTGCAAAGCACGATAAGCCGTTGGTCCTGCGGCTGACCTCTCTCCGGTGTTGTCTAATTGCCGTCTCACCGGACTATGATAGTGAAGGAACGGAGAGTGCTCCTGTGTTTGCGCACTCACTTGTGCTCTATAATATCTCTTGCGCAGTTGGCTAATCCTCGTTGATAGTGGCCGCTGTGATCGATATCGGTTAGGAAAAAAATATTATTAGTCGGATGGAAATAAAGGGTTCTCCTATGCACTCGTGCACCTCGCTCGGACTCACGCCACGCACTGTCGCGTTATGTCGACGCGTTGTGTATTGTTATTATTTACTGATTTTTATGGATGGCTTCGCGGACCACTTGGAATGCTTTTAAGGACCACCAGAGGTCCGCGGACCACCGGTTAAGAACCGCGGCTCTTATATAAAGTAACGTGGCGTAGGAAGCGAAATCACAAATCACGAGATAACGGCCGCCCTTGTAGTGCGCGCGGAAGTTTCTCCAAATTTTCAACTTTGTTCGTCGGAGTCATTACTCATTCTTTTGTTGGTTACTCGGCTCCACTGCAAAATTTTATGACACGAAAAGAAATTATTGTAACAAATTAAAACGCTTTGTAAACCCGAGCCGCGGCTGTTAAAGATTTTGAATTTGCAAACAACAATAACACCGGGGCCGACGTTTGTTCAGTTTGGAATTTTGAAAATTTAATTAATCGCCTACTAAATTTTGGAATGCTAAGCAAACAAAGCTGCAACATCCTGATTACGATGTCTAGATATAAATGTTGATAAATGAAACTATCTGTAGCGTAATCACTCGTAGGATTTCCTTCGATTTTAATTTTATCTAACTTCAATTGTACATACTCATTAAGTTTGAACAACAAAACGTATAAAAAAGATGAAGGAATTACTACGAAATAGGTTTCAATAATTGAACGTCAATAGAATTGTAATGACAATGTAAAATAAATACGGGAATAAGGACCCATTTATCATTAACATTTTATTTTTTCAGGACATCACCATTTATTACAGAGAACACACTATTAAAGGAAGTAAACTAAACTAACAATTTGAAAATTAACAATGTTGATATATTATATTATCAAACACTGGAAGTGTTATGTGTAGAGATTTTAAAATAATTCTTACTGCTTTATTATTTACCAAGAAATAGTGTTGCCGAAAAATCTATAGTTTCGCAACTGATAGTTTAACGGCCAAATCATCTATACAATTGATACGACAATCAATAGTATCGATTGTATCGAGTCTATGTTAGTGCAATACTATCGATAATATCGATAGTTTCGATCGCTGCCAGCTAATGAACTATGAATAGTACCTATCGATACTGTCGATAGTATTGCTCTTCAATATCGTATAGACTATCGATAGTTCATTGGTTAACAGCGATCGTAACTATTGATACTATCGATAGTATTGCTGTTCACTGATAGTTTTCAGTATAGTTGAACAATCTTCAATTTGTTCAGATTGCAATTTTAATCTTTACTTACTAATAATATAAATATGAAAGTGGCTCAGGCTGTTACGTTTTACGCTAAAACCAGTTACTTAAATGTGATAAAAAGTGAGCCCAACTTTAAGCTAAAACCTAAAAACCTTCTCGTACTTCATCTTCTCGTACTTAGGTACGTAATAAAGATCTTTATGCTATTTCTAATACCTGACAAAATTATAGATCACCCGGGACTCGCGATTTGTAGCAGACCGAATCCAGTAAAGCTGCGGACAAGAACTAGTGTTTTTGGTTACATAATTCTCACTAAAAAGCAACATTTAAGAAGATATGAGAAAATCCATACCTACACGTACCATATCTTAACAACTCCCATTACCTCTAACTCGTAAAATATCGAACGATTCACTTCATACCATTCCGAACAAGTTATATACCGACATAACTCCTCTTATTCCAATTAATACTAAACACATAAAAAATTCACGTGGCACATAAAACTCGTGCGGAATATAAAATTCGTGAAGCGTATTTGTCGCAATAAAAGTGCGAAGAGTAAATAAGAGTGCGGGTGTGAGTGGACAATATATTCGTATTCAAAACGACTGGCGGGTCATTTCCGAGGCGTCATAGCGTGACTCGGGGCTTACATGACAAGACCCGAATGTCCTAAGCGCGATATTAATTTGACTGGCCAGTTGGTCGAGTGGTCAGAGACCCTGGCCACGAAACCAAGGGTCGCGGGTTCGAATCCCGCTAGGGGCAAATGTTTCGTGTGATGAACATAGACATTCGTACTCGAGTCATGGGTGTTTATAAACATATTTAAGTATGTCTATCCGTTCACCTAGTATCCATAGCACAAGCATAAGCTTAGTTTGGAACTAGGGAATTGGTGTCAGTCTGAAATTTATTTATTAGTTTTATGTACCCAAAAGGTACCAAGGCGCTATTGCATTAAGCCTCCGTAGTGGACTACGTCTACCGTCTGTCTATCTATCAGTGACCGGTATCTAATAAATCTGTAATAGGTAGATTGTCACATAACATTTACTTCCATTGCAATACCAATACCAATACCACGACCACTACAATACTTCTAAGGACCTCCCCTACCTTTTAAAAACCTTCACTAACTAAAAACCTCCACTCCGTCCGTCTACCCGTCTACCAGGGAGTAATTCTTTATGGAGAATGTTGTTACCTAGTCAACACTAGGATTTCTTAAATGTCCTCATGAAGAAGCTCTCGCTGGTCCCAAGATAAAAAGGTAGTTGTCTGTAAGATATTGATTTATGTCTAGATTAGATTCGTATGAAGTAAAGAATTCAAGTTAAATAAAGGTCATTCTATTATAATGGTGACGATAACGAATGACGAAAAAACGCTTAAAATGTTTAGGTACAGATCACGATTATTAGTGAGTATGAAGCTATGATCTTAGGGCGCCTCAATGTAATAATGCACTTTACTTAACCTAAGATCATGGTAAAAGCGGTCCAAAATCAAATAAATGAATATTAGATTCATACCAGCCTATATATTAGGAACATCCACATGTAAGCCCGGCGCGGAGCGGCGCTCGCACCGAAATTAAAAGTGAACTTCACAGAGAACAACGGAATAGGTTTGACTTAAAACAATGTCCCTTCACCGGGCCCGTTGCATCTCATTTATGTTCCGCGTAGGGCTGTCACTTTCAACATAAACCGTAGCAGTTAAGTTTATACCAGTGTCGGAATAAGTCTGTCAAGGGTGTGGCAAAATGAGGCCTCTAGAAATACGAGCTTACCTGAACTTTAGAAGATACTGGGGGCGACGCTAATTAGTTAAGGCGTATGGAGGCCCCTTAGGAACAGAGGGCGGTAGCGGGTGGCCGTTTGCGCCCCCCAGATAATCTGCCACAAGATGATACCGTCCATAATATGATTTTTTACCAAATCTTACTGAATCATGGATAAGCCTCTTCCTCTCCACAATGACTAGATAATCTTTTCATATTAGGACTCATTATTTTTCACTTATTATTTATTACATAGTATTTAATTTACATTTATGACAGTCACTAACTCTCAGCAACGGTGTTATCGCACATGTATAAAATACATATAAAAATTTACTTGTCATATTCATATCTATCTACATAGAAATTTACTTTCAAGAAATTTACTAAAATCATATAAAACTGAAAACAGTTAATATTCACCAGACGACTAACTTTAGCACTACACTTAAAAATCCTAATTAAATAAAGAGGAAGAATCAAATAATTTACTTTTCTATATAATATTATGCGGTATTATATAGAAAAGTAAATTAATTGATTCTTCCTCTTCCGGCCATCAGCTGAAGAAATATACTCAAAATTTCTTCGTGACGTGCATTATTTACTCCTCATTAAAAGACTTATGACGAAAATCCGCAAATTTGAGGTTCCACAATTAATCTGCCATGTCTTTTGATGGCTAACATACACAAATACTTCGTAGCTTTGTAATTTCAGTACGAATTGCCTCTTCTACCAGCCCTAGCTCCCGAGCCTCGACGGGTTGAGCGCTAGTTTCGCGAACTACACAAGCTCCAGTGTTTGTTCTGGCTCCAGTTTTGTTACACAAATATTTGCGACGCAGCAGCACTGAGTTTCTGATGATGAGCGTAATATCTAAAAGTTAGTTAAATTTTGGACGAATGCCATATTGTCAGTTAGGTCGGTGTTTGCGTGAACTCTTTCGGCGAGATTGGATCTTTAAATTTGGGTCTCAAATTTAAAACGCTACTTCTGGTAATAGCTCTGTCAGTGCTGTTGATACACTTTAGACTGTTGGTTATAAGCAAACTTTCTGAACATTCATTGAACTGTAATAAATTCTAAATACAGCTAGTTCAAAGACAACTTACATTATTAAAGTATTCAAAAACATTTTTTTTTTAATTTTATCTTTAAAAATATTTGACAGGATCATAAAAACAGATGCAACAACAAAGTACTTTTTATAGTTGCTTCCAAAGAAAATTTATCATTAAACATTTTGGCAGTGAACGCATAATATAATCTCAACAACTAATTGACTACAATCACACCTGCAATGAAACACTATTTCTAATTGAAACGCTGACAATCGCCTGCCATGAAACACACAGCGAGCCGTTAAGACCGCGCGAATAAGACACGCTCGCGCGAAGTTAGGATCAAAGGGCAGGCGTCCGTAGCGCGAGCGCGGGGCAGCGGGCCGGAAGAGCGAGCATAATGGCCAACTGCTGCCAGGAGACTAGCGCAGACCAATAGGTGACGGGTAAGACAATGCCAAATCTCCTACCCTCACATGAGAAATTTCTCACGAGTCATTTAAACAACGCATGAAAATGATTTTCTAACATCATCAAAAAGGACCAAATTTTATCTACTGATTTGGCTGGTATATTCAGTAATTTTAAGATATCTTAGCCATTATAAGTAGGAAATCTTATTAATGTTTCGCACCTCATACTTCTTAGTGACACGTACAACACTTTTTCTAATTGAAACGCCGACAATCGCCCGCCATGAAAAACGCAGCGAGCCGTTAAGACGCGCGAATAGAACACGCTCGCACGGAGTGAGGCTCAAAGGGCAAGCGAGCGCGGCGCAGCGGGCCGGAAGAGCGAACACAATGACCAACTGCTGCCAACAAGACAAACGCAGTTCAGAGGGTGACGAAGACAATGCTAAGCCTCCTACTGGAATCAAAACATTCTTTCTAATCGCTTACAACATACGAGTGAAAATGTATTTGATATTCAAATTCAAATCCTTATTCAAAATGTCTTTATTTAAGTAGGCTTCAAGAAAGCACTTATAAATCGTCAAATTTACATAGGTGATCCTTAAAGCTACATGAATCTACCACCGGTTTGGAATATTAATTGTACCGAGAAGAAATCGGAAACTATAATCATAAAATCAAGTCTGTTTAGTAATTGATATGGTATCATGGTTAATTTGTAGATAAACAATTAAAAAGCGAGTGCAATCAACCTATCTCTGCGGCTTTGTCTCTGCCAGGCGAGACAAAGCCACATAAAAAAATATCTTCAGTCATATGAGATGACACCGTGTGTTATTTGGCAAATAACAAAAATATAATGTTGAGTATCTGTTACCTCAAATTTTCAAGATCATATCATCAGGTTTTGTTGCATCCAAGCGTGCAAACTAAATATCACGCCCATGTCGATATCATCAAGAATAATTAAAAAAAAAAACATTATAACAGTACTGCTTCGCTACAACTTTTTAAGACGTAGGCACGCGTAATTTAATTTGAATTCGTTAAGTTGTATATGCGTGCAGTAATTACAGCAAAAAAAAACACAAAAACATCTCACGTTGACACATTATCAAAAAATTAATAAAAACAATTCAAAGAAAATTAACAACTATTGTCATTTCAATTATCATATTGAAAACATTCAAAACGCATTCGCAACGTTGCCGTTAAAATTCGCGTCCGTGCGGAATCAACATAGCATAGCTGCTCGCCCCGTAGTTCTGAGAGCACGATACTCTAATTAATTATGTTGCAGCCACGCCCTCTGCGCTCCACCGTGTACCGTGTTCAACGGGAGCGGTTTAATTTCAGTTATATTAATAATAATATAATTCATATGCGTGTGTAATGAACGCTGAGTGAGCTGAACGTTTATATGTTGAGACGTGATGCTAGCTGTCCATGTTGGTCTAGGACTTGAAAATAATATACCAACTATGTTATTTGGCTAGCATGACGTTAAAAGCGATTATTAAGTATTATGTTTGTGATTGTGTTGGCGACGAGCTAGCCACTTTTACATTTTTTTTATCAATTTACCATTTAACACAAAACAAAACCATTTTGTTAATTTTTAGTTAAAGAAGCTCTTTGGACTTTGCATGGGTGCGATAGCATTTAGATATAATCAAGATAATTATGGTTTAAAAGATTATGTCATCATAGCCTTGTAATCCATGCTTATCTGCGACTCCTATGGTCCCATGTTAGTCTGGGACTTAAAAATAATGTGCCAACTGTGTTCCTTGCCTAGCATGTCGTAAAAGGCGACTAATGGTACATCGGGTTTTGGGTCTGTTATTGTATAGGCGACGAGCTAGCCACTTGTCACTACGTTTTCACAATTTTTCATTTAACCCAGCCCAGTTTTATTTTTGGCTGAATGTGGGTAAAGAAGCCTGTTGTTTCTTTGACTATGTCTACCCCTTCGGGGATTACGGGCGTGAAGTTATGTACGTACGAATGTATAGATGTACGAACTTCGTTCCTCTGCCAGCCATAATCTGAATTAGAGCATAGTCCTGAAATTAGAATGTCTCATAATATTGAAGCGACTACCAACTGTATTATGTAACCTTTAGACAGAAAAATTCAACAATTTGTATCAAGGTTACAATAACTAACCAAATTCCCATCAACGCAAACAAAAATGCAGGCAAGAGTTGTACTAAATATTAATCATATTCTTGGACTTTACAAAATTACAAAGTCACTTCGCAACTAGCAATTCGAAATGTTTTTCCGATAATATCGGAGCTCAAACTAAGCTTTTCCACATTTTTCCTTAAGTCAAAGGGATACCCGTGACATTTAAAGTAATGAGATGATATTTTCCAAACTACGGCTTAGATTTTTAATGCACTTGATATGAATATATTTGTAACTAGCTTTTTTTTTTTTTTTTTTTTACTTGAGGAATGCTTACTTACGCACCATCCAGTTAGAGTCCTGGGTGGACCTAAAAGGGTGAGTCGGGCTCGAAACCGGTAGCAATCTCCGGAGACCCTACCGACTAAACCTCAAGGCTGTCGTTCTTCGGGCGCTAACGCAAAACCAACGGGATCCCCACTGTCGGGATTCATCTCGTAAAGTCTACGTAGCGCGCGCTGCCGCCTGGCGGCCCATCTCGAGGGAGTGGTATTCTCCCCCAGAACACCTAGGGTGGTGTTTCACGACCACATAGACAGCTGTGTACCCTATCCTGACGGACCGGGTGTAACACCTGCAGTCGGCTTCTCCGGGGACGATTGAGGGCAGAGGACCTCCTCCCCTAACCCCCACGACCCCAAAGGCCCTTTTAGTCGCCTCCTACGACAGGCAGGGATACCTCAGGAGTATTCGGAGCCCCCCCTGCAGGGCGCATATTTGTAACTAGCTTTTTTTTTTTTTTTACTTGAGGTATGCTTACTTACGCACCATCCAGTTAGAGTCCTGGGTGGACCTAAAAGGGTGAGTCGGGCTCGAAACCGGTAGCAATCTCCGGAGACCCTACCGACTAAACCTCAAGGCTGTCGTTCTTCGGGCGCTAACGCAAAACCAACGGGATCCCCACTGTCGGGATTCATCTCGTAAAGTCTACGTAGCGCGCGCTGCCGCCTGGCGGCCCATCTCGAGGGAGTGGTATTCTCCCCCAGAACACCTAGGGTGGTGTTTCACGACCACATAGACAGCTGTGTACCCTATCCTGACGGACCGGGTGTAACACCTGCAGTCGGCTTCTCCGGGGACGATTGAGGGCAGAGGACCTCCTCCCCTAACCCCCACGACCCCAAAGGCCCTTTTAGTCGCCTCCTACGACAGGCAGGGATACCTCAGGAGTATTCGGAGCCCCCCCTGCAGGGCGCTACATATTTGTAACTAGCTGTGCCAGCGTTGTCAACCGCGTTTATGGTTAATATTATATAAAGACTATTTCCGTCATACATGATTTCTATGTAACTTTAACCGTTAAGGCTGCACACGCGACGGAAGCTTAAAAATGTGAATGTGAAAGTGAAATGTTGGGAAAACGGGAGAAGTTACTCTATACTTCTCCCGTTTTCCCAACATTTCCCTTCACTACTCTGCTTCTATTGATTGTAGCGTGATGAAAGTATACTATAACCTGCCCAGGAGTATGAAGAATAATTGTACCAAGTTCGTTAAAATCCGTCGAGTAGTTTTTGTTTCTATAAGGAACATACAGACAGACAGACAGACAGACAACAATTTTACTAATTGCATTTTTGGCATCAGTATCGATCACTAATCACCCCCTGATAGTTATTTTGAAAATATATTTCATGTACAGAATTGACCTCTCTACAGATTTATTATAAGTATATATAGATTAAATTAAAGCAAATTACTTTGCAATAAAATTTTAACAATACATAGCGCAAATATACAATCATCAACTTATTAAAATAAAACAAGACATTGAGATCTTAAATGTAATTAAAACGCTTGTCTTCTTAATATATTTCGTAAAAATTATTAATGTTAAAAGAACAAAGCCTCTTTAATAAAACGGAATTTTCATATACAGCCACGTGTAAATATACACTGGCTGTATATAAAAAGTTCAGTTTCCACACAAAAGAGACATCTCCACTGCTCCGTAAAAGTGCAAACTCCAAATCCATTAATATCGCATTCGCGATCTTTCCATGATCTTTCCCGAGCATTCAATATGTCTCTTCAAATACCTGCCGATATCGAGCTAATAAAAATACTGGCCTTTTGACATGTCGCTCAAACGGGCGCATTGGAGCATTTGCAGTGAGCTAGTGGCCTGAAAACTGAAGTCACTAGAGTCACATATAGTGATGGTGCTCTGTGTGAGCCTACAGAATCGGGACAGCGTAAATCTGCCCAGTAAATGTTTTCATACTCCATGTTAGCACAGCGTTGGATATTTCTGATATTTGTTACTAATGTTACAATGGTAACTTGATGTCACAGGTTACCATTAATATGTCCGATAACATTAATGTGTGATATTGGTTACAGGACACAAATACAGATAGTTTCGTACAAAATATGTAAATACATCGCTTTTGCTTTTAAAAGTATTTCAACTGATTTTTACCTTATTTGACGCTAGCATGCAATGCATAGCAAGCATTATGTAGCTCTTACTCTTGGAATAAATAGGAAGACCATAATATAGAGTAGCCGATGTACATCAATTTAAATCCTCCAGCTCTCATGCATCGCCAACTTGAAAGTTGGTGGTTTGAAGTCTATAATCACTAACTTTCAAAATCTAAACAAAGTTTACTGTCCCTGACTGCACACCGTTTTTTGCTTACAACATCACTAGCAACAATCCTTTTGGCAGGCCGGTCCCAAAGGCAGCGCAGCGCTTTGTGAAGTGTTCCGCTTGCTTATGATATTTCATAGCCGAGTCAAACTTTTGTGCGCCGACTTCCAAGCAGCAGTGTTGATTGAATTACCCAGCTCGCCTTTCGACGGATGTTTGCTAATTAGGGATCGTTTTTGCTCCGCCTTACTACGTGTTTGCTCTGAAGCTCTGTGAGACTGAGCCACTCAATGATTAACACTCCTTGATTCGAGAGACAATCGAGACCATTTTTGGGAGTTCCTTATTTTTCTATGTCGATAGTCAAGTAGACCTTAGTCTTACCTCTAAGTAGCAGTGTTGATTTAATTACCCCAACTCACGTTTCAACCGATGTTAGCTAATTTTAGCTTAGCTAGCTTATTTCAGTTTAGTAATGACATTGAAGTGACTACTATCGGTCCTCGGTAATAGTTACACATGTACGTTCTAAATTAATTAAAATGTAATTTTTTTCTACCCAAAATATTCTCTCACAACCAAACTAATATAAATACGATTATTAGATATGTACGATATTAGATTAGTTAAATCGAGAAGTACGTGACCTAATTAAAACCAATATTCCACACACGAGAAACACTTATTACTGTTCTCACAAATGAACGTTTCTCATAAAATATACCGGCAACGTCCAACTCGACCACAATGGAAGCAAATGAATAGACTCCCCTGTATATTACCTTAACCCAATAATAAATACAGCCGTGTATAAAATTAATTATCGAAATTAAGTTCCGTACAAATAAGCGAAACAACGCGCTACAATTTATATCGAGTTCTGTAAAGCAAATAAGAGATTGTTTGTGAAAATGAGTAGAATAATTCGTGGCTTAACAACTTATCAACTGTTTCGACTGTATTCCTTACCTAGCATGTCGAAATGAACTAATAATGGTGTTTTGGGTGGTTAGATTCGTTATTATAATAAAAGCGACAAGCTAGCCACCTATTACGATATTTTAACTACTCTCCGTTTAATCGATTTACATTTAAATATCGTTCTAATATCATGGTCGGCCTAGAGATCCTTTCGGCTATACTCATAGAAAGATTTTACCGCCGCGAAATATTTGTGCACGAAGTAAAAAATAGCGCACTTTTATTTTTTTAAGATATATTACTACCGAATATAGTTACAATTCCCGCTTTTTTCAATTTTTTTTCTATTTGACATTTATTTTTCTTAAAAAAGAAAACATACCACATTTTCGCTGAGCTTAACCAAAAAGGCTTAATATCATCATGGACACATAGTTAGGCATAAAAACATAACTGATTTCTTCCGCTTATAAAAAGTTATTAAACATCATGAGCATAACCATAGATTTACATGCTCTGCTCAAGTACCGAAGTACCTAAACATAAAATTGATAAACCGAAACAATATCACCATAAATACACGAAATGCCACCACAATTTCACGAGAGCCGCAAACAGTTTTTTCGCGACGAACAATTTGTTTAACTTTTCAGCTTACATTAGCCAAGATGAGTTTTCTCGGTTGCCCTGTGAAGTCGCCAGCCACTTAGCACAACCATAAAAGTTAAATGCCTTATAAATCATAGTAGGCGGTCCACGGCAAAATGAACTGCGCTCTTATTAATAATAATATAACAGAAGGGCATGACTAATAATTATAGTGGTAATGGAGATAGATATGAATAGACTTGATCTCACCCAGCAGTCTACATTAAACAACAAATTCAAATTCAAATTCAAATGTTTATTGCATGCATAAAGTACAAAAGATGGTCAGTGAGTACATTACATACTAGCTGTACATGTGACGCCCTGTAAGAGCATAGCAATTTAAGAGCGCTAATTGCACACTTTAGAATAAGTACATACATTTTGGAAAAATAAAGTTTAACAATATAATTAGCAGTACTATTAAAATTTAAAACAAATATTAACATTATACATAGCAAGCGAGGCATATGTAGAAGAGATGCTGAAGTAATCTGTGTATATATTATTTATCTTTGTCATTAAAGAACTCTTGTTTATTATAATAGCATTTATTAATTAGGTATTCCTTTAATAATTTTACAATTTTTTTTTTTGGCATGTTTGCGCTTTTATGTAGTTAGGTATATGATTATATATTATTATTGACATATAATAGGGGCTGGCTAACATTAATTTTAGTTTTGTGAATGGTATTTTAAGTTTGAATAAATATCTATTATTTCTTTTGCTATCTTTAACTGGTGAATAGAAATCTGGGTATTTTCTAATAAATTTACATGACTCAAAACAAAGCAAAAAAAAAACAACGGTAAGACCTTAAAGAAAACCCTCATACAGGGTTGTCGGGTCAAGCCCAAACCCTAGTTTTTGGAAATACATACATACATACCTACACATCATCACGCCCGTGATCCCCGAAGGGGTAGGCATAGTCAAAAGGGCAGCTAGCCCCCATAAACACAATCAGCCAAAAATAAAACTAACTAAAACTAAACAAAGTAAACATTTTTTAAAGAAAAATACTGTCTAATAAACTTGCACTTTAAATAACTATGGATGTGTAACCATGATCCAATTGGTTTAGTTCTCGAATGGTTTCGAAGGTCACAATCGCTTAAATAGTTAGTTTGACAGCCCCGTTGGTGGCATTGCACCTCGCGGATCTGACTTCGCGTCAAACACGGGACAAATATTTTTCGTGTCGGGGTGTATTTGGTACATTTATCAGAATAAACATTACCATTTACATTAACATAAGCTACTTTGGAATCAAACTCAAACTCAAAATATCTTTATTAACGTAGGTGTCAACAAAGCACTTATAACTCGTCATGTAGTAGGTCCCGTGTTGGTCTGGGACTTAAAAATAATTTGCCAACTGTGTTTCTATGCTAGCATGTCGTAAAAGGCGACTAATGGTATATGGGGTTTTAGCATAGCATACATTGATCTCATATCAGAATTAACAGTGGTATTACAAATATATACTTAAATATTGGATATTAACACCCAGACACAGAACAAACACAAGTATTCATCATACGAATGGTTGTCCTCGGTGGGGATCGAACCCACAACTCTTGGAGCATGGGGCAGGGTTACTACCGAATGCGCCATCGAGTCAGTCAAAGTCAGTTATGAATGACACTTTGAATTATAAACAATAAACAATTTGAATCTACTACCGGTTTGGAACGTCGCATCTACAATCAGGCTAATGAACGTTTTCTAATAATATTACTAGATTCACTAAACCTAGACTATAGTCCAACGGACTCCCACTAAAAGCAGGGAAGAAGATGACAAACGTCAATCACGCTTACCGGCTATTCAATTATCGTTACCAAAATTTATCATAGCCTGCCATACTATAAGCTGTTGACACTCAAATCCCTTAAAGGCCGGGATTATAAGCCAGCCTCCCGTAGCTTCTCGACCACCTTGATTGATCGAATCAATACCACGGTTCGTTGGTTTTAAAATAAAAATCGCATTTTGTGACTCGGAACAGTGTCCTATTAATAGCTACTCCCGAAATCCCGGTACTGTAGGATTGTTTACGACGGAATAAAGTTTTTATGGAAACATAAAGCAAGTGGACGTGTGTGCGGGCACGGCATTATTTTATGTATTCTGCTATTACGCGAAATATATTAACGAGCCGTGGCAATTAAATTTTAATATTAATTAATTAGATTTATAGAAAATCGTTTGGTAGCAATGATAAATTAATAAATGCGAAAGAATAAATATTTATTAAATTACGATATTGGCTGATATAATCGAACATTTTGTAATATTAATGCAAACGATTAATTAATTCATACATTTCGATCATAATAATTATCTTTTTTGCATATTTCTCTTTATAATATAAGTTCCCAATTTTTTTTTTCTGTATTTGGTATTTTTTTTTTTTTGCAATGCATAGGTAATGCGTTTGTAGGAATAGTCGCGGAATTATATTCTATTTCCTATATTTTATAATATATATGTTAACTGGCTCGATGGCGCATTCGGTAGTGCCCCTGCCTCATGCGCCAAGAGTTGTGGGTTCGATCCTCACCCAGGACAAATATTCGTATGATAAATACTTATGTTTGTTCTGTGTCTGGGTGTTCATATAAAATATTTATGAATATATTTAATATATAAAGCGGTGGTAGCTCAATAGTAAAGGCACGCGCCTCTTAACCGAGGAGTGCGGATTCAAACCCGGGCATGTACCTCTGGAGTTTTCAAATCTATGTACGTATTTATACCACTAGCTCGACGGTGTGGGAAAACATCGTGATGAAACCTGCAAATTCAAACCACTTTGGATTTGTAACCATGATCCAAAAATTGTCTGGTTCCCCTATCTTAGGGTTAAGAAGGTCAGATCGGCAGTCGCTTCGATGTAATTACCAGACTCGCTAAATCCTGGATCATGGACTAAGCGGACCCCGTCTAAGCACGGAACACAACGCTAGGAAGATGATTTGTAATACCACTGTTGATTCTGATATCCGTAACATAAGTGCTTAAGCTACTTACCTCGGAGTCAGATCAATGTATGTGATGTCTGATATTTATTATTTATATATATGTTGTATCTTATATTGGCGTCTTATAAAAAAATAATAAGCTAATCGCAGAGAGAGACAAATACCTACGTTTTTTCTATACATATCTAGTGGAACATCACACGATATATGAACAAACACTACCAACGCATTCATTATATTTAAACCCATACTAGCTTCAGTAAACTGACCTTTACTTGACATGTTTGTATGGTAAGTCCGTTAAACTAAATTATCCTAAAGAATTCCAAAAGGAACAAGCAAGAGAAATATGTGACAGCGCGACTTAAAAGGCACCAAGCAGGAACGTTACTTTCGCAACGGTCAATTCTGGTCCGATGCCTTGTGTGCAATACCCAACTCCACTCTCGATGTATTAGCGGCGACTTCAAAGCCGGTCTAGTGCGCGTGCACTAAGGCTCTTACAGTGCCTTACCTACCTTTAAATTTCCATTCACTACCATAATCAGATTTGCGGGGGCTATTTTAAGAGACTCCGGCAAATCCTGGACATCTTCAAGTGAATTTCAGGTTGGCTCGAGTGAAATTCAAATTAAAATACTCGGGTACTAATAAACGGGGATAAAACTTGTAGGGTGCAAGAACGTCGAACTTTTATTTGATTTGGACACAAATTTAAAAGCTGCTTGTTAATAAAGTTTATTGATACTTGTTCAACTAAGAACTTAGATAAGTAAATGGTAGATGATGATTGAGGAGATATTGGCTAAAAAGTAAATATACGATTGATTAAAACTATTCTATTATTTATTTTTTAACAATGTTGATTTCTCAAGTGAATCCCACCACAGAACCTAATCATCCTCTTGCCCTTCTCGCAGGTCATCTGGGATTTATATTGATATGTTGAGTTATATTAACCTAAAATTTATGTTAATCAATAAATATGTCATCGGACCCTTTAATTCTAATAATTTTATTTGGAAAGAATTAGGTCCACTTATCAACAAAGAGACTGATTGATATGTGTTGCCTGATTAGTTTGAATTAGACACCGCTGGTCTAGAGTAACGTGGCCGACAATCACTTTCAATGCCATTATGCTAATTGCAATTAAGTATATTTTTTTTCATACAGCTTTTCGCATCTCGGCTTTTAAACGGTATTTAGAACAGTACGGGCTTAAGCGAATTATTATATAAAAATATGAGTGTGAGGTCAAACAATGTTGTTTTTACTATTAAACACTTTTAAAAGCCATTTAAATAAATAATTAATTGTCCAGACTAACACACCAACCCCCTAGTTCCACACTAAGCTTATGCTTGTCCACTTGACTAACGGGCCAATCGAACGAAAATCTATACTTATAATAAATCTGTAGAGAGGTCAATTCTGTACATCTATACATCTATACATCTATACATCTATACATCTATACATCTATACATCTATACATCTATACATCTATACATCTATACAAATATTATAAAGAGGAAAGGTTTGATTTTTTGTTTGTTTGTTTGTTTGTATGAATTGAATAGGCTCCGAAACTACTTGGCAGATTTCAAAAATTCTTTCACCATTGTAAAGCTACATTATCCGGAAGTAACATAGGCTATATGTTATCCCGATATTCCCACGGGAACGGGAATTACGCGGGTGAAACCGCGGGGCGCTGCTAGTGAAATATATTTTCAAAATAACTATCAGGGGGTGATTAGTGATCGATACTGATGCCAAAAATGCAATCAGTAAAATTTTTGTCTGTCTGTCTGTCTGTATGTTCCTTATAGAAACAAAAACTACTCGACGGATTTAAACGAAACTTAGTACAATTATTCTTCATACTCCTGGGCAGGTTATAGTATACTTTTCATCACACTACAATCAATAGAAGCAGAGTAGTGAAGGGAAATGTTGGGAAAACGGGAGAAGTTACTCCATTTTTTAAGCTTCCGTCGCGTGTGCAGCCTTATTGGTTAAAGTTAAATAGAAATCATGTATGACGGAAATAGTCTTTATAATATTAACCATAAACGCGGGTCACACCGCTGGCACAGCTAGTACTTAATATAAACATACCTACGCATCAGTGTAGTATGAGTTTTTATATCATCAAGTTACTTCACATGGCCAGCTTAAACAACTTCCACGGGTGTCGACAAACATCAATTTACTCCCAACAGCCGGCCAGTCCGAGGCACACAGCGCCAGTGAGGTCTTTGAAGACCTCCTCAAAGATCCTGCGAGGCATTTTAAAAATTAAAAGCGGGACACGGCGCCTTAATCGCATTTCCTTTGCGTGACACTTGTTTGCACACGTTCTGTGCATCGTGATAGTGTGGCCATCTGCTTACTGGTTCTGAGTAGGCCAGTTTTATCCGTGTAATGAAGAAGTTTGACATTTCTAATTAGGACGTTTTAAATGAACTCCCAAAATGCAATGCTTTCCTATGGATGCAATAAATTCGTATAAATATTCTGAACTATGTAGTCAGTTCAATATGTCGTAGTGAGTGCAATACTCAACCGACCTTTTAAAATTGTATGAAGTATGTTATGGAATTATTTGTATGATATCTATGATAGTTGTAGATAGTTGTAGTTTTTTTTTGTTTCACCAATTGTTTCACCTTAAATTCCACGTCTGAAATTAATCTAACGAGTTAAATTTACTATTAGGTGCGTTTATTTGTTATTTTATGATTTTCTGATTACCTAATATAGTGGTACTACTCTGGTAACTTTTAAATATGATCACAACCATAACTACTAAGTAAGTCAGGTAAAACTTAAAAGTGATAAGACACACAGATGTGTTTCTTATCATTTTTGAGTGAGAGTGATATTTAAATGTTGATCATCCGTCCATACAGCTCTAAGCACGCAAAATTTTAATATTCAATCAAAATTATAGTTTGAATAGACTTAACTTAAGCCAAACGATGACAACTTAAGCCCATAACGTTAAGAAAATGGCGTCGCATTATTCTTACCCTCCTCGCAGAAACCTTACAGCATGGTCACAATAACCATAAACCTCTTTGCATCCGCGGCATGAGTGTGGGCGCACTTGTACAAATTTGCTCTCTCGAGTGATATCCCTCAGACTGAGCACTGCACCGAAAACGCTTACGTCACGGTATATCTCGCTTAGGATTTTCTTTGTATTCTTCTGTTCCCGCGTAAGTTGTTTACCTCGATGATAAAGACACAGGATCTAAACTGAAAACAGGAGAGGCATTTTAGAGATACGTAGGTATCACACGGCTACTTACATTTGACTGGCAAATTCACATAAAATCATAAATTTTGTAGGAAGTATGCGCAAACGCAGGAATGTACATGTAAACAAGTAACTAAATTCATTTCACGCCACTTCTCTAGCGGGGTAGGCAGAGAGAACTGAAGTGATTACCATGAAGTATACGATCGGTCGATTGAAGAAATAATATCCTTCTTACTAGAGTATATGTCTATATAAAGTATAACTACCATATATGTATACACTTACGACTAGTATCTGCAGTTAACTTGCATCATAAAGACATTGGACTTTAAAAAAACTCCACCACTGCCTCTAACTGCAAATTCAACAAAGGTACCAAAGCAACCAAGAAAACTAAGCAGGTAACTTTAATAACCATCACTCCATTCGCCCAAGGCACCCAGAAAATGAACAAGAAATTGACACTTGCCAGTTATAATTGAAGTCCAAACAGTTTGAGCGGATTATGAACCACCTACAAACTTGGCCTTCACTGCAGTCTGTGTACCAAAGTGCCTTGGCGACTTAGGTACTTAACCGATGAGAGACTTAACTGACCGGCGGAGTTTGTCCGGCAAATACCCACCGCTGATTGGGATATCCTATGTTTGTAGATTACTTGTGGGGGCTAATAACATTGGTTTGCAATGTACGCTCTGATCAAACAGCTGTGGAAATACCTACTCAGTTATGTTGAATATGTTCGGTGTATCTAGTATTAGGTTTGATTCAGGGGATACAAATCTCGTCGATTAAGCTGCGGATTAGCAGACAGGTATTTTGATTGGTTTCTAGTGAACTAAACGAAGCAATAATGAAAAGAGGCAAGATTTAAATTTGTAATTATCTTAGCAAACACGAATACCTACGGTTAATTTGGTCATCATAATGTCCATATGCAGAGGGAGATTCGGGGATCTAAACCAAACCAAATATACAATTAGACGAATTTTCTCCCCTCTCGCACTTGACAGCCATATAGTTCATAGGTCATAGTTTCACATAGATGACGAGCCTCCATGTGAATGATATAACTAAAGGCATGATTATGTCGTACTACGACAATATGAAACGTACGTAACAAATATCAATTATTACACGGCATCATTAAAATATTTTGGTAACAAGCCCTATGCAATGGCGATCATCCATGACTTATGTTGAATAAATTCTCAGTTGTCAGAATCACTACATCACAAAATATAAACGCGTAATAACATTTTTGTACTACGCATAACTGTTTGGCCAACTGTAACCCTTATGCGCTACTAAATTGCTACGAAGCCGCTACGACTCTTTACGGTGGAATACAGTGGTTTAACAGCCTGTTGTTATCTATATTAATAATTTCGTCAAGGGTTACGGTAGACTAGATCGAAACCTTATATGAATAACAAAACATAAAAAAATATTGATTTTGAGTCGACAACATATATTCGCAAAATTCAGTTTGTCGAGTATTTTGTTAAATTCTAATGGTGCTGACAGACAAATCGCAGTCGCCATATTCATAAACGTCACTCACACCGGATGACATCTTGAGTACATACGTTCCGTTTCAGCTATTAACGTACTCTGGTTAAGTGTTTTTTTCTTAAAACCTGAGATTGGCCAATTGCCATAACATTAAATAAATATAAATAAAATACTGTCCTTAACCTTAAAAGTTTAAGTTGAAGTTCTTTTCGAATGTTATTTTACATATTTCAGTATCCATTTAGTTTTGTATAGTAAATATATATCATAATAACTAAATGGATATCATGCCGAAAATCGTAAGTATTTCATAAAATGAATGTCTTCCATCATTTTTTTGTTTGATGATACCTACATCTTTTGTTAACAGCCGAATCTTCTGGCATTTGGTAAACATTGCCACAATGTGGAAAATGGATGCAGCGACGAGCTCTTCGTAAAGATAGTGCGTAGTGATGGTGTTTTAGTAGGTAGATAGCTAGGTTAGTAGGTTGTGTTATTAAGTAAATTTTGTTCTAAGTTTTCTTTTTATGGTGTGAATTGTAAGAATTTCTGCATTCAAATAAAATATGCACTTATCTACTTCCAGCGGCATGCAATTTTCAAATGCAATTGTGCAGACGATATATAGAATGCGAAAACATTATACTCGATAAGCGGTTCAATATTTTTTCTCTTAGACCCGACAAAAATTATTATAGTTAGATAATTTAATGTGGATAACGAAGGGTTGAAGCTAATCGAAGAGTCACTGGTGACTGATGATGTCTCTTTGGACAAAGGGGACAAAAGAACAAGTTGACGCAGCTCTAAGAATCACTGCTGACTGATGTTTCTTTAGAAGAAGAGGAGAAAGAGAACATAGTAAATGGTTGTCAGACTACAGAAGAAGCGTAAATATTCAAGCAGATTTAGTACAAAACATCAACTCCCTAGGACTAACTACATCTATTTAGCGCTTTTAAATAACACTATTCAAGTGTCAGCACATTCAGTTAGTTCTATGATTTTTTATAAATATGTTAAATGTCAAGCACTTAATTTTTTAGATGAAAAAAAATTATAAATTATTTTAAAAATTTTTGTCATAATAGGACGGTGTATATAGACAACAAATCGAAGTCAGGGCAATCTTCCGACAAAATCGGTCTATTTTTATCTTATCCTGTGTTCACCCATGGCCAGCTCTATGTTGCCTTTCGATGATGTAAAAATCCAAATTATCAATACCACTTAACAAGGCTTGAAAGGTGTTAAATATTTAACGAAAAATGTTGTATATAGAAACATTTTATGTTAATCAACCTGTGAAAATCTATACTTATAATAAATCTGTAGAGAGGTCAATTCTGTACATGAAATATATTTTCAAAATAACTATCAGGGGGTGATTAGTGATCGATACTGATGCCAAAAATGCAATCAGTAAAATTTTTGTCTGTCTGTCTGTCTGTATGTTCCTTATAGAAACAAAAACTACTCGACGGATTTTAACGAAACTTGGTACAATTATTCTTCATACTCCTGGGCAGGATATAGTACACTTTTCATCACGCTACAATTAATAGGAGCAGAGTAGTGAAGGCAAATGTTGGGAAAACGGGAGAAGTTACTCCATTTTTTAAGCTTCCGTCGCGTGTGCAGCCTTAATGGTTAAAGTTACATAGAAATCATGTATGACGGAAATAGCCTTTTTAATATTGACCATAAACGCGGGTGACACCGCTGGCACCTGGCTGGTTGAAGAGGCGAGTAAGGTGTGTAAGGATCGTGCCATATGGCGTTCGTTTCTCTCTGCCTACCTCGCTAGGTAAGTGGCGTGAAGTTTAGTTTAGAGAATATTTATGATTATGTCATAATAAGTACCTTTGCCAACTTCTCGGGTGAGTGAGTACTCATTGAAAAATTGCAATGGTTTTACTTGGCTTCTCAACATCATTATTGATTTAGCCAGTTTGTTTACCAAAGAGAAAAGATCTTTTTTTTTCAATAATAGTAAGTAATAAACCAAACCTACCTACCAAAGTTAAGAAAAAGACTGAGTGCTTAAAACAGAGAGGTTTACAGGAAATAAACCATAAAAGCTTTGTTTTGTTAATTTATTTTGAAACTTGATTTAAAATTAAAATTATATTTATTAAACACAATGAACGATGCTATACGAATCTATGCCTTGCTTTGCCTATAATATTCCTTGAGAACCGATAACTACAGAAATATCTACCTACATGTGTATTATCACATTTTACCCGAGCGAAGCCGGGTTTTCATCTAGTATATATAAAAAAATGCACAAAAAATTACCTATTTATCTATTAATCCTAATAATATTTAATGCCAATCTATTTCGTCAAATAGATACTCGTGTAGTTTTGATTCACATTATTCGCAGTAAATCACAGCCTACTTAAGCAATCAGTTTCTTTATTTGCAAAGTCCAAACTACTTACCTAGCAACTGCAGATATTTCTAGTTATTTCAGGTGGCTTCTGAAAAACTGAAAAAAGCACCTGAAAACACAGCGCTCCGTGAAATGCGACGCTATTTATCACACTGACAATACTTATTGCGGAGGTGGAAAGAAAAAAACATTTAATTACACGAGTTATTTATCTTGCCTTTCCTGCTTTATATTTAGATACAGGCTTGAATTAAATATCTTCACTTTTGTATTAATATTTTATTTAATATAACACACCTTTACGAGCAGTTTATCTTTTCCTTTGGTTATAACCGTCTTTAAAAACCGACTGCCTCGTTGATATAGTGGTAGCATGCGCCGCCTAAGGACTAAGAGGCCCCGGGTTCCATTCCCGGGTCGGGCCACAATTTGTGGCTGGGTATTTTAATATTGAAATTACTCAGTAACAGTCTGGAGTCAGGAAATTGGAGGTTTAAACACCCCCGTCACGGGAAGCACGTTAAGCCGTTGGTCCTGCGCCTGATCTCTCTCCGGTCATGTCGAATAGCCGTCTCATCGGACTATGAGAGTAAAGGAACAGAGTGCATCTGTGTTTGCGCACACACTTGTGCACTATAATATGCGCAGATAGCTAATTCTCGTTAAGGTTGGCCGCCGTGACCGATATCGGTTAGGAGGACATTATTATTATTATTTGTTGTTTTTTGGATATCACGGGGAGTGTTACCCTCCAGGTCCTTTGGAAGGCTTGCAAGGAGGCACAGGCCGAGATGTAGAGGCCCCTTTTTATTATTATTATTAAAAAGTCTAAGCGACATTTTTACCATAATGACCGATACGGATTATGACATCTTACACAAATAAATCATTTATAACATAACACAACATCACGCCTGCAATCCCCGAAGGGGTAGGCAGAGTCAAAGGGACAGCAGTCCCCTTTAACCACATTCAGCCAAAAATAAAACTGGGTTGGATTAAATTGTGAAAAAGTAGTGACAAGTGGCTAGCTTGTCGCCTACACAATCACATACCCAAAAACCCATATACCATTAGGAGCCTTTTACGACATTCATCGATTACAAATATTTCGTTATTTTACTTTTAAATTGCTTTGAAAACATTTAATAGTTCATTAGTTAGACATACCAAACCGCTACGTCATACTTTCGTATTATTTCTGTATAAAGTCAGGTCATAAAGTCTTGACCCGACCTGTTATAAAGCATTTCGTTACAAGCGTTTAAAATAATTCGTGGTTTCATCTACTCTATTTCGATGGTTTTATTTTTTGTATTATATTTGGTAATTTCCAAATTTTACTTTTTGTTTTCTTGTTTTTTTTATTTACCTATTCTAGAATTGGGTCAAGTAGGAAAAATAAGATTATATTGGAAACGCATTGCATTTGTACTGTAATTTGATGCTTACAGTCAACTATAGGCAACATTTGAAACTCGAAATATCAAATCTTTGCTATTAAAGCCGCAAACTATACTAGCCATGGTGCACTTTTTTACGGCGCGGTAAGTAATGTCAGTCCATAAAGTTAATAACGTACCGCTTGGAGCTATTTCCTTCTTCCTTAAGTCGTTTTCTTCAATGCTGCGAGTCGTAATCCTTACCTGTAATGGACCAAGAACAGTTATAAGTGATGGTAAGTCGAGACAATGGATTCATAGGATGGACAATGGAATAGAATTTCCATTGTCCAATTTCCAAAAAAGTCAAACGCTCATAGTTTTAATACTAGAAATAAACACAAACTTGCTGTTCCAAACCATAGACTCCAGAAGAGTGGTAATTCATTTATTGGTCTTAGTATTAAAATATTTAATAAACTTCCAGAAAGTCTACTAGCATTACCTTCACATAAGTTCAAATTGTGCATTAAAGCGTTCTTAATGAATAAGGGCTATTATAAGATTGAAGACTTCCTAAATGATAAGCATATATGTTTAACTTGATAATGAAGTGTTCGCCTGCAGTGTTGTTACCTAATAAGTACCTATAGATTATTAAGCACGAAATTGTACATTTTTGCATTTAAAAGAGTAACTATCGAGTTTCTTGCCGGTTTCTTCTCGATAGATTCTACCTTCCGAACCGGTGGTAATCCTTTTTTCTGTTTAAATTGACTATTTATAAGTGCTTTTTTGAAGCCTATATAAATAAAGAGATTTTAAATTTGAATTTGAATTTGAATACAGTTACAAATTATAAAGGCTATAAACAATAATTGCCATCATAAATACTTTTAGAAATTCTGTGATAGGGACATTCACCCACGTTTAATTACCTCAACTTTTTTCATATTTAAATACGTATTCATACAAATTGCTCGGCGGCAAAGGAAACTTCCACATTTAAATTACTATTAATGTTATCTAAAATGTCTGGTTCCCTCTATATAAAGGTAACGACAGTCAAATGGCAGTCGCTTAATGTAAACAAAATAAACAAATTAGCTAAATCTGAACCATATAAGAGGACTTCACTAGGAACGTGGCAAAATGCTAAGTAGATCTTACCTAAATAGTTTATGCTAATAACTTTATTAGTCCTTCTGATTAACAAATACATATGTATTATACGACAACTCGTAGGTGGAGCCTATAGCATCATAAATTTCCCCGCTAAAAATAGGCCGCTTTTTATTTGCATATTTATATCGGATAGAAAAACCAGTTAACATTAAAATAACGGTTCACGATGTATTTTCGGTAGCTACAACAATGAGTGCATATCTTGATTTCATTTGAAATTTATATTCTTACATAACAGAGCGAGCAAACTATGGTCGGATTTCTCGGCAAAGCTCGGGTTTTATGATAATAATCCGTATTTGGCTTGCGGTAAAATGCCCCGGCTCATGCGAGAAGTCGTGTATTCGATCCCTGACAAGCCACCTGTTTGCGCGATGTTAGAGAAAATGTCGTGATACAAAGGCTATAAGCAACGTATGCATAAAAGCATATACTCTCAGTCTATGGTTACTAGATAGACATTATGCTATCATCTACATTAGAGTTGCATTTTGTGACGCAATGTTTCCCAGGTTGGTCTGGAATTAAAGAATTTACCAACTCTGTATCACGCCTAATACATATTGCATGCAATAAAAGGAGAACTAATGGTGTATTGGGTATTGGGCTTATAATTGTGTAAGTCACTACTTTTCTGCAACTATCAAACTTATCGATACTCGACCTTACTCAACTCATAGGAGTGATGACTGCATTAAAAAACTATAATTCTTTTTAGTCCGTCAGTTAGATTATACAAAAATACTAGACACATATTTTTCGCTTTATCAAATTCCCAAAAAATCACAAAGATAAAGAGCATCAAAGTTTTGGAGTGGGGGCTTGCGACGTCACTATTTAGTAAAAATTTTACGAATGTGTGACGTCACGTGCAACTTGAATGCATTGTATCTTCGTCAATGTTTGTTTGACAAATAAATAAAAAATACGTGTTCAATATTTTTTTATAATCTAACTGACGGACTATACAGAATTAATTAGTCATCTTGCCATGAC
The DNA here is from genome assembly GCA_951394215.1 of Glyphodes perspectalis. Taxonomy (NCBI): domain Eukaryota; kingdom Metazoa; phylum Arthropoda; class Insecta; order Lepidoptera; family Crambidae; genus Glyphodes; species Glyphodes perspectalis. The sequence continues at coordinate 7,647,835 of OX596216.1, forward strand.
TAAAAGTGGTAATAAGTATTTACTTCTTGAACCTTTTCCGGTATATTAGTATGATTCCAAATAAACATCATTGTTAGAAAATAAAGCTGTTTAACTTTAAATAAATCGTGTATGTAAGAAAAATAAAATTTATATTTAACCTAATAAGAGTATACAAGTTTACTTTTAATATACTGCATGTGGTGTTAAGTTTTAAGTGAATATGAAATTAGTTCATAACACTTTTTTTAGTTTATTTTACCGTTCGTGTTGAAGTATTATCTACGACCAATTAAATACAATAATGTATTTTTATTAGCAACAACGCAGTTTAGATATTTAATAAAAACTTTAAGCATTCAAAACTATGCAAAAGTATGAATTTAACTTAATATAATCTTAAACGAAAGCCCATTTATTCTTGATCCAATTTAAAGTTTCGGTATAAATTGGTTTGCGCTCAATGTAATTTAATACTTTCTTGCTAATAATTGAGAAAAATTGTTTACAGGCCAAAATAAAATTCAATCTTAAACCACTTATCGTTTTTATTTGTTGAAAAATAAGAATGGTCCTTCTAAGTTAGTAAAACAAACCGCAATTAACAAGAAATTACCTTAATTTAGTAACAATTAATTGGATTTATTCCATCTGAAAATGTACAAAATATTTTTAGAATATCGTAGCGATTTTAGTGAGATTGAGATTTCAGGGCGATAGGGACACGCGCCTCATAACCGAGGGGTGCGGGTTCAAACCCGAGCACGTACCTCTGACTTATTCAAATATATGTACGTATTTATACCACTAGCTCAGCGTTAAGGGAAAACATCGTGATGAAACCTGCAAATTCAAACAACTTTGTACTTGTAACCATTGTACAAAAAATTGTCTGGTGCCCCTATCTTAAGGTTACGAAGGTCAGATCGACAGTCGCTTCAATGTAATTACCAGACAAGCTAAATCCTGGATCATGGTTTAGGAAGACCCTGTCTCTGCACGGGACATAATGCTAGGAAGATGATTCAGTCACAGCAGCCAATGTCAACAAGTACGATTTGAACGGCACCTCTTGGTCTTTCCAAATAATAGACCAACAAGGCAGTCAACCCTAAAAATGTAAGCGACTGTTGAATGCGAATAACGATTTATGACCAGTGCACTGCTTTTCTTCTCATTTTATTTCCGAGTATTCACAATACGGCGCAGTATGTATGGCGTCGATAATCGTGACTCGACTGCTCAACCCGAGCGAAAATATTCATATTTCAAACGGTACCTCGCTGCCATCGCTGCAGGATAATGCACTGTCGAAGAGGTTTAGTTAGGAGTTAGGTTAACTTCGGCCTTAAACGCCAGCAAACAAGGGTCAAGTTCTACTCCCTACCGAGTAACTTCGACGCGTTTATGTGGCTTCTAGCAAAGAGTAGCAGAGGGAACTGTGACCGTGGTCATCGACGGAATAACCTTACTGATAATTTTCTTTGGGGTAAACTGTGCTCTAAAACCTTTATGGTTTCTCAACTGTAAGCGTAAATGCACATGAAACTGAGCTCCTAACTAATGAAGGCACTAAAACGCCGAAAAGCACAGCCTCTTTTTAACCGAATTCAAAAAGGAAGAGGTTCTCAATTCGACTGAATTTTTTTCTCAATATTATCACTGGCCGTGCGACATGTCCAATGTTCCATTATAAAACCTATTTGTTTAACCAGAAAGACAGCTAGGTGCACATGGTTACCCAGGTTACTCCTGGTCTCAGCTGGATGGTGTGTAACGCATTACTTTAGGTCAACAAAAAAAGCGAAACGAGTGTATTAACAGTCCATATTTTTAGAATATAAATATTATTAAAAATATACATTTTACACACAATCACAATTTTCCATCTAACCCAGCTCATTGTCCCATGTTAGTGTGGGACTTAAAAAGAATGTGCCAACTGTGTTTCTTGCCTAGCATGTCGTAAAAGGTGACTAATGGTTTATGGGTTTGTGGGTATGTGATTCTGTAGGCGACGAGCTAGCCACTTGTCACGACATTTTCACAATTTTCCATCTAACCCAGCCCATTGTCCCATGTTGGTCTGGGACTTAAAAATAATGTGCCAACTGTGTTCTTGCCTAGCATGTCGTAGAAGACGACTAATGGTGTATTGGGTTTTGGGTAGGTATGTCATTGTGTGAACGACAGGCTAGCCACTTGTCACCACATTTTCACAATTTTTCATCTAACCCGGCCCAGTTTTGTTTCTGGCTGAATGTGGTTAAGGGGGCCTACTGCCTTTTTGACGCTGCCTACCCCTTCGGGGATTAGGAGCGTGATGTTATGTTATGTTATGTGGATTTTAGCTATAAACGAAGCATTTACAGCACCTATGATTATTCATTAATTAATTCATGTAGTTATTATTCACAGAATCGGCTGCTATCGACCTTGTTCTAATTTTCCGTTAGCTCTAAGTTACTTTCAATGTTTATACCAAGTTATTCTTGAGCTCTGTAATTATTCCTTGTTTCACTGTTCTAATATAAAATAAAATAAATGGCGAATAATTGAAAGACAAAGACATACTCTCTTAGACTATCTTTTGTTTTTCAATTCGTTTTGAACAAATGAAGGCTCTTTATTCTATCTTTGTTGTTTCATATGAACCAAAGTGTTGAGCCTTCTGTATCTTCATTCACACGACTCCTGCCTCAGAATAAGTATGCAATAAAGACGTCAATCCGTAACGACAGATGCAGCTATTATCCACCAGATGCGCTGAGTGCTTTACGGTGTAAACTTGACTGGAATAGAGATGGAGTAAAACCGAACAGTCAGAGAAGGCTTTTTATAACTCATTCGCGTGCAAGTAAACGTAGTTAGCTCTTTAACTCATAGTTACTTGGATGTGTAGGTAGTGTGTAATGAGTGTAGTGTTAATGAGTTTCAGGAATAAAATAACGACCGAGTGTTGCAAGCAACATTTGAAACGATTTCATTATGATAATTAGAAATTGAATTCTAATAATTTATTGCAGATTCTGAGAAAGGTATGTTTATTGTTAAAGTTTTTTGTTCATGTGCTTTAAATTGAATTGAATTGAAATTATATTAAAACTACACTGCCCGAATTTCTTAACTGTTAGAACATACGAAACAGATAAATTCCACATCTTTAGTATTCTGAAAGTGCCTTTTTCTTAAACTTAGATTTGAAAATCGAACGTACGCATATTAAAATGCTTCCATTTACATGTTGTTTGTTCCTAGAGAACTACAATCTCTCATATTCACCTTTCAAACTCAAATCCAAAGGACCAAATAGATAATCACTTCAAACATCGCAACAGCGGTCCGTCGATGCATCTCCACGGCGCGCCACAAAGCAGCCACTTACGGAGCGCGCAATGCACGGCTCGCAGCGCCGCCCGTGTTTGCGTATGCATTTGCCCGCCTCCGGGGCACGCGGTAATGGATTTTTTGGCTTCATATCCGCTGCGCTGAAAACTGGTACAATTGTGTACATCTTTTGCGGTTTGCGAATTGGTTTGGGACTTTTTTGAATAGCGTAGACTATAATAGGCTATGCCCAAACAGGTAATTGGAAAATTTTAGAACCAACTCATTAACATTCTTTAAAAACGCTTTAACTTGGATGACATCGGATGGATGGATGGCGTGATTGGATGACATGGATGGCATCCTCCAAGCCAGAGTTGAATTAAAGATTTATACGACTTAAATTGGCTAGGAACTAAAAGAATCAGTTTCGCTAATAAGTAACGAGACCAAGATTTGAAAACATCATGTTTAAGTAGTTACAAAATTTTTAAACTAGCGCGTTTTCAGCCACTTATAACAGCGCGCAGTGCGCTAACTAAGTCCGCCCACGCTGGTCAGCGGCAAGCGGCAGCAATTAGCTGTGGGCCCCTAATGCGATTCAGCTAACATTGCACTGGTAAATTTTTAAACTATTACATTTTTTACTAACTTTTTTCCTATATCTTAGAATGAGTAGGTTAAAATTGGCCTCAAAGATTTAGTTACTAAGTGTTAGTGTATACTTCTTATCAAACCGTTTTTACTGAGAGTACACTTTAAAAGTGATCTCAAGTTTCAAGCTCAGTCCGATAGTGACCCCCGATGATTGCAGCTTATTTTTTATATCCGTTATCTATACTTATAATAAATCTGTAGAGAGGTCAATTCTGTACATGAAATATATTTTCAAAATAACTATCGGGGGTGAATAATGATCGATACTGATGCCAAAAATGCAATTAGAATTAAATTTAAATTTAAATTTTTGTCTGTCTGTCTGTCTGTCTGTATGTTCCTTATAGAAACAAAAACTACTCGACGGATTTTAACGAAACTTGGTACAATTATTCTTCATACTCCTGGGCCGGTTATAGTATACTTTTCATCACGCTACAATCAATAGGAGCAGAGTAGTGAAGGGAAATGTTGGGAAAACGGGAGAAGTTACTCCATTTTTTAAGCTTCCGTCGCGTGTGCAGCCTTAATGGTTAAAGTTACATAGAAATCATGTATGACGGAAATAGTCTATATAATATTAACCATAAACGCGGGTGACACCGCTGGCACAGCTAGTAATATCAAAAACTGGCATTTCACCTCACAAAAAAAAACCAACGGGCCTTCCACTTAACCTGTTCACAATCATCACGACGACAAAAAAAATAGCTTATATATATATATAATAATATATCACACTCTTGTTTTACGTTTACCTCAAAATAATATCAGTCTGCCTCATTCCCGGATCATTGACGTTGAGTTGATGTTTACTAAACAAGTCAATTTCAGTGTTCCACACTCGATATAGCGGCATGATTCAAAGTAACCCCAAATTACCGTTACCACGAATCGGCTATTACACAAAACCAATAACTAACTTCACGTGCAAAATACAAAATTCTCTACCAATTACGACAACCCACAATTACATGGACGCAAGCCCTGTCTTATATTTCCCCTACCGGTCAATATTAATCTGATACTTCGCTTAATGAGAGCGGGCAGAGGGATCGATTGAAATCTGATACCAATAATGACCGGTGGATTACATATGTTACAAGTTATGGAGTTCACTGAATCTAAAGACGTAATCTATGACCAGATTATCTTGTAGTGCATAAATTAGACCGAGTCGCTCTAATCCTCAGCTAAGTTATCAGTTATAATGCTAGGAGGAAATTAGGAACAACTTTGCAGTTGATTGCTTCCTATTCCTTAATTACTATGATCTAGCTTAAATGTAATGTAATATTAGTGTATTATATATTTTACAGAACACAGAAACTGCATTTTTCCGGGATAAATAGTACCGTATATGTTATTTCAGACTATAATCTATCTCTGTGCCAAATTTCATCCATATCCGTTCAGCAGTTATTGCGTGAAGAAGTAACAAACATACACACACACACTCACAAACTTTCGCCTTTATAATATTAGTGTGATACATATAGTATATTATCATTATAGAGATTTTCAGCTTGTTCATTTATGTTCTTTATTTACGCGTTTTATCATTTTAGTATGTTACACCATACAGTGTAGTTGAAAAAACCTATTTCCTGTTTTCAGACTCAGATATTTTTTGCGTACCTAAATTATAGATGTAAAATTCTCATTAGACGTTTCTGCTTCTTCTAGTTAAATATTTTACTGCAATAACTGGTTTAAACTCTATTCAATTGAAATGGAATAAATTGAAATTAAAGTATTTTCATTTACGTAGGCTTAAATATAAATATGCACTTATAAATCGCCAGTACAAATGAAAATTTACCACGGGATTCGAAAAGTAGCTTCTACCGAGAAGAAATAAACAACTATAAAGACTGTTTTAAATTAAAGTTTCACTAGATAATTTAATTTGTTATGTAAGTTAAGATTCAAATACCATAAATGACTCAGCAGACTTGAACAACCTTTTTTCGTTTCAATTGCAATTTCTATGCAACCTTTGAAAACAACAGCTGGACTTTGTAAAAGAATTCCCATACAAAAAGCGAAATGAGATTTTGAATTTCAATACCGAATCGGCATTCAGGTCAGTATTATATTATTTTTCAAAGGATTTTTTTTCTAATTTACATACAATTTCAGCGAAGCATCACAGAATATTGTACAGTAACCTTGCTCTCAAGAAAAAAAACATCAGTATTTTAGAACCTTTTAATTAAAATTGTTGGAGTAGTCTATTTTTGAGCATCGGCAAATTATTCTTGTGACCGTAGGCTGTAATATAATGGTAAGGACATGGTCCATATATTACATATCCTAAAATTACTTATTCAAACCAATAAAGTACTTCTCGATTTTTCAAACCTATCATTGTATTTGTATCTATAATGTGAGGGAAACCTCAGTAATGAGAGATGTGTAACCATGAACCTTTGTAGGTGTCTCATTCCATTCTCTAAACCTATATTAAGCACTTTGCAGCATTTTAAGGCTCATATAATAACTATATTTGTTTAAGGATGATGACTGCATTAAAAAACTATAATTCTATTTAGTCCGTCAGTTAGATTATACAAAAATACTAGAAACATAGTTTTCGCTTTATCAAATTAACAATAAATAACAAAGATAAAGAGCATCAAAGTTTTGGAGTGGAGGCTTGCGACGTCACTATTTAGTAAAAAATTGTACGAAAGTGTGACGTTTACGCGCAACTTGAATGCATTGTATCTTCGTCAATGTTTGTTCGACAAATACTAACTACTACTACTATGGTCAAAATCTTCTTTAAAAAGACTGACACTTTCTTTATTTTACACCGAAATCTTTAGATTCCCAATGATAATTTGAGCAAAACAAAAGAGCGTGCTCATTTCTAAACCAAGAATGTGCTCGTCGTTTAGAACGCGAGCATTCGCGCGGGCTAGAAGGAATGCGGTAAATAGGTCCACAAACAGCACGCCGTCCCCGCAATGGTAAGTCGCCGCAACGCAACGTGTTTGTTTTGCGCAACATGTGTTGCCAATTGAGAGCCCTTATTAACTGTTTTTATCTAAAATGCACATTTTTGTTATATCTAGTTTTTATAGCGATATCTAAGAATTTACGGGTCGATTATTATTTATCGGAATATTTGCAGCTATAAATTAGTAAAAACTGATATTAAAATTATAGCAAAAAAAAGTGCAATAAAATTTAAATTTTACCCTATTTTACATATATACAACTCCGCAAGTTAAATAAACGCGTATAAAAATGACTACTGCATCTGTTGTAAGATTTAAAACCATGAAATTAACTTTCATAAGCCGTGTATATGAGTTATCATGTAGATTCATAGTACCTACCTACGTATTATTTTGCTTTTTTTGTTATTATCAAAATATCTTTGTAACTCCTTAAAAAAGGAAATATTTTAGTGCAAAACTAGTTAAATAGTTGGCAACACCGTGACCATACAAATCGCGCCGAGTTGCCGGGGCACTTTTGACGTGTAACGTTTTATCTCGCCGCGTAAAAAGAACATTGTGGTAAGAGGTATATTTTCGGACCAGGTAGACTGCTAAAACAGTAGGTACGCTTTTTTGACCGGCACACTTCTGACTTTCCTGTTTAAATATAGAATCAACATTGTGACCTATCTCGAATTAACGCTACGTAAGGTCAGTGACCGCGGCGTTGTGAATTGATAAATTCTCTCAAATGTTTATGTCGAATTAGAATCAGACATTTATATTAAGGTCCATTTGTGGAACTCTTTGAAACGTTTCAAATGACGATGAACATGACGTTATTTGATGATCAAATAGACTGTTATCAACTAGCCTCATGTCTTTGATTTGCTAGGCCTAGAAAAAGATACTGAATACAATGTTTCTAAAACCTAATGCCTAGACATTATCGTCTAGGTACAAGAAAGACACTCCAAAGCATCCAAACTCAATCTTATTCATGACGGGCCTTCTAGTAAAATAAAACCTGCTGCTAGGAATTTATTAAATCGAATCTATTCAATCTCTAATAATGTACATTTTTCTTTTCAAAGTCATATCCTTCTCTAAAGACATATCTTATGATATTATTCTAAAGGCATATCTTTGATTTGCTAGGCCTAGGAAAAGATACTGAGTACAATGAATGAATACAGTAAAATTCTAATACCTAGTCATTATCGACTGATACTAGAAAGAATTCCAAAACGGACCTTTTAGTAAAATAATAAAATCTGCAGCTAGAAATTACACAATTAAAATTGATACGATTTTAAGATACAATCTGCCACTAGAGAATAAACCAAATTTTAGTTGGAATTTTTTCCACACTTTTCACTAAAAAATACTTCCAAATTGGTTCGGACATTTAGGAGACGAGCGCGGATAAACAATGATTTGACTTTCTCGTATTATTATTTCTTTTTAGAAAGTATTCTTACCGTTCCACATCATTGTGGATTATTATTTTAATCTACTTTGTTCCAAATTTCAGAAATAAACTTCCTAGCTGAGCGGTGGTAGCTCAATGGCAAGGACATACGCCTCTTAACCTAGAGGTGCGGGTTCAAACCCAGTCAAGTACCTCTGGATTTTTCAAATCTATGAACGTATTTATAGCACTAGCTCGGCAATAAGGGAAAACATCGTCAACATATGATCCAAAATTGTTTGGCTCCCCAATCTATGGGTTACGGAGGTCAGGATTTAGCGGGTCTAAGTGTCTAAGTCTAAGCGGACCCAACCTAAGCCCGGGTCATAGCGCTAGGATGTTGATGATTAAATAAATATGCATCCTGACGTGTAATTTTGTATTTTAATACTTTATAAATTACATTGCATAATTAAGTTAAACTAAATTAGATTTTTTTATCAATTATCAATGGGACAAGGGTTGCCTTCTCTAGGATTATACCATCTCTTGTAGTTATGATCATCAATGATCTGATAGTCGAAATCGCGGTAGTTCAGCAGGTCTTCTAAACGGTAACTCATATTGAACTCTTTTATGGCAGTCAGAACTGGTGGCCGCCTGTATACCCCAGCCTCTCGAGTCAATTCGTCGTAATAAGTTTCCTGCAAGCAACAAATTTTACTAGTAAAATGATAAGTAAGCATTTTAAGACAATATGAGGACATTTAACATAACATAACATAACATCACGCCCATAATCCCCGAGGCAGGGTCAAGGGGGCAGCAGGCCCCTTTAACCACATTCAACCAAAAACAAAACTGGGCTGAGTTAGATGGAAAATTGTAAAAAAGTAGTGACAAGTGGCTAGCTCGTCGGCTACACAATCACATAGCCACAACCCCATTTACCATTAGCCGCCTTTTACTATATGCTAGGCATGAAACACAGTTGGCACATTCTTTTCAAATTCCAGACCAACATGGGACATTTATAGATTTCTAAAAACAGATAGCTATTTAAATAAATGTGGAATAACCCGAGATATTTAATTACGTCCTGTCTTGTCAGCGGGACCACCAGCTTTAGTCTGCGACTTCACCCGTCTGGAATTTGATATGGAATCGGACAAAAAGTTTCTACGTATCTTGTGGGGTCCATATTTTTTTACGGAATACAAATATGTCTGTTTTCAGGGTTCAAAATTTAGGAGTGCCAGATTTCATGGAAATCAGTTAAATAGTTTGAGCGTGAAAGTGTAGCGGACAGACGGACATAGTTACTCCTCATATTTATAATATTAGTGAGGGTTGCTTCATTATACATCCAATGAGCGGAAGCTTTGATCAAAGTGACTCTACAAGTCATAATGGCCCCATAGGCTAGATGACTAAAAAATTCTGTTTAGTCCGTCAGTTAGGTTATAATAAAATATTGAACACGTATTTTTTTATTTATTTGTCAAACAAACATTGACGAAGATACAATGCATTGAAGTTGCTTGTGACGTCAAGCTTTCGCAAAATTTTTACAAAATAATAACGTCGCAAACCTCAACTCCAAAACTTTCTCTCTTTATCTTTGTGATTTTTTGTTCATTTGATAAAGCGAAAAATGTGTGTCTAGTATTTTTGTATAATCTAACTGAGAAACTAAATATAATTATAGTTGATTAATGCAGTCATCGGATGATGACTGCATTAAATTATGATGACGTCAAATTACGGGTTCCCAATAGATCCCTATTCAAGGCAACCCCGTAATTTGACGTTTAACACGCTCGAACTTACCATATCGCTTAAGAAGTTCACGTCATTAATTGTCATATTTTGAGCTTTTAGAGACTGGACGTGAGATATCCATGAGCTGAACATAAACTCCTTGGATGGCAGCTTGAACTTCCCAGCTGCTAACGCTGCTGCATATTCAGCCTGCAAGATATAACTTCATTCAATCATTCAACTGGCGGCCGTCCCGTCTTCACACGGGTGGACATTTATGTTTTAAACGTTGTAGAATTAAAATAGCCTGTTATTCAGGGATGATGTTTTCTCAGCATTCTAATGACGAAAGATTTTTTTAAATCAGTCTTATTGTTTTTGAGTTTATTTGTTACAAACATGCAAACTACAAATCTGTCCCCTTTATAATATTAGTGTAATAAACATGACGAATAAATCCGTAACAGTTCAGTGGATAAGGGATAAAGATTTCACAGTTCAAGCATTACCCATGCTAGCTAGACTAAATCAGAGCACACGCTTTTATAAAATTCAATACCTACAGGTCTATATTCAAGGTTAATAAAAGCAATGTCATTGAATGCTGATCTAGACATTCATTGCTGAGATTTTTTTTTATTTATAAGTGATTTTAGTATTATTTATAGAGGTTTCCTACTACCTACCTACTTGAAAGGTAAGAATCAGATTAAGGTTAACTAAAAACCGTGATTACCTGAACTTCTCGGACAATACCCGAAACTAATCTAGGTGTCCCAATAAACACCATGCTGGGGCGAAGAATATTGACCATATGATGATAAAGTGGCAGAATGAATTTATTCGATGCCACCACCCCGGAATTGGCATCCAGGAAACCATGGGATAAGTTGTACCCTGAAACAGATGATGATCATTTAAAAATCAACATAAAGCTGCATCATTTAGATATTCTTCCAAAGCCAAAATTTTATTGCAACTTTGAAAATGTCGAACTGACAAAAATTCGATAGTCAACATACATACCATCACTCCTTTAATCCCCGATTGGGTAGGCAGAGTCCAAAGAGCCATTCGTGCCTTAAACGACATTCAGCCAAAAAAATTGAGTTGGGCTAGATAAAAAATTGTAGAAAATTAGCTACAAATGGTTTGCTCGTTGCTTATATCATTACGAACCCAATACCATTCTTCGATATACCATTCTTTTTTTTACGACGTGCTAAGCAAGAAACAGTTAGTACATGAGTTGTTGATCGACATAGGACTCAATTGTCCACGAATTACTAAAATAAAGATACACAATTTTATTGTCTGAAACAAATTTAATCGCTAACGCAAAGACAAATAGTGTGTATGTCTTTCAAAATATTAATACCCTAAAATTCTAAGTACCTGTACAAAATATAACATCATCCAACTCCTCAAACGTGTCATCTTGAAAAATGGCTCCGTTCGAAGTGAACATTTTGACGTCAGGTTTCTTCACATAAGTGTTGGATAAGTTTAGGTTTAAAGCACGATGGTGGCTATGAACGAGCTTGGCCGTGACGTTGGTCAAAAATAAGGCCATGTCAAGCCCAGAGGGCCCAGCGCCAACGACCAGTATCCGGCGGTTCCTGTATTTTTGTGGGTCTCTGAAATCGTGACTGTGGATCATGGTTCCTGAAATTACGATTCATTCGTTAATCACCCAAAAATGTACTTGTAACCTCTATATATCTACCAGACCAGCAAAAACTTTCACTTTCCCTATGAAGTCTTTTAGACATTTTTGGTCTATTCAGAAGCTCTGACTTATGACTCTCTTGTCAGGGTATATGTTTAGTGTGATAAATATCATCATTTGTGTTCCAGACGAGGATGTTTTTGTTTTTATGTATATTTAATGTATGTATGTTTATGCCTCATTTCAGGCCCTATGGTACAAAGATGTATGTTTTGTTTTGACCTAGAATATTAGATTACTAGTCTGATGAATCTGTATTATAAAAATATTCTCAAAAAATATACATTACTATTTTGCTCTTCGAAATAGCACGTATAACCAGTCAGTGATGTACAATTTCTTAAGAGAGTTGTATGTCAGTGTACCTTTAAAATCCTCTTGGTTTTTGAGCTTTGGCAACACTGGTTTGCTAAACTCCCCATTAGCAACAGCTATGAAGTCGCACTCTTCAGTATAATTGTGTTTCGTGTCTGTTTTCATGTATGTTACTGCCCAATGGTTGTCCACCCATTTTACTGAAGTAACTAGACTTCTAAACTATTGAAAATAAATGATAATATGTTAACATCACCACTACTTATGCTGAGCTGAGATCTTCAAGGTATAAAATATTAAGTAAAACTTGAAAGAAAGAAAGAACAACTTTTATTATGTACATAGACATAATAAAAGTTGTTCTTTCTTTCTTCTTTTTATTTAGAAAGAAATAAAATATAGCAAACACATATAAGGTCAAAAACTGAACAAACATGTTCTAATGAATTATTACGATGCCATCAAAATAAAAAGTTTCAACCTATCTGATTGAATGTATCCCACGTTATACCTAATTCATATTTAAATTATAGATGAAATTACTTAATCCAAAATAGTTATAAAGCAACATCATCAAAAACACACGTAGGTACCTACTCACTTGAATACTCTTGTAAAGATCAAACTCCTTAGTGAACAGTTTCAGGTATTTGTAAAAGCATTCCCCCGTAGGATAGGACTGGGTACCTTCTGGGAATGGAAATCCAGTGTATTCCATCGTCATGCGTGGTATGTTGATTCTATAAATATGGATATGTCTTAGGAAACCGTGTAAAGTAATAAACAGAACAGTACAATGCACAAGAAAAATTAAAAGTGCTCAAGTAATTTATTTTCTATTAATTCTAAATGTAAAATTAAAAATAATCATTTGCTTTTAATTCTCAATGTGAAATGTATGTTTAGCATTTGCTATTAATTCATTTGCTTAGGAACATATGCATAGTATTTAGGTTAAAGACGAAGATGAAGAGATATGCATAGAATATTACACTAAGTAATAATTTATCACATAATCCAAGCCCAAAGAGAATTTAACCACATTTTTAATATCACCTCCTTCTTCTTATTAAATTGAGCACTTTTCTGTTGGAAGTTTAATGAAATCCAATGAGATTCAATAAGACTTACTATAATCGAAATACTGATCAGTAAATGACTATTAAGTAAGTTAGTACCTGAGATTTTTGTACATGCTGGTGAAAAGAGGCAGTCCATCCTCATCAGTGCCAATGCGAGGGTCATACCTCCAAGTACCCCCAATATATTTAGTGGCCTCAAACACTGTGAAGTTGACGCCATATTCCTGCATGAAGCGAGCAGTTCCCAGCCCGCAGTACCCAGCTCCGATGATACAGGCCCGGTTAGCTGCTTTGGCCTGCGAAAAATAAGTATATAGCCAATTTTTTTATGGTGATTACTAACTATAAAATTATTCGTTCGTGGGCCTCTCAATTATCTCGCAAGCGGTAATAGTTGAACACACTAATGTGTACTCAAACTCAAACTATATACCTATATTTATTTACATAGGCCTAAAAAAAACACTTATAAAGTCTAGTAAGTAATACCTACAAAATAGAACAATTTGAATCAACCACCGGTTCGGAATGTCGCATCTATCAAAAAGAAACCTGCAAGAAATTGGTAGTTACTCTTTTCAATGCCAGATTGAATATACAAATTATAATACACAGATTTATATTTAGTCATACAGTTAATAAGTATTCGTCGGAGAGCTAGGCGAGTATTATTAAAAGTAAAAGGTACCCAAGTATGTCTGGGATTGTAAGTATTTAAACATATATCACAGTCTATTATTTGCCTAATAAATCTAATAATATAATAATATCCATAGCACATTATTTTAACGCTGAACAGTTGGTGTGCTAGTGTGATTAATTTAATCTCTAAAATATTATTTGGTCTTCTCAAGGCAACAATCACTTATCGACGAATGGTTTTATCGCTGTTTTTATTTTCCAAACAAACTAATTATCTGAGACGACGCTAATTAGTTCAAAAAAAGAAAATAGATAACAGAATTTAGAGAACATGCATGATATTTATTCGAGCATCCTAGTAACATTTAAATATACACAATATAAATTGCCTTTCATCCAATATTATAACCGGTACCAGAAATTGTTAAGTCATATATTTAAATAATATATTGAAATATCATCTGGGAATAAGAATTTATGACTATATGAAATATAGAGACTATATAAAAGATAACCTTAAAAAAAAATACTTGCAATAATTTTGACAATAAGAAACAGTTCAAGTACCTACCGTATCAATTCCATCTCTGATTTGGCATGATAATTTAACACAACACATAAGAACAACACACGTCCACGATCTTCTTTCCATATTTAAAAATTAGCATTTAACAGTAACTTAAAAATAACTTAGATATACAACACGCAAGAATTTTTTATTGTTTATCAAACATCGTACGTCAGTCGCGCTAACTACACATGCGACAAATGATTAGGACAGACGACTTCTCGACATTCTTGGTCCAAAAGCTTTACTGATAGCTATCTGCTGACTTTTTATATACGTTCTTTTAAAAATGTAGAGAAGTACTCTTAGATAAAATAAGCCTTTATTACTAATCGGAATTCATACTTTGATGATATTAATATGACATGGTAATAAATAATTAAAAAATACACATTCTTGTCATTTATTGCAAAATTATATTATTTGAATACATTTTAACTCATAAACATGATATTTTTATGCAAATTGATATTTATTTATTTAATCATATTTTACTATGATATAAACAAAATATATTATGAGATTCCAAACTCTTAAACAAGTTTTAGATCAAGTATTTCCTGTTTGAAATTAAGATTATAAATTACTAAGATAAACTTGTTATTAAGAAAAAGCTTTGTTGTTATAATTTTAGATTCTCACTCAGACATATTCGGATGAGTGGTTATTAAAAAAAAACTGCGATTATGTTATAAATGTAAAAGTTTGTTTCATCGATGTACCTCGCGAGCAATGCCGCGGGCAGAAGCTAGTTATATCATATGATAGAAGACGCTAGACAAAAGGCCGCACAATAGGCAAGGTGACTTAAAAATTCTCTTTAGTCCGTCAGCTAGACTATAAAAAAATATTGAACACGTATTTTTTAAATTATTTGTCAAACAAACGAAGATACAATGCGTTCAAGTTGCGCGTGACGTCACGCTGACGTACAATTTTTACAAAATAGTGACGTCTCAATCCACCACTCCAAAACTTTGATGTTCTTTATCTGGTGAATTTGATAAAGCAAAAAATATATGTAAGAATTATAGCTTTTAAATGCAGTCATTCTATTACATAGTTCGTTTACTAATATTATAAATGCGAAAGTTTGTATGCATACATACATAACATCACGAAAATAATCCCCGAAGCGGTAGGCAGAGTCGAAGGGGCAGCAAGTCCCTTCAACCACATTCAGCCAAAATTAAAGCCGTGCTGGGTTAGATGGAATATTGTGAAAAAGCAGTGACAAGCGGCTAACCTGTCGCCTACACAAGCACAACCCAAAACCCGATATACTATTAGTCGCCTTATACGACATGCTTCGCAAGAACCACAGTTGGCACATTATTTTAAGTCCCAGACCAACATGGGACAGTGGGCTGGGTTGGATGGAAAGCTGTGAAAAAGGAGTGTCAAGTGGCTAGCTCGTCGCCTACTCAGTCACATACCCAAAAGCCTGTAAACCATTAGTCGCCTCTTACGACATGCTAGGCAAGAACCACAGTTGGCACATTCTTTTTTTTTTGTCCCAGCTCAACATGAGCCAAGTCCCAGACCAACATGGGACAAAGTTTTTATGGATATGTGGAAATATGTTACTCTTTTACGCAAAAAGTACGGCATGGGTTTAAATGAAACTTTGCAATAGTATAGATTATACATTAGAATAACACATATGCTATGTTTCATCGATCTTCCACGCGAACAACGCCACGGGCATAAGCTAGTTATATCATATGATAGAAGACGCTAGACAAAAGTCCACACAATTACATCGTTAAATAAATATATGACAAGCTCGATGGCGCATTCGGTAGTGACCCTGCCCCATGCGCCAAGAGTTGTGGGTTCGATTCCCACCCAGGACCAATATTCGTGTGATGAATACTTGTGTTTGTTCTGTGTCTAGGTGTTTAAATCCAATATTTAAGTATATATTTGTAATACCACTGTTGTTTCTGATATCCGTAACACAAGTGCTTAAGTTACTTACTTCGGAGTCAGATCAATGTATGTGATGTCGTCAGATATTTATTTATTTATTTATATAACATGTTTATTAATTTATACTCCCGAAATGTCCATCCTAAAAACGGGCAGGTTAACAAAGCAACCGCTGTTTTATCAAGCGGCCATTCAAGCAATACGGAATATATTTCGAAACTTCGAATTCAAAACGCAAATGCTTCAGGTGTCTATGCAAATTGTTCCTCAAAGACATTTGAATGTAAATCTGTTTATACGTACCTCTTTTACTTATGCAATGTAAATAACAAATTTACCT
The DNA here is from genome assembly GCA_951394215.1 of Glyphodes perspectalis. Lineage (NCBI taxonomy): Eukaryota > Metazoa > Arthropoda > Insecta > Lepidoptera > Crambidae > Glyphodes > Glyphodes perspectalis. The sequence continues at coordinate 7,664,529 of OX596216.1, forward strand.
GCTATTGAATAAATTAGTAGCAAGCCAGCGACCCCGGTTCCCGCCGGTGATTATTCGTACCGAATGCTCCATTGAGCTGATAGCATGTCCCCCGTACTAATTAAACGTTCAGGGGTAAGGGATAAAGTGACGTCATAGACTGTAGTTGTACTCATACGTACCTATTACAAAGAGTCAGTCCGTAGTTAGTCCAGCCTTAGCCTAACCGGCGATTTAAAATGTTGTCACTGATATTGAATACGAATTTAAAGTGACGACATTACAATTTGTTCGGTTATCTTAGACCTAGTACTTACTAGTTACTTTTATTTAATAAGGCTGATAATGTATAAAAACAATAAATTGTCTACTTATATTTTATTATAAATCGGTCACTTTATGTCTGTTTTTGTAGATTTTAAAAATAATAAAAATAGTTTTGTTTATACATAACAAATTAAAATGCCAGGTCATTTAACTCAGGTTTGCTTTACATCAAACAACAATATGCGTTCGGTTATTTGACTTTTATATCAAAACGATATGATGATTTTTAAACACCATTTACCGACGAATCACCCAATATGAACAATTTATACATACTTCAGGTTTTTTAATAACCCGACATCTGAATATTTCCCTAAACATTTCCAACATCGCCGAGTCAATGAAAATACTTACTTTATCAACATGCTACTTAGATTATAAAAATCCCGCCAAGCTCAAATTCGAACCAGATCATCTCGCACGCGAGACCGTCCTATTTCACTGACACTCGCTCGAGATTGAATCCGTGTATACGGGACGGGAATTAGGCGGTCGAATTTGCCTAATGCAATTCCTTGGCTGCAGCGTCGCACCGAAATAAATTGCCGTAAAATAAAGTGGGGGATACACGGTCCTTGATATCCGTGGCACGACACTAACTGCGTTTCCTCGGTATATTTTATTTGCTTGACGTTTCGCTGGGAAGCGAGACTGGGTTTATAGTGGGAGACTATTGCGGGCTAGCTGACGTCATTAGGTACCTCAAAATGGCAAGAGGGGAAAATATAACTCTCTTATTTTTAAAGCAATATGAATACGGTAAGTAGAATACGTAATAGCAATGAAAATCAACTGTTTTATACTACGCATCACTTTATTATTACTACAGGCCATTACTTCTTAGGGAACTCATTATGGTTTAATTATCATCTTTTAAAAATACATAATTTAACTTAACATTGACTGGCCCGTTGGTCGAGTGGTTAAAGACCCTGGCCACGAAACCAAAGGTCGCGGGTTCGAATTCCGCTAGGGGCAAATGTTTCGTGTGATGAACATGGACATTTGTACTCGAGTCATGGATGTTTATAAACGTATTTAGGATAGACATACGTCTATCCGTTCACCTAGTATCCATAGCACAAGCTTAAGCTTAGTTTGGAACTAGGGAATTGGTGTGTTAGTCTGGAGAATTTATTATTATTTATTATTATTATAATATACACATTGAATTTAAAAAAATATTAAAAGCAAAATAAATTATTAAATTACCTTCTACGAAATCCGCAAGAAACATATTTAACCCTTGCCCACCAGCAAATGTTGTAAAAGCCCTTTTGTATAACCTCTGAAAGCTCAAATCATACTTTTTACGTAATATCTAGAAGTCTTTTATATTTAGAAAATCTCCATAAAATATTTAGGATAGACGTCATTACTACAAACTCTTTTTAAGACCCTTAAAAGGTTTGGTGAGTAGGTACTTCTGCACGAAAACTTGCCTCAGTAAAAATTTAACGTCACAGTTCCCAAAACTACTCCATTTCATCCAACCTATTCATATTCCAAACAATAATTTAAACAAACCCAATCAAATTATGAAACGCCTTCACTTATAATGGTCTCAAAAGCTTTTATACAGCGCCGGTAACGCCGTCAGCGCTCTACACAACCGTCAGATGTACGGCCGGATTCCTCTTTATTGGCAGTTTTATTAGAAAAGTTTATAATATAAGAGTTTCTCTCATCCGTCTCGAATGCAGTTTATTGTTTCGCGTTACTCGGCGCAAATATAAACCAGCCACCACTCGGAATGAAAGACGTGACATAAAAGTTTTCCACTCTTTAAATTCGAATATACTTTGTTGCGTATGTGATAGGCCAATGTTGCTAGGTATTATTTTATCACGCTTTGTTTCGCTTATACTAAAGTCAACTTGTACAATTTGATAAACAGAGCCCTCATTACTTTATTAAACATGATGTTGACGTTAAAAGACGTACCCAATGTAAAAAGCTTTTTGCTACTTATGTCAATGTCAAAGTAAAAATATTCGGTTTTAAAGAAATACTTATAAATCATCAAATACAGGCTTAAATATTGATATCGTCTTTCCGTGTGCAAATATTGTTAATAATCAGAAGTTTTGAAGCACCCAATTTAATTTAGCGCGTGTTTAGATCTCTAATGTAGTTCTCTCAATTGGAACATAGTGACATCTTCTTAAACGTGTTGACTATAAAGTATGTATTTACATTCTTTGCTTATACGGCGGTTGCATTTACTGTTTTTTTTTAAGGATCTGAAACAATAGTACCACGATTTAAAAACCAATTGGCGAGAATGAGAATCTAATAATATAATCAATCTTTTAACGGTTTATATTCAATTTCTTCCTTATTATTTATATCTATCCGCGTTTATGGTTAATCTATATAGGCTATAGTCTTCCTTAATAAATTAAATATACAACACGATTTTTTTCGGTTGTTCGATTCGGACCAGTAGTTCCTGAGATATATGTGTAAGCAAACAAACAAACTCTTCAACTTTATAATATTAGGATAGATATTCTTCGAATATATAAAATGTCATAGTTTTCCAACAGATAACTGGATAGTGGCATATGAAGCTGAACTGAGCTAGCTATTCAAACAAGTTAGCCATAGAAATAAGTAACTCTAAGTAGTTACTTAGAGTTACTTATTTATAGATACAAAGTTGAACATTTTGTTGTATTCAATGATATTTCTTTCAATTACCCAGAACATCCCACGATCCATTTAGAGTTCCAAAGACTAGATTTTTTCTATATAATTCTAATAAGCTATTTTCCATCCGCAGTTGGATGAAGGCCTTTGAATTTATGAGCATTTTTTCTAAGAACTAATCATTTCCAAATGGGGACAAATATAATCCACGCGATATAGTCTGTCCATCTCATCTTTTGGAAACTGAGAAAGTGGCTTTTCTATAGCGGGCTTAGTAAGTATATGTTTAGAAAATGACTTCTTTTAATGCTTCTTCTTTTTGTTTTATTACTAAGTGGGGTTCTACAGTTATCCAATATTTATTTAGGACTGGACGAAACTGGTTATTTCATTGAAACGAATTTGATCTCTGTAACCCTTAGGTTAAGGAACCATATAAAGTATGAAAAGACTTATGAATGTAGATGAGATGAGATAGAGATGTAGGTAGCGAAAGGTGTATGCCAGGATCGTAGCAAATGGAAGTACGTGATCTCTGCCTACCCCCATGGGTAAAAGGCGTGACATTATGTATGAATGTATGTATGTATAAAGTGGATAACGCATACATTGTTGATTGACTAAAGTGGAAAGTAATGAGTAGTATTTTGCATGGTATTACCTTAAACCTACTATTTTAACCACATAAATCTGTTTATGATTATGATTATAGAACAGATTTATTAGATAGTACAATCAGAAAACTATTGAAATTTGTAGATAAAGTTTATGGTTAATATGTTTATGTTTAACAACCGAAGAAACCCTCCATTATTAAGATCGATCTGAATGTTTAATTATAAATAATAGTAAAAGTTCGACAATAATGAAGTAACTTACAAAGTAAATTATAAGCCTCAATTCTAGCTATAATTTTATATTGAATCTGGCTAACAGTTCAATCGGCCTAAACTTAAGACTTAAACAAAAATAATTGAAAGGCTGCAAATTAAAAGCAGCCGATAAAATCATAAATTATTCTCACCAATAAGCTGAAACAAGATTCTCGCATTTTCTCTCGCAATGGGACCGATTTTTCAAAAGTTTCTAAAACTTAAACCATAAATGGACTAGTAAATTGTTAATAGATTGTAAAAGTATTGAACCCGTTGGGAGCGCTCAAGAACATTTTAGTTACAAAAGTAGAACCATTTTGTTACAAATATATCTGCGTTTGAAAGTAACACTATGTATATAATAATGTCCTCCTAACCGATATCGGTCAAGGCCGCCAATTTCAACGAGGATTAGCCATCTGCACAGGAGATATCATAGTGCACAAGTGTGTGCGCAAACACAAGTGCACTCTATTCCTTCACTCTAACAGTCCAGTGAGACGGCAATTCGACATGACCGGAGAGAGGTCAGGCGCAGGACCAAAGGCTTGACGTGCTTTTCGAGGCACGGGGGTAATATTATACAGCCAACTTCCTGACTTAGGAATGTTACTAAGTAATTTCTATATTGAAATAACCAGCACCAGGAGGCTAGAAAATTGGACCACAGTTATAAATCCATTATTGTTACAGGTTTCCTATCTATACATGGTTTGTCCTTTCAGTATGTCACATAAATTAACTAGGTAACTAAACTTCACGCCACTTCCCTAGCGGGGTAGGCAGAGAGAACCGAAAGCCATATGGCACGATCCTTACACACATCACTCGCCTCTTCAACATTCATAATCCTTTTCATACAAGCTCTACGGTTTTTATGGCTCCTGGCGTATGTCATATGAAGTTATTAACATATAGGTAATAGGTACGAAAGTCTTTTATCCAATAATTTCAACCGAATTGTCCTCAAACATAAGCAACATAGAAAAAGAAGTCCCTTTTCTGTTATGCGTCACGTCACGGACAAGACGAGAAGACTCGCCCCGGCGTGTGTAAAAACAGCCATTCTCAAAGTTCAACAACTAGAAACGATTGAGCAGTCGGCGGGGCGTCAAGCGCATATCATCTTTTGAAGTCACGTCTCAGCCCGCATCTGAGTAATCCAGAATCTTCTTTGTGCCCGGAAGCATTGTTCGGCGTGCATTAACCCTTGTTACTTTGACAACAAAACCCTTCTCAACCTCGGTGATCGCAAACGCTTCAAATGCAAATAAAATTTGCCAATGCCCCCGTGACTTTTTTGTGAGCCGCGTAAGCGTATTCACTTGGAAAACATCCCTGGATCCCGGTAACCGTTTTCTGCTGCTTTATTTGAGAGCGAGAGACCGGAATATGGACCTATTTGACGCACGGTTTCAAAATCGAATTCGAAGTCAAAATGGCTTTATTTACCTACTCTATATAAATACGCTTCAAAAACAGTAATCACGTACCTGCCACCGCTTTGACATGATTATAAATCGAAACCACGCTAATTTCATCAAACACTATTATTAAAAATTTAGTATTTTAGTATTCAAGAATTGTATTTTTTATCTCTATTTAAGCAAATTTCAAAATCAATTTTCTTCAAACAATTCTACATTACCTACTACCACCGATAACTAACCCTTTGACACAGTTATACCAGTCGCTTATGACCTTGATTTTTTTTTTTTCTTTTATAACTAAACCATAACATATATAACGCGTACCTAACCTTGCTAAAAGCAACGAAATCAAAAGTCCGCCGCGCAAAGTTACAACCGACAATTACAATTCTCTCTTGTTTGTCGCTCCGCTCCGTCCGCTGGCGAAGTGGACCGAACTACGAACGGAGGACGTATATGAAGTGAACCAGAGCTGTACTCACCTCTACACAGAGGGCTGTATATTACAGTGAGGTCGCGACTTTATCTAAGTTTCCGCCCGAGCTGCGTTCGCCAGCGATAGAGTGAAAATAGTGGCACAATAAAACAGGCCCCCTGCATAGGGTTGCTGCTAGCCGCGAGAAAAGAAAAAACAAAATGTCATTTTCTGACGTTGACAGTTGCGTTCCCGTGCAATCAACAAGCAAGAAAAGAACGTTATCGTTCAAAGTAACTCGTTTGTTTTTTTTTTTCAAACATGTAAATGAAAGGTAAATAATATACATTTAAGGTTTTTTTAATTTCTTCTTTTATTAATATAAAAATGTTAGGTTAGTTGATATTTTTTAAGTACCTGGTTTTTTATATATTTATTAATTACTAATAATTTTCTTTCAGTTAGGGACTTCTTTCTCTTTTCAAATAGGACTGAACTAGTCTTCTAACAGGTACTACATTTTAGACGAAAAATTATACACATCATTTTTAATACGCCCTACAAAAAAATATTATCTTAGTACTTAGATAGCGAAAGCTTTGCAATATTAAACACCAAATAAATTGTAAAATAATTTACTTACAAAAAAAGTATATTTCAATTATCAAATTGATAATCAACTTCACTTTTACTGCCATCAAACGGATAGACAGACAATATTAAAGTCTGATTTAAATGGTTCCTTTCAACAATTTAATACGGAACCCTAAAAAAGCAAGTGGCGCTGTCCGCGTTGCAAAACCCGAGTGGACAGTACGTCAATCACACTTTTTCATACATGTGGAAAAACGCGATTTCGTGAAAAATTCAGGTGACACTTTTTTAAACGAGATTTTTATTTGAGTTTTTTATAACATGAACAAATGTTGTTTCAATCCTCGTTACAATTATTAGGAGTTTTTATTTTATTATCGTACAGTTAAACTGCATTAACTGCAATTAAACATACTTAATTTAACTACTTTAGGCTTTGAAGTTTCTATCGAGTCGGTCAATATATATTCTTAATCATTATAATTGTTGCAATTATCAACCTGTTAAGTTAGTAAGAGAGTTAAAAATTAATAAAGCATGGAGCTAAAAAAAAATAACGGAAACACCAGACATCTATGTACTTCCATAAACAAAATTCTATCAGAGTTTTTCTACCTCTCTATATAAAATTAAATTTCACATCAAACATCATATTATCATGCTATGCCGATGTAGAAAAACGAGATCCTCAAGTAATTTCGTATAAAAGACAACCGTTTATACTTTAAGGGTTAGCAATCAAGGCAACTATTCGTAAGGATTTCCGACGCAAACCGTCAACCAACGCATCCATCCTCGCCCAATCCTTACAAATGGTAGCCCTAGCAGCGGACCAGGAGGCCAAGAACCGGCTCCTTATCGGAAAACAGTTAGGGTGATTCATTGCGAGGCTCTATTTACTTACTTGATGCAGCGTGCACCTGGATCGAGGAGATTGCATCTTAATCGGAGCTCCGGACTGCTTAGACGATTTGGTAACCATTTTCTGGTCTTAACTCAATCTACATTTTAATAGGTGATTGTTTTGGTACCTAAGTATTCATATTCCTAGCGTTACGGACCGCTCCTAGTCTATATTTGGTTTTGTTAGGTCTATGATCCTGAAATTAGTCTGATAATTACATTAATCTGACCTTCGCAACCTTTACTTAGGCAATCAGACCATGATTATACGTTCATATTTGAATGTGCTTCCCTCAGAATGGTTTACCGCCGAGTTGACGGATAAATACGAACTAGGTTGTGAAAAATAAAAGCCGTTACCTTATTCTTAAGCGTACACCCCTCCTAAGGATACGTTCTTGTAACTAAGCAGATATGTATTAGAATATCAATAATATTTTCATACAGATCTCTTGTCTGGGCGTACTGCTCCTTAAACTACGCCGACGAAGTCTTCCGGGAAAGCGAGCAAAATACACGTAAAACATAAACAGCGTGTAATTTAAAATGGAGCATAATCGAGAGACAGTTTTCCAAGTTTCCGCGAAATAATTTGTTTTACATTGCATAGAATTCTACAAGCAAGGCCGCGGGCGCATGCTAGTAATAACAAAGAGACTTCACAATGCAGAATTGCAGTTGCAACATGAAAGTACAAAAGCTCCGAGTAATAGTCATTTGTGCGCGAATCCTGCTCGTTACTGGCCGATCAAAAAGCGATTTCGCATGGCTTCCGCGCATAGCTCAGTGGCGTAGTACTTTCATATTACGCAGCCATGCGAAAAAACAAAGAACTCGTTGTTAGTTAGCACATGGTAAGACTCCTTACATAGAACATTATGCCCAATGTTATTAAACGAGGACAAAATAGCCCTACGCACTCATACTTACAGAGCCCTCGCTACAATACGAAAAAATAGTGACAAGTGGCTAGCTCGTCGCTTACCTAATTAATCACAAACCCAATATACCATTATTCGCCCTTTACGACATCCTAGACAAGGAATGCATTATAATTTTAAGTCCAAACCAACATAGGACCACGAAACAGAAATCCAACGTTTATTACACAACACATATTGCTTTTTCGATATAAAAGTGGTTTACATATTTTAATTCCAAAGCTGCCTCGGGAAAGCGAACTTCCTAATGACCAATATCAGATTAATCCACTGGGAAGCGAGCGGGATTAGCTAGTTTTTCTTAATATCCCAGTTAATGCCAAGCCTAGTTAGTTAGAACTCGTCGCAAATCCAGTTAAATCAAGCGACGTCCCCAGGAGATGCAATTGTGGGGATCGAGCCGAGCCACTGAACTGGTGGCCGGGAGCGAAGTTAACGAAATAGAGTAGAGATGGCCTATGGGATTTGACTAGTCGACTATAATCCATAAAAAATTGCCTTTTTTTTACATGGAGGAATCCCCCCGGATTTCTATTCGCCTCGGAAGGAACAAGATTATGTCTAACTTACACGCGCTAAACCCGCATGTTGGCGCGCTATCAACGCCAATGTTGAAGGACTCAGGAACCCCACCGGAAAGAGCTCAGACAGTTAACCACCTCATCTTCTTAGCGTTACGTCCCATGCTTAATCGAGAACCATGATCGTGGATTTAGTGTGTCTGGTATATTGACGTGATTGCTTACCTGACTTTCGTAATAGTTAGACAGAGGAACCAGACAATTTGGATTATAGTTGCATACCCACAGTTAATTGAATGTGCCTATTTCGTCACGATGTTTTCATCGTCGCCAAGCATGGGCATGTGTGAGTAACCCTTTTTGATTGTTGACCGCTCTTTGATTGTTCTAACTCAGGGGTGGCCAATTACTTTAGTAATATTTTGTCAAATTTAAAATAAATATATCGCATTAAGTTTTTAATTTTAAGTTGAAAATTTGGTTGTTATTAGTCATGCAGTGTTTACCTTTAATTGATTTATCGCACTTAGTTAAGAAATTATGTAATGTCATTAATTTAATTGTATGTTTTAGTGTGTATAAACGTTGGTAGACCTAATAAATAAATAAACAAATAATAGTATCCCAGCAGATCAGTGGCAGCCGTAACACAAATTTATATATAACCCTAGATAAAATATGTTGGCCGTACTTAAAACATAAAATTGCACAGATTCGCGTAGATTGTTTAACATTTCAGGGTTTCCAGGGCAGCGGCAACTTTCAGAATTGAAAATTGAAACAAACAGAAATTGTTTCAATTTATATACATTACTCGTATTTATACCACAAAACGTTTATAGCACTTCAATTATAGACAGGCTGCTTTGTACAGTACAGATTTTTTTTTTTTTTTTTGTTTCAGTGGTAAGCAACCCCGAACAAACTTAAGGATTGTAAATTGATTCCCGCTAGACCCTATTATCCCGAATATTTGCTAAATTAACATAGACGTTTGTAATCAACTTATATGTATTTAATGTCAATAAAAATAACAAATATTTTCGACTCCGAATTGGCAACCGCAATAAGTATAACTCGTGAAAGTTCGAATGCCAGCTACGCTTAACCAAAAAGTTTAAATATTAACGAACGTAACCTTTTTCATATTCAGCTCTAACCGAACAGTTCATTAGTGCCACGGATGAATTATGGAATCTATTGAAATTCAATTATTACAGTTTAGCGGTTTCCGCAGTAACCGTCAGTCCGCTCTCCGCTCTCCGCAGTCCGCATAGAGCGCGGCCGCAGACCGCAACCTATTTGCAGATCGCTTTCCACTGTAACACTTGAATTAAACCATTAAGCACTCATGCGTATTTGTCAATTACATTTTCATACAAACGCACTTGGTAAGGATTACTTGAACCGATACTGATTTGGTATTATAGCCAAAACAAAAGAGAAACCGCTAAATTAGGTATGGTCAAATTACGATTTGCAAAACATGTTGCCTTAATTTCAGGAACTATGTATTCAATATTGCTCTTTGTATAAAATACAGGTGGCCCCGTTTGTATATTGTTTTTAATTAACTACGCATCAAACGTAAGGGGGCCGGGGTTCGATTCCGCCGCACCGGGACAAGAAGTTATTGGTGTACAAGATAGACGGTCCCGTTGGTTTATTCGATCAAACTACTTGTGGGACATAAAGTTGTTGATGAAACAACTATTTGTCATAGTAACTTCGTTGATTCTGATTTCCATAATTCAAGTGCTCGGATCAATGTATGTGATATCTCTAATGTTTTGCTTAGTAAAAGATTACCGCTCCAGAGACAACTTCATAAATCACTCAGGTAAAAGGTCAATCCACGAACATACTACGACCTCAAAAACCTTTTTGCCGCCTGTCGACAAGCCGAGATACCTCAATGTCCTGACCGCAGGCTGTACCTACCTAAATAAATACACAAGATCACTTGAAACCGACATGCCTAAAAACCGACCAGGGTAGACACATACATACATACATACAGGGTAGAGACGTGAATAAATAAACACAATGTCACAATAATAACGTTTCGACGTCGAAGTTCGCTCCGCAGATACGAATACACATAAAAAACCTGGTTCACACTTGCGAATTACTAAAAATCTGAGTACATTGTTGTGTAAGGTCCCCGTTGGAATGTCGCGAAGCCTTTGTTGCGCGTAATAAAATATTTCATTTTGGTGTGAAACATCCCGCTGGCGACGGCGCGTCGGGCTGCAGGAGGTGCGGTAGTGTTGTGAGCTAAGTTCAAAAATTGTGACAGCCCCAATTCTGTTAATGTATAATCGATCATTATCATATTTTCAATACAAAGTTAAAAAAAGGGATTGTTTTTTTTTATTTTGTATTGAAAATATATGTCGTTAACAATACTTACGATAATACAAGACCATTAGCTGAGATAAACCACATAAAACAACTCTATCCACTGATTCAAATTTACGGACAAATTACGGACCATTCAATAAAAGGCATTCATATTGCGTTGTATTAAGATAATCGCTATTTATGTGTCAAATGTAAGTCGGCGATGTTATATTTTTTTTAGATCATAATGAAAGGACTCTCTGATGACAGCTACCATCATAACAGTGTCTTTAAAAATACCGACGTAAACCACATACAAAATTATACGCTTTTCTAAACAATAATCAGAATACCTTCCATATTAAAAAAATGCAGTTTTCATAATACCATATTCAAACTTGGCTGATATTAAACACCGTTGTTTGGTGACACTCTTTTTTCACTCGTCGGGTGACATACTTGCATTCCGATGTGAGTTGAATGTCGGATTTCTGAATGAACTGCAGGGTGCTCGCACATTAATTACTTTCGCTGATATTTTATGAGGCGATGGCTTTTATTTACCCAACCGCAGCAGCGCCAAAGGGTTAAAAAAGGGGATATTTACACGAGCTGGCACAAATAGGTATTTAAAAGTATACAACATTTAAGGTAAGAAGAGGCATGCTTCGGTGGTTCGGACATGTGAAAAGAATGGATGACGGCCTTCCGTCATCCATTCACCTACCACGACCAGATTGGTCGTGTATTAACAGAAGGTGATGTTAGGAGTCATAAAAATAGAGCTTGTATGAAAATGATCATGAATGTTGAAGAGGCGAGTAAGGTGTGTAAGGATCGTTCGGTTCTCTCTGCCTACCCGCTAGGGAAGTGGCGTGAAGTTTAGTTAGTTAGTTACAACATTTAACTTGTCTCATGATGGTGTGGGACCCTAAAATAATGTACCGTGTTCCTTGTCTTGAATGTCGTAACAGACGAGTAATGGTACATTAATCACAAACAATACCCAGATTACCCAGTACACTGAATGTTGATTCGTCATTAAGCAGGCGGCCAGCTAACCACTATTTCAAACGACTCGTTTTTTTGACTGGCTCGATGGCGCATTCGGTAGTGACCCTGCCCCATGCGCCAAGAGTTGTGGGTTCCATCCCCACCCAGGACAAACATTCGTACGATGAATACTTGTGTTCGTTCTGTGTCTGGGTGTTAATATCCAATATTTAAGTGTATATTTGTAATACTACTGTTGATTCTGATATCCGTTGCACAAGTGCTTAAGCTACTTACCTCGGAGTCAGATCAATTTATGTAATGTAGTTGGATATTTATTTATTTTATTTTATTTTTACTATGGGGCTTACTGCTTCTTGGACTTTGCCAATCCTTTCGGAGATTGCGGATGTGACAGTAGAAAAGTACCTAAGTCATTTATATGTCATGTTCCAAAAGGTGCCTGACGTAAAATCAAGCTATATTTTTAACCAAAATTGGTTCATCGAATCAATCGATTATGCTGCCTTTTTGTTTATTTAAACATGTTTTAAACATAGCTTTTCCAGGAATTATTTAATCCATCGATGGTAATAACATGAAAACACCAACAGTATTAAATTGGAACGCAGATGTAACAGGCAGAGTTGTAATCTGCCTGTTATGTGTCCAGTATGAGCTTCTTTAAATCATACATAAGCATATTGACATCATAAGTTAAGAGATTCCAAGGCTTAATTTATTTAAAAGTATACACTTTTTTAAACGCAAAATCATTCATTATTCATGTATATAAATTATTTGTTTATTCATTTAAATTTTATAATTGCACGTTGATTATTGGTTAGTTCAGTATGCTAAACCTGGAAGTCACGTTTTCACACGCCGGCATAAATCTAAGGAAGCATTGAGTGGTTACAGTTATAGCTCCTAAAACAGTGTTAATGTTTATGATATCCTCCCTACCTGTATTACATGACCCAAAACTCGGTCCTGACCTAACCTTTTCTGGTTTCTGTGTCTAATCACAACTTACACCGTTTTATTTCTGGTACTACAAACAGATAACATGACCATCAGCACTTTATATGCATTTCACGTAGCGTGGACTAATATAGACGTGGGCAAATTCGCATCAGCGAGGCTTCTTTTCATTTCATTCCCAAGATCTATCCAATACATCTATGTTAACAAACATGTTGCAAAGGGCCTCGCGAGGCCTCTTCAAGTGCGAGGCCGTGGGCCCACTTCACTCCTAACTACACCACAGCAGATAGTCATTCCCTAAGACTTCAACAGTGAGACAAGAATCCGTTGCCAGACAATAATTTATGTTTATAGACTATAAAAGTACAAAAGTCTATGTACCCTCAAGAATCCAGACATAACTTCATTACTAAATTACTCGCAAAACATTTGTCCCTTCTCGCAAATGTATTAAATATTTAAGGAAACCCCAAATTCAGTATAACACAACAACATTTCTAACCCTACTCTGAGCTAGGCAATGAAATAGTTTAGTTCACTCCTAGACACCAATATCGGGACTATTGTTAAGTGTTCCACTTCAATATGAAATTCACTGCAGATTCCAGGAATTCCAAACACAGTAATAGCTTATACAACACAATTACATGGGACGCCTTTGTTACATGAATTTTCCCATGGCTCAATAATACGCCATAAGCAAGTTAAAACAAACTTTTATTGTTACACGTAAATTGAGAGATTTGTACAATAAATTGTTTGAGCGAAAATTTGATGTAAAAATAATAGATATAGATTAAGGAATCAAAAATCATTATGTTTACGATCTTCCAACATCAATGCTTCTGTATTTGTTTATAGGCGGCGATGATTATTTACCATCAGGTTAGTCGATAGACCGTTTGCCGCCTGTTATATTAAAAAATATAGACAATTTTATTAAACTTCGCAATTTTTGTTGCCAACAGTACAGTAGTCGGTTTAGCCCCGGATTACTTCAACCAGGTTTTAAAGCGGTATTTACATTTTTAACCAAGGATTAGTCTAGACCCGGTCCGGTCATTGTTTTAACAAACTTTTCCATTTACGATTGCCGTTTACGCCCGAAATATTTCCAATATTGTTTTCAATAGGACTTGTACCATATTGTCTGAAAAACCGTTCAGCCCGATATGTGGAACTGATTTCCACCGCTAAAACATAAATGTTGACAAATCAACAACATGTTTACCAAATACCATATTGTTTACATATCCATGGTTATTTGAATATACAAGATTCCACACAGTCATTAGATTTGAAAAATCCGATACGTGCTCATGATAAACCAGCACTCCTCATACGTGAGGCAAGTAGCTTTACCATTAAACTACAACTTTATGATTATGATAGTATGTATGGATGTTTACCTAGATTAAACTAAACTAACCAACTTCACGCCAATTCGCTAGCGGGTAGGCAGAGAGCCGAGCGCCATAAGGCACCTACACACCTCACTTCTCACTCGCTTCTTTGACAGTCATGACTCTTTTCACACACGCTCTACGGTTTTATGGCTCCTAACATCATCTTCTGTTAACACGATCAATTTGATCATGGTGGGTGAGTCTTCCTTATCGTATCGTATTACGATACCTGCATCCATCCACATTCGCTTTGTATATCTGCGTAGTCAATCTTTCGTCTTCCATTGTTTCCTTATAAAGAGGTGTGCTCCGGCGGTTCGCCCGAACCTCTTCTTACTTTAACTCAGATACTGTCTTTCAGACCAACTCTTTTCCTCAATTCTTTCGAACGCAGTCTATGAGTAATACACCGCAAATTGTACCTACTTAGATTAAATAAATAAACAAATTATATAAATAATCAGATTACGTCACTCACGTTGATCTGACTCCGAGGTAAGTAGCTTAAGCACTTGTGTTACGGACATTAGAATCAACAGTGAAATTACTTACAAATTGTATATACTTAAGTATTAGATATTAATACCAAGACACAGAACAATCACAAGTATTCATCACACGAATGTTTATCCTGGGTGGGGATCGAACCCACAACTCTTGGCGAATAGTACAGGGTCCCTGCCAAAAGAGCCATCGAGCCAGTAGATTGGCCCGTTGGTCGAGTGGTCAGAGATCCTGGCCACGAAACCAAGAGGTCGCGGGTTCGAATCCCGCTAGGGGCATATGTTTCGTGTGATGAACATGGACATTTGTACTCGAGTCATGAATGTTTATAAACGTATTTAAGTATGTTTATCCGTCACCTAGTATCCATAGCACAAGCTTATAAGCTTAGTTTGGAACTATGGAATTGGTGTGTCAAAAAAAACAAAAAAAAAAGATTAAGGTGAACAAAATTTATATTCGTTCATCCAGTGGTGATGTCGACACCAAACCTCTTTCAATTTCGCGCGCGTCTCGCCTTTGATGGATGCGGCTCACGGGAAACACAGAGTTCATTTACCTTTTTTATTGACTGAACAAACTCTTATTTGAGGTTTTATACTCGAAGATGATTCTTTATTAAGCCAATAATTGTAAAAAAAAAACAAAATACAGTACAGAGAAGGTAAAAGGAATCTATATAATAGTAAAAGTTTTATAAATGTGGAAGTGACTCAGTCTTGTTTAAGGTTTAATTAAACCTTACTATGAAGAAATGTTTTTTCTTCAAACTCATTTTTTCTTATTGGCTAAATACGGAGCTTATTGCAGGCATGATGATATATATATGTTAGAAAAAATGGTAAATATTTTGGAAACCCAATCAACTCGCTCATAGTCAGAAATCATTCACATTTGCAACTAAATTAACCAGATAGATTTTACCGAAAAATTAAGTTTTCAATTAGTCGCTAGCACGCAAGGCCAGTCCTTGGGTCATTTTGACCATGCCGCTAGATTAGGCGAGTTATGAAAGGACTGCTTACATAGTGCTCAAAGCAAGGAGCTCTCAATAGGCCGCACGGGCAGTATCTGTGCAGCAACGCATTAGCAGCGCTAGTTGACTCTCAGCATTAATCAGCGCGGAGCGTGCCGCGCGTCGCGACGCGGCCCGGTGGAGACATCCGCAATAATTCAAGCATCCAATTAATACGAGGTACAATAGGATAAGTGATCATTTAGAGCATGGTGTTCAAATGTTATCTTGTCATGTATTTTTTTAGCACATGTGATGCATTTTTTAAGTAACGGTTGTACCCTGGGTCGCTTTGATTGCCGTTGGATTGAACGAGTTATAAAAATATTGCTTTTTAAATTCGTAACGAAAAGGCGACAAAATCGGATATCATACGCAAGCATACCCTGATTTAGTAACTATTACATATTACTTAAAGCCAGGTGCTCTCAATAAGCCACACGAGACCATTATCGGTGCAGCAACGCATTAGCAGCGCCAGTTAACCCTCAGCATTAATCAGGAGCACGCCGCACGAAGCGACCCGGCCCGGTGGAGACACCCCGCAATGAGTCAAGCATCCATTTAATACGAGATACAATAAGATCAGTGGAAGTGTGATCAAGTGATCATTTAGTTAGAGTATGATGCTTAAATGTTATTTTTCACGTATTAGCATTGCAAATTATACTTTCATAGGACAGGTACAGTCTCATCTGTAATGTAAATTAGTTCTGGCAATAAATATATTTTCATTTTCAATTAATGCTTTATATTTATATACCGGTTCTACACTGGATCACTTTGACCATGCCTTGAGCGTTTATTGAGTTATGAAAAGACTGCTTTTGAAATTCGTAACCGTTAGAGAGACGAAAAAATTTAATATTAAAGCAAGCAAGCATGCACTATTCAATAAATACCTAGACCAACCATGTGTGAGATTGGGTTAGCAAAAAATCTGATATATAAGATTATTTTTTTAATTATTTAACATCACTAATCAAACCTCGTTAATATTACCTGTACCCTAAAATAACATTAGCACATAGTTCGAAACTTATAATAAACAGAAACGACAACCTTTGACAAATCCATTAAACCGAAACTAGTTACAATTTCCGATTAAATATCACAAACAAAGACTCTTAGCGGGATTTACATAGGATTAAGTTTCGTAGCTAGAACTTGTAAGTTAAGTGAAGTCCGTAACATCTCTTGCTAACTTTCACCTCGTACTAGCGCTTATGATTTAGTTTGTCTACTCGGAGTTACAAACAGTTTATTTTTGACTTGTTACCTACTTAGTTTAATGAGCGTGTATTCCAATTACAGTAAGTATCTAATAGAATATGTTATGGTATAGTATGCCATGGTGATTATGTTTTAGTAAAAGGGTTAATTTAGTCGCCAATGCTGCCGAGGACTCAACTACCGAGAACATTATAGCTTTATAGCTTAACAAGTTTTCGCCGCGACTCTGCTAGTATTAATATAGATTTGTTGACTCGCAGTCGCATCATAAAGATATCAATCTATTCCTCGTAAACATTATGGTCTGATAAAAGTAACCTATATTTATTTATTCATTTTTCGGTGACAATGTCCCATCGTCTGTGGTGCGGTGTCTACTCATATTTCTAGAATAAAAAGTAGCCTATATCCTTTCTCACCACAGCTCAAACTTTTACCGTACGCATCTTCATTAAAATCAGGTGGGTATTTTAGGTGTAAAAGCGTAACAGACTGGTAAACAAAATTGCTCTCGCATTAAAGCAGCGCCCCGCGGTTTTACTCGCATAGCTTCCATTCCCGTGGGAATACGAGAATAAAATACAGCCTATGTTACTCGCTGATAAAGTAGCTTTCTATTAGTGAAAGAATTTTTCAACTCATTCCGGTAGTTTCGGAGCTTATTTAATACAAGCAAACAATCAAATCATTCCTCTTTATAATATTAGTATCTTATTATATAATATATAATTTTATATTATAAAAATGAATTGCTGTTCGTTAGTCTCGCTAAAACTGGATAACGGCTGAACCGATTTGGCTGATTTTGGTTTTAAAATATTTGTAATCTTCCAAGGGAGGTTTGCAGTTTGCACGGTAAGAAAATATGGAAACATTGTGCGCCAGGACAGCCAGGGGTAAATAAAAATTATGCTGTGCGTCTAACTCTATCGTGATTCGCCACTGGTGGTTGCGTGTCGCTGGTACCCACGGTATGTTAATCCCGGGATTATGGTACCGGGATCCCGGTTAGATTAGATTAGAAAGGAGCGGTGGTAGCTCAATGGTAAAGACACGCGCCTCTTAACCGAGGAGTGCGGGTTCAAACCCGGGCACGTACCTCTGGATTTTTCAAGTCTATGTACGTATTTATACCACTAGCTCGACGGTGAAGGAAAACATCGAGATGAAACCTACAAATTCAAACAACTTTTGGATTTGTAACCATGATCCAAAAATTGTCTGATTCCCCAATCTTAGGGTTACGAAGGTCAGATCGGCAGTCGCTTCAATGTAATTACCAGGCTCGCTAAATCCTGGATCATGGTCTAAGCGGACCCCGTCTAAGCCCGGGACATAACGCTAAGAAGATGATGATGAACCCGGTTAGATTAGTGACTATACATGCGGTGGCTGGCAAACTTCTCAATGTGACAGCAATTATATGTGGAGAAGCTAGTCAGTGTCGCAAGTTCATATTAGTAAATATTATACTGATGGTGGATGAGTAACTTTTTCAACTGATTCAGTATTTGCTGTGAAGAATTCATTGGTCATATGTACCTGCTTTAAACATTAACAATTAGACATTTTGCTAATTTAAACTTAGAAATTAGATTATAGATATATTTTATGTAAACTTCATTTAGGTTATAACTGGTAAATATTTGGTTCAAGGTCCTGCCTTTGAAAATTATCAAAAAAGGTAATTCAGAAGATCTTACATTCATAAACCACGCCCGCAGGCCTATACAACCAAACTAGATGAGTACACAAAAGCCCATCGCAAACATTCGCCAACGATAAAAATTAAGCACTAACAAGAGTGTATTACAGCCTGGCAAAATTTAAAAACCGCTCCAAGCGAACTTTGTAATATTAAACTACAATTTTATTAAACAACGTTCTAGGCAGCGTCTCCATTGTTCACTGTGCGCCCAAATGAGGCACGGTGACAACGTGCGATGTCACGCTGATACGTCACGCCTACGAAACACCGTGCCCCTGATTTACTGCCTTCCTGAGGATAGCACACACTAAACTACCCTCAAGTGCACCCTTATGCTCAACACGCAAGACCCAGAATGCCGTGACAAACTAAACTCATTTGCGCTCTGAATGAAACGAATACACAAATTATAACACGCACACCTGCTTACGATAAAATCGCAATTGTTAATTAATATGGGGACATTGTGCTTAGGAATGTTCCCTTACAAAACACACGAGTTGCGTCAAGCGTCTCGACTAGATGTGGCAAGTAAGACAAATTGTTTTTATGTTCAACTTACGAAGAGACTATGAGGCCTAGCTAAGATAATTAGACTGGCTCGATTTGGTGACCCTGTTCTATGCGCCAAGAGTTGTGGGTTCGATTCTCACAGGATGAACAATTGTGTGATGAATACTTGTGTTTGTGTCTAAATATTAGAATCTGTAAATTGAAATATATATTTGTAAAATACATGTTAAATCTGAAAACCGTAAAACAAGCTCTGAGTCATAACAATGTATGTGATATCTGATATTTATTTATTTCGTTGTTCCTGCGGCCGATACTCTTCACCGGTACCTATATACTTATCTCAACATTTACGAATCCAAATATACTTATTTTCAATTGTTAACCTGCGGTTTAAGGTTTAATTTTTTCTACGACTTCACATTTAATTGTACCATTTAATTTTAAGTCAAATAAATAATACAATCAATCGAAGAATCGAATCAATGTGACATATGGCGAAAGTAAAAAGCAATCTGAATTTTGTGCGGCAATATTCCGAGAAAAACGTTTAACCTCCGTTTAACCGCAGAGCACCTAGAGGCGAGATCTGACCTGCGATAGCTTTGATGGGTCATCGCGTCGTACGCACACGGCCTACGACCTAGAATTGTACGCCAGTAAACCATTCTTTAAACAAAAGACGAAGAAGAATTGAGAAGGTGGAGATGAGGACGTCAATATTGTATCTCTGGTTTATGAACATCCAAGTTCGACTTTATCACTAGTTCGGCGGCATAAAAAAAACATTGAAAATAAAACTTTGTGATATTTTCCTTTGTAGTCCGCATTTTAAGGACTATGAGTGCATGTTGAATAACCATGAGATATTTCACCTGATTCCTGTCTAATGATTATGATGGCAGTCGCTTCAATTAATAACTAAACTCGACTCAGACTGCGCAGGTGATATTATAGTGCACAAGTATTAGCGCAAACACAAGTGCACTCTCTGTTCCTGCACTCTCATAGTCCGGTGAGACGGCAATCGATATGACCGGAAAAAGGGGTTATTAAACCGCCAACTTCCTGACTCCAGGCTGTTACTAAATAATTTTAATATTGAAATACCCAGAAACAATTTTTAACCCGACTCGGAAATTGAACCTGGGCATTAAACTCTTGAACCTCAGGCAGCGCATGCACCAACGAAGAAGTTAAAAAAATTCAGTCGAATTGAGAACCTCCTCCTTTTTTTTGAAGTCGGTTAAAAATAACTACGCTACGAAGGTGAAATAACAATACTTAAAGTTATAGTAAGTTATAGTAAAATCATTAGCAACTCTAAATTGTTGAAAAAGAGATCCATTGTTGTAAAATTTTATCACAGACCATTTAGTTATAAAATAGACATTGAAATTCTAATCAGAGGGTATTATTTTCTCTTTAAAAAGGTTTTAAAATAACTATGTACCTGTAGCCGACTGAACCTCAATCTGTCTTGAATGACACAGTAATATCAGATGTCAGTTGTTAAGCCTAGCCCAAAGCGTTAGAACGGTCAGATAACCTCATTTACAGTAAAATACCGACTCATTACTAATGCCCCAGAGATAACAGCTGGGCTAGGCTATACGTACTATTTTACTCTCGTTAATTTTAAACGACTTCAGTAAAAGATTTCTAATTTTTTTGGATTTACATTTAACATACAAGAGGAAGGTTATAATACGATGATATGATACTCTTGAAACAACGTAAATTGCATTGGAAAAAGACCAAATACACTATTAAGACCTGTGTGTAATTAAGTGAAAAAAGCCTTGTTTTGTCTTATGCTACATTTACAGATCTCGCAAATGTTAGCAGAAAAAATTGCGTCCATGACATCCTCGATATCTGAGTATATGCCAAGTGACCATTTTTGTTTCAACGCTTTTTTGTTTCAATGATGAAAACTAACTAAAAATTAACTTTACGGTTCTAATAAATAATAATATTAAATATCCGACAACATCACATACATTGATCTGACTCCGAAGTTAGTAGCTTAAGCACTTGTGTTACAGATATCAGAATCAACAGTGGTATTACAAATATATACTTAAATATTGGATATTAACACCCAGACACAGAACAAACACAAGTATTCATCATACGAATGTTTGTCCTGGGTGGGGATCGAACCCACAACTCTTGGCGGTTGGCAGGGTCACTACCGAATGTGCCATGGAGCCAGTCAAAACTGGTTCAAACTGTAACTGTGTTTACGATATTAGTATGGGGAGTGGTGGTAGTGTTCTGCTACCCATAAAATAGTATTAGTTCCGAGACGTAATTCTGGATTTTTCAAACTTAGTTGTAAGTGAGAAAACCAATACCTTTGAAATAACTTATCGATGTGGTAACTATGTTCCAATTTGTCCAATTGATCCAAATTTGGCTGAATGTGGTTAAAGGGGCATGCTACCCCTTTGACTCTGCCTACCCTTTCTGGGATTATGGGCGTAGTGTTATGTGTATATGTGCGTGTGATCCAAATTTTCATGATACAATTATCTCATAACCCAACGCAATATTTTTCTATCAACGCAATCTTGCATACCTCTTAGACCCTACGGGCATTGCGGGCGTGATTATATAAAGAGCAACTACATACCAATAATCAGTTTTCTTGTAAACCAGAATGTTGCTACGTAAAACGTTCGTAGTCAAGTTACTGGCCCTCCTCCGGCCTACTGCGGAGTCGCAGGTGCGACAAATCTTTTTTACCTGTAATATTACTCACAAGTTCTACGCAATCACATTCTTTTCGTATCAGCACGAATTTCCCTTCGGCAGTTTGGGGAACTCATTTTTTCCTAATGTCCGTGGGTAAATATTTATATTACAAGGATTTTGACTCGACCTTTGGAGGTTGAACGTCGGTATCGGGTTATACAGGTGTCTGGAAGTTACGTAAAAGGTTTGTACCCACAAAGCCGAAAAGGGTAAGTATTGAACATTATAAACAACATTTTGTAAGAAGAGAAACTTGAAAGAACGAAACGTAACTGCTATTGGCTTTGCTATTTTCAACAGAGGTTTATTTGGGCGATCAGCTGTTTTTGATTCCAAATCTTTAAGATTGATTATTGTTAAGATTTTTTTTCTTTCATTGTACTCTATTCTCACATATAAGACAATCTACCCGTAACAAGAACTCCCAGAAACAGTCATCAAAAATACAAGTGGTAATTCGAGAAACAAACTTCTTTGTTAATAAATACTCAAGTCATTTCGTAGAACATTGATTAATAAAGCCAAGTGGGTCATTTCTCCTCCCATAAAGCAAGAAAATGGCGTCGATCATCTGCCTCTACATAATTAATTAAATGCCCGACATAGTGCTTAGGGCTGCCAAGACTGTACACTGAATATCCATTTGCAAGTATCATGTTAAAATGTATAATTTGAAACCAGTTTTAAGACTTTTCATGAATGTCAATGTATTGTAATGTAATGTAATGAAAAGTGTGACCAAAAAATATATTATTATATAGTTTATGGAACTTATATTTACGTATACTGTGCCGCTCATATACTTGAAAGGATCCGATAATCAGTATTACAACCATCGATCAAATTTTTTGCATTTATTGATGTTGTGATTAAGAACATCAACGTTAAAGTTCATTTGGTGATAGCATAATATGTTTTTCTTTTCCGTACCGCCAGCCTAGCATTTATTGTTCTACAAATTTAATTATTATATTAGTTTTAGAATATAATAAAAAGAGTGCGTATAAACACTTTCCCCATTATTTTCAAATATAAAATCATATATCCTTCCCTTTTTATCCTTGCAGACTTTTCGCTTTTTTACACATATTAATCCTGTCATGCAAGCATACATTTTGGTTTTAGGGCATTAGAATATTGCATATGCTAGCAGAATCGGGACGAATAGCTAAGGTAGTACTCGCTCTTTCTTAAACAGTTTAGGTATAACTATTTCCCCACATTTCCTAACTGTGGCAGCCCTCGGTAGCGTGTGAAGAAAATTCCTCTTTTCGGCGAGTTGGGAGCGAAGCGCAAAATGTGAAATAAAATATGTATATCGCGAGATATCCGCCTCGATCTGCGAAGTTTCAAACTCGAACCAGAGACTCAAACTACATGGAAATTTAAGTGCTCGAAATTAGTGTATTGCTGACAACTTCGCGTCTCGCTTATTTGGTTTAATCAAGACCCAATGTTTCGCGAAAGATGCAATTTTGAACTTATGCTTGCCATGAGGAGGGGAGTTGTATTGTCAATAAATGCCGTGCACACAACTAACAAACAAATTGGTTTGTATTATATGTACATATATTTATATTGGGATTTCGTGGTTACCGTTTCCTACAAATTGCTGTCCCATGTTGGGACAGCAATATGCATATGGGACTCAAAAAGAATGTACCAACTGTCTAGCGCGTCGCAAAAGACTAATGATGTATTGGGTTATGGGTTTGTGATTATGTAGGTCGAGTTGGTCACGTGTTGCTATTCACAATTTTCCATCTAACCCAACACGATTTTTGTCCAAATGTGGTTTAAGGACTCCTTGGACTTTGTCTGCCCCTTCGGGCATTGCAGGTGTGATGATACATATGTGTATGTACATACATACATACGTACTAAATGGACCTATTATAGAAATCAAGCAACTCTGATCTTAGTCTATATCTCGGTGAAAGTATACTAAATATGCTGATTATAAGTATTTTCGATACATTACTTAATCAGTCTGATAATCTAAATATAGAATTTCGTATAGGTAATTCCTTGAATCCTATATATAAAATAGGAAAATATACCTTGATCATTCCGAATAATTACGCCAATCATCTCTGAAACCGCCGTTTATTCATTAACGGGTAAGAGACGGAGCTCTTTCTGAAGAGTCCGGTATTTTCTAAAACTAATTGTGTAACACTGCCCTATTACAAAACGCCGCACAACCGCCGCTGGTCATTCACCGAAAGCAGTCGCAGAATGCTCCACGGCAGTTTTTCACCGCGCGTAGATCGCGATAACGCTCAAAGTTATCGCAATGAGATCGCTGCGCGCGCACACCAAGTGGGAGCGGCGCTTCTCTTGCTCCGAGAAATGAAACGCAAACACGTCGACAGATGTCCAGATAGCCAATAGCACCTGCGTGGAGATAGGGCTTATTCTGGAATCGACACGCAAAATCTGGCAGGTGGTATCTGATTTAAAAAACTTTGATTTAAAACTGGCACTTGATATAAAAAAACTGCCTTTTTTTTCATACCGTATTCTTAAAGTTTACTTGTTATACAAGATTCAGGTTAATGGCTTTAAATAAGCCTCTTTTACTTCGGGCTAGCCTCGTCTTGCAGCTGATGTCTATATTAAAAGCCTTCGATTTGAAACTGACACTTGATATAAAAAAAAACTCTGCTTCTTCTTCCTATTATTAAGTCCAAATGTATACATAACCGCTTGGGCCATGATATTACATTTACAAAGTCTGGTTATTACACTGAAGCTATCGTAATACTTAAATAGTGAACCAGACAAATTGGATCATAGTCAAAAATCCATAGCTGTTTGAATGTGCAGGATTGATATATTGACTTAGGAGTGCATGTTACACCAGACTTAAATTTTCGTGACCATATAATAACGATATGCAAGAGAGCCTACAGAAACTTAGGTTTTGTGCTTAGACAGTCGCAAGGGTTCACAAATCTTACTCCGAGTGTTGTACGATGCGCTTGTTCGAAGTCATCTGGAACACAGCGCAGTTATTTGGGCTCCTCATGAAGTTAAATACAGTGTCATGTTAGAAAGGGTTCAAAATAAATTCACAAGACACCTGTATTTCAAACTTTATGGGGTATACCCATTCTACCCGCTGATTATTCGTGCTGGGTATGGTCGGGTACAACCAGCTTAGGGTTCGACGAGAGTTCGCGCTGGCCTTGTATGTGGCGAAGCTCATGCGTGGGCTAGCCCACCACCCGGAGCTGCTGCGGCACCTGCAGCTGAGCGTGCCGGACCGGTACGTATGGCGGCGGCGGCGCCCGCCCCTGCTGGCTGTGCCCGTGCCCAGAACTAACCTACTGGCAAAAGCGCCTCTTGTCCGGACAATGCAGGTTTTAAATTCAGTCCATGAAACGGCGGACATCTTTTCGTGCACTATGAGTGAATTCGCAAGAGTGACGCTAAGTATTCTTAGTTACCAGGTTAGTACAGTATAATTAGGCTCGCCACGCTATCGCATTAGGTTATGTTACCTGTAAGGATAGTTGTAAGTTTATGATGAATAAATAAATAAATAAATAATATTAAAAAAGCTATAAATCAGCTCAGACATTCTAAGCATAAGTTTGTCTATTCCACTGTTAGTTGTAAAGTTTAGGATACCAATTTTATGATGGACTCTAAATAAATACTACACTTTTAGATCAGGTTCAGATATGTCAGTTCCTTTAA
Organism: Glyphodes perspectalis; assembly: GCA_951394215.1. Taxonomy (NCBI): domain Eukaryota; kingdom Metazoa; phylum Arthropoda; class Insecta; order Lepidoptera; family Crambidae; genus Glyphodes; species Glyphodes perspectalis. Next base: position 7,690,333 of record OX596216.1, read on the forward strand.
TATTTGTTAAATAAATTTCTGGACTTTTATCCAATTTCATGTCTTATTAAATTAGTGCGAGCGATTCTCTTAAGTGCATATCTAGAATAACTGTATCTTTTACTTTCTTTGGCGTATTTGTTGAGGGAGATGACTTCGCTCGGACTTGCGACATTGTTCAAAAATATTTGTGCACCAAGACGATTTTACAACTGGAACGCAAGGCTCCTTGAAGATGTTTAGACAAACCTATGACTATTGACCTGAGGTCCTATAATCTGTAGTCTAATAATAACAGTTGTTACTAAACATTCTAATGTGTCCTCTAAATCAACATTCATGTCATAGACTAGTAAAAAAAAAAGGACTCATCGCTGTCATACTACAGCGTGAAGCCACGTTTATGCATATGTGAGTGAGATTCTTATAGATACTAGATATCGGAAAGCTATTATTTGGAGCGCTTATATCACTGTGTGACGTAAGTTGCGTGTCAAGTTGGAGCACCTGCGGAGCTTCAAATTCTAGTTAGTGGCGCGGAGTACTTCTTTTTTTACTAGTTCGTGATTCATGTCTAACAATTGTTCAATTCTTTTTTTTATTAAAAAGTTGGTGTAAACCATCCGTAAGGGTAAACCATAATAGAACCAGTAAATAGAATGAAAGAATCAGAATCAAAAGAAATAACAAATTTTTATTATATTAAAGGATTCATACATAATATCATTCTTCAATGAGTTTCTTCAAATTCATCTCCTCAGTCAACATATCACTATAGTCGTTCATTTCGGATGACCTAGACGTTACGTAAGCTTCGGTACTAAAGACCACTTCAGGGGAATCCGTAGTCTCTCTAGTCGAGAAATCCTTATTGGCAAATCCATTCGATTCCTCATTACGGATCCTCTTGACATTCAATTTGCGGCCACACCTACATTCCGGGCCATTATTAACGCGGCTATGAATATACTGTTTCCTAGATTTCAGTATGCAATCACTGTACGAACAATTGTTCTTAGCATTGATCCGCTCGTTCGTAACTTGTTCTTCTAGCGAATCTTTCAAGTAGTTATCAAATAGTTTTTTTACTTCGTCATTATTATTGTCATTGATTAATTTTCTAATATTCATATCACTTGCTAAACTTAAATCATCAGAGGTGTAACTGTATTTTGGAATACTGCGTTGATAACCGTATGGGGTAGGAAAACCGTAATTATCGTATGTAACAGGAACTTTGTTCGCATCCACAGGCGAGCTAGTTTTATACTTTTTAGTATTTAATGCCTCGTAATTTCTTGCCTGTGTTTCTGGCAACGTCCATTTTAACGGATCCCGTCCGTTATAATTTGGAGTAATATGTGGTCTCAGTAAAGGCGGTTTAAGCAATTCTACAAACTCATGCTTTCCTTCAACTTTGGTGCCCTGTTGATTCATATTAAACTCCTTCTTATCATCATTTACAACCATTGATTTAGGTGTATCTTGGGGATATTGAACAGGAGGAAAATATGAGGCTACAGTAGCCTGTTTTGGTCTCAAACTCGGTTCAAAATATTCGGTTTTTACCTTAAGCAAAGGATAGTTTTTACGTTTGTCTTCTACATTCGCAATGACAGGTTTATATGTTTCCTTTAGCAAATCTGTGGAACTATAAAGCTGATTAACAACAGGTGTCTTATATTTTTGATTGATGTAAATGAAAGATCGTTCATTAACATTATTCTGTTTCGTGGAGTGCTGATCATAAAGCTCCTTGTCTTTTATACGATTTTGATTAGTTTCTAGATCTATTTGGTTGTTGTTAATCGTCCTAAATGGCAGAACAATAAAACCAGTATCAATTTCATCCTGTAGAGTATCCCTTTTATTCTCTTCGGAATCTTTTCCGTTGTTTTCTCCGAGAATGGCCCGATCCTCTCCTATAAGCTGAAAGTATGAAATAACAATCAATGCAAGTATATATGTATATATGCGTCGCAACACCTATAGACCGACGTCTATATAATACATATTTAGCAGATGGTTGAAAGAATTATAATTCAAACGTCAATAATTCTTGAATTGACAGAAAAAGGTGTTCAACTGTACTACAATTTTTTTTATATTTATGTTCCACAGAACCTACATGCCTAGTCCTTATATTTTCATTATAGACTTATAAAATCATTGCTGCGTGTACTAGATTTACTCTCGTTACTTAATAAGGATTACCTAATGCATGTTCAGTACATTTCAGTACATTAATACTTTAAATTTACCCCACTGAGAGGATTAACAGTGGAGTAAAATTTTGCTTTACAATACAGCTAAGTAATTCCCTCGTCGCTAAGGTAAGAACAAACGGAATTTTAAAAACAAACTTCCGTAATACTTGTACAATAATGACACTCACCTCCAGACCTCCAGTGGGAACGATAAATCCGGAAGCAAGTCCAATACACAAGGAAACTAAAACAACAAACGCATTTCTCATTTTTCACAAAATAACTGGGCCAACAATAAAAATGTGTGGGGCTGCACCAAAGTGAATGACTATAAATGTTTATTTATTTATATAACAAAACGTACAGCCATCTCGAGCTACTGGGTGGAAGTAAGAGATTATTATTGACAAAAGCATCGTGTGGCATTCAATACAAATAAACAATTCGTTGTAGCGAACTCAACAAAAACATACGTGGTTAACAGTGGGCCAAGGACTGAACACGCGCGGCGTAGAAATTAGAATGTAATAATATGGGCAACTAGCTTCTGCCCGCGGCTTCACCCGCGTGGTACATATATGAAACATAGCCTATATGTTGTTAGTTTCATTATAATCCATTGAGATTTTTTTGCGTAAAGAGTAACTAACATCCATATATCCATACAAACTTTCGTGTTTATAATATTATAGTAGGATATTTCTCAAACACTTACTAATGAAATACCACATTTCAGGATGAAATTGATACTAATAAAATATAAAATATCATTATTAGTAAGTGTTTGTGTTGCACCATTTCTATTCACAAACCAAATATTATATGTGTTCACCAAAAATATTGCCTTCACTTGCAACATTCACGGGTGCATTCATTTAAAAACGAATATGTACCTACATATCTTTACAATGTGCAATGTTTCATTAAAGGTATATGATTTCCACACATCTAAAATGTTCATTTTTAAATATTATAAATTACGTTCTCTGATTTTTTATCAGGACCAATCAGAACAATATGTAAGTACGAAATTTCTTGCTTACGTAGACTATATTTGAAACATACCTACAGAAAAATAAATAATATATAATACTAGCTGAGCCCGCGGTTTCTCCCCCGTTTTTGGTTAATGGTATAAAGCCTAAAACCTTCCTCGATAAAATTAAGTCTACAATACAAAAAAAAATATTGGACCAGTAGTTTCTGAGAACAGCGCGTTCAAGCAAACAAGCAAACAAACTATTTAGCTTTATATATGTTACTGTAAAAGCCCGTATATTGGTCAATCTTAGGTTTTTCTAGTAAATCTTAGGATTTACCGACATGAGTTGGTAAATGTAAACATTTCTAGGTTAGGTTATATTATGGGTTAGTTAGGTCAGGTTTATGAACCTGATTAAAGAAATACCTTACCTAACCTAACCTATAATATAATCTAATCTTAGTTAGGTTTGGTTAGGTAAAATTTTCCAAGTAAAGAATCCTAAGATTTACTAAGTAAATGGTGGTAAAAGTTAGAATTGTACACCTGTTCGGACTTTTACCGCTAAGAGTTGGTAAATCTTAGGTTTTACTGGAAAATCTTAAAATTTACCATAGTTCGAGCTATTACAGCAACATATATATATATAAAATTAGTATATGATTGTTATAATTGTCTTAAAATTATTCATAAACTTTCCGCCATCGCACTACCGAACGCCCAGATCTTTTTAAACAAACATTGTGCGATCGCAACGGTTGACAAAATAGATGAAACGGTCGATTGGCACTTTATACATTTGTACTCCTCAAACAGAGATCTACAGACCGCGACCGATATCAGATAAAGTGGTTATGGGTGCGACAAACGCCACGATAAGAAAATATCCCATGAATCGAATGCTTGTTTATTTTAAGAATGTTATTCATATTTAAAAAAACTAGCTTCTGCCCGCGACTTCGCTCGTGTGGTACATCTATGAAACATAGCCTATATGTTATTCGGGTCTATGAGCTATATTATTCTTAAGTTTCATTAAAAGTTGCGTAAAAGTGTAACAAACATCCAAACATCCATCCATCCATACAAACTTGCGCATTTATAATATTAGTAAGATTTGCGTACACTATTCATAGAAATAAGTAATACTCTCTAGGAGCCAATATTTTATTATAAATAAATATCAGACTACATCACATACATTCATCTGACTCCGAGGTAAGTATATTAACTACTTGTGTTACGGATATCAGAATCAACAATGGTATTACAAATATACCTATACTTAAATATTGGATATTAACACCCAGACACAGAACAAGCACATGTATTCATCACATGAATGTTTGTCCTGGGTGGGGATCGAACCCACAACAAATACGCCAACGAGCCAGTCAATATAAATGCATGTATGGTTGACCGATAAAAAAATGTACTCCATGTAGATATTTGTATTTAAATAACTAAGTGCATACTGCATTTGAACTGCACTGATCAGGATTAATTCTGATCATGACCCTGTATTTAATAAATCTAGTTATTACAATAAGTCGTTTGCTATCCGACTTTCAAAAGCCTTAAAAGTAAATACCGCCAACTTAGAGAATGGATGAATGTATATTCCATAGCCCACCTTGAATATATTCCATACGAATTAATTCCTCACTTCCAAGGATAATACACGTACCCTAATCGGGGCTCTAAATTATTAAATTCTTGTTTAATGTGCTTGTATTCGAACCAGCACCAGAAGCAGCCGTCCTTATCTACTAAGGTACCAAGCCTTGATACGCCTCTTTGCGTCACCTAAAGATGCCAATTTTTACATCACAGATGATATTAAATCAGTGTTTGTTAATATACAAATAGGTCACTACAACGAAAATATTACGTTAACAACGAGCTAGACACTGTCACGATTTTTTCACAATTCCGACCATTTCATCTAAATCAGCTCTAATTTATATTACGCTCAAGGTTGTTGTGGTAGCTATCTGGCTCTTGGACTCAGCGTACCCCTTCGGGGATGATATTTATTTATGAAGTATAAATAGTAGCCTAATTCTATGAGAAAGAAGTCACAGGTATTTACACACATATTCGTATTTTAGGTATTACGTTTTATTACGGTCTTTTTTTGTACAGGTTCCAGACTACGTGTACAATGAGAATAAGCAGTAATAAATATTTATAATGGTTTAGTTAAAAATGCCGGTGTATTTTTTTAACTTTATTTTGCTACAACAAAGAGATTGTAGATGAAAAATTAGTTCTGTCCAAAGATAGCGAAGAGTTCGTTGACCAGCACCCTCATGTCGATGCCGTTCTCAGCCAGGGCTTCTACCTCAGTCAGGAAGATTGGGTTCTCCAGCAGATCATCCAGGAGGTCGTAGAACTCAGCGCTCTGGAGACCGTCCATAGCAGCCTTGAAGTCATCATCCTGTAGCATTGGATAAATTAATGAAATATTCAGACTGACAAAATAATTTGCTAATTCTATAAAATCCGATCGGTAGTATATAATACCGTAGAATGATTAAGGATTAATCATCATGATCATCACACGTACATTTCCACCTAAGTGAAATCGAACTCGCTTAAGTTTCTTTGCCAGGGTCTATAACCATTAGACCTTGCAAAAATATATTGATGTAAAAATCAAGAAGAACGGACGCGGATTTGACCCTGCATCCTACACACGTAAACCACTGTCCTTGTCATTGCTACCATAGTCAGCAGTACTAATTTACAAGTTATAAATTATGATAAAAAAATAGTAAAAATATGTGTTTTTTTGGTACCTCAGCAACCTTCTGGTCGAAGAGTGCGGCTAGCTTGTCCTTGGGGAAGGCCGCGATGCTGTCATTCACGAAGGAGCTGAAGTCCTTGCCGCTGATGGACTGGCGAGCTTTGCGCTTGTCGCTCTGGTCTAAAAAATACAGAAATATATATGAGAAACATACAATATCTATGAGAAACTGTACCTTGATACGTTCTCGAGAATTGAAACAAATCCAGTAAGTACCACGGAACCAACTATTTTTACAAAAAAGGTTTACATTACTCCATCTACTTCAACTACCATTATAGATGTAACAAATAATGAAAATAATAAGACCAAAATATCATCATACGAATACGAAAAAGAAGAAGAGGAAGACGAAGGATTTTCTTTTGGAAGTACATTAATCACGCCCATAATCCCCGAAGGGGTAGGCAGAGACAAAAGAGCAAAAATAAAACTAGGCGGGGTCAGATGGAAAATTGTGAAAAAGTAGTAACAAGTGGCTAGCTTGTCGCCTTCATCATAACATACCCAAAACCCGATATACCATTAGTCGCTTTTTACAACATGCTAGACAAGAACCACAATTGGCACAATTTTTCGAATAAGGGATCCCCGGTAATATTGGAAAATGTATAGGTATGTAAATTTTTTACGAGATCCCATGTCGGCCTGAGATTTAAATAGAATGTGCCAACTGTGTTTCTTTCCTAGCATGTGATAAAAGCCTACTAACTGTATATCGGGTTTTAGGTATGTGATTGTGTAGGCGACAAGCCACTTGTCACATCTTTTTCATAATTTTTCATCTAACTCAGCCCAGTTTTATTTTTAGGCTAAATGTGGTTAAAGGGGCTTGCTGCCCCCTCGACTCTGCCTACCCCTTCCGGGATTATGAGTATGATTTTATGTATTGTGTGTGTGAACAAGATCATGTCTAGCGGGCCAGCTATTGTTTATATTTTTAGTTCATAAATAAACTCTTTGAAATTATTAAGTATATAGATAATTGAGACAATGGCATATTATGTAGTCTACTACTACCTACTATCATAAACAATTGAACGAAGCGAGAGTTGTGGGTTTTGACAACTTTTAACGACATTTACTTACCAAGCAAGGTGTCAAACAGGTCGATGAAGTAGGAAACATCCACATTATGTGTGTCCAAGTACTCTTGTACCTGCAAAAAAAATCCGTAATAAATTTACATACATATACCTAAAGTATGAATATTTCCAATTTTTTTCAATAATTAACTAGCGCCACTAGCGCGCCTTGTTACATATAAAATTCGCCGGAATAACACACTAATTCCCTAATTCCAAACTAAGCTACTTATAAGCTTGTCTTATGGACACTAGGTGAACGGATAGACGTACTTAAATACGTTTATAAACATTCATGAGTCGAGTACAAATGTCCATGTTCATCACACGAAACATTTGCCTCTAGCGGTATTCGAACCCGCGACCCTCTGTTCGGTGGCTAGGGTCTCTGACCACTCGACCAACGTGCCTGACACACAGAATAAAGATTACCATCAACACGTTACAACTTTATTAACATTTTGTCTAATAAATACTCTGCTATATGTACAAGCTGTCTATGTAAATGGTCATCATAACTAGAAATGGAACCCGCACTTTCATAACCAAAACACTACGCCTAGTATGTTTTTAGGTACACTGTAAAATAGAGATTATATAATCAAATAAATCACTTCTCATTTCCTTCCTTACTTCATGCCCTATTCCAGGGGTCTACTTGGACTATGGGCCTAGATTTAATCTGGATACTAAAACGACTAACATTTAACTTTCCTAAGTCTTAGAAAGCATAGCCAGATAAATCAAGTAGTTGTTACACATCTACAGCTAATTGAATGATTAAGTTTTTATCATGTTTTTCTGGTAAACAAGTGGTTTAAATCCAAAGGTAGGTGGTAGGTGCACGTGTTCTCATGTGAACAACCCTTGAGAACAACTATGAGGTGTTGTCCTAACCACTGAGCTACCATTGCTTAACAACATAAAATTCTACTCACAGCTTGGAATTCTGGCAAATGTTCCATTTCGTAGACAAGGTTCTTGAAGTTAGCAGTCCTCATGTAGTTCACTGCGGCCATGAACTCTTCGTTCTCCTCGTACTGGACCATGATCTGGAAGAGCTCCTCGCCAGCCTCCTCCTCAATCAGATCGATGAAGTCTTGGAAGTGCTCATGGAAGATCTTCCTGGGCTGAGGAGCCGAGGCGGCGAGGGCTACGAGAGCAACCAGAGCGACTGCCAATTTCATGGTGACGATATTGGATCAGAATGATGGCGGAACCATGTGCGAACAGATTTTATAGCATATCCCATATCATATAAGATTAGATTGGATTTTTTGAGATGAGAGTTGAATCACGTTGTTACGTAAAGTTATTGATGGAAGCCTGATTTTTCGAGGTGTTGTCACGCGCAGTTTGTATTAATGATCATTCACGGTTAATATTGACATTTATATTTGCAGTAGAATAAAATAAAACATTGTATGCATTGCGCATAATAACTTACCAACAAGCTGCTTAGAAGTCGCTATTCCTTTACATTAGTTGCCCTTTGCGAAGTGAATTTCGTAAGCATAAAAAAAATATGCTGACAAATAATACTTTCTCATCATTTTAACTTATTAATAGACAGAAAATAATCGAAAATCGGATTTTTCAAGCGATTGAAAACCAATAAAGAATTTAATTTTTATATTATATTTCTATGTCTATAGTTAATACCTAGATAGTGTTATCCTTCTACACAATAAATAATTAATAATAATTTATAATGCTATAATATAAAAGAAAAGAAAAGTAGACATTTTTTTAAATTTGTAGAATTAACAAAATATTCAGTTTAAAAATTAAAAAAGGTCATGATTCCAATGCTGTGGCATACTTTTAATTTACATTTTTGTGGGTAGATTATACACTTGACCAGTTAACGTCATCTTCAAAATCGCGCATTTCATCGTCGCATTAACATTGTATTCGTTCAAACATACAAAATATCAACATGAGCGGTAAAAATAACAATTCCTTACAATCAACTCATTCCGCAGAAGATTCTAATGCATCAGGAATCTTCATCGACGATTACTCCCACTTGAGATTGTCTTATCACCGTGACTTCGAAGACACACTGGAAATCACCGACAGTTCAATATCATCGCATCAAGATGACTTAGAAACGAAAGAAATTGATGACGAAACAGCAAGGAGGAACAAACTCCGTGAGTACTGGGTGTCTCAGATGCCTGATTTACCACATCCAGCTTACACGGTGGCCGGAATCATATCCTCAGCGTCGAAGAAGATGGGAATGGTACAGCTGAACTATAGTGACAGGATCGAACAAGGAAATAGTCAAGGCAAGGTGGAGAAGTTCTCTCCAACGCGAAGATCGACAATGAATTGTAAACAGCTTCCTAAGTAGCAAGAATTTGATCATTTATCGTTTCGTTAGCTAGTTACTAAAGTGACGTTATCAAAAATCAAAAAAGTACGTTAACCTTAGATTTAGTAAGTAATAGTATAGTTTGTAATATCTTTTTTTAATATGGGCACGAATGTAATTTGAGATTTGTCAATATAAGCCTGATGGGTCAGATGGGATGTACTGATGTGTAATAATAATTATAATCCAAATGCAACATGTTTATATATCTGAACATTGGACTAAGAGCTGGGTACAGCTCTTGGTCCCCTATATCTAATTGTGCAGGCACAATGCTTTCCTTCGCCACCAAGTCAATGCTAATGTTACAGATATATTTATAAAAAGTAAGAGGTAGGTGTGTGCTCAAATCAACACCCCTTACCTACATGAGAGGCAATAGTAAAATTAAATTAAAATAAAAAATATTTATGGTATCTTAACAAAGTCATATCTTAATTTAAATGAAGTTAAAAGATAGTTATGTAGGTACTCATATTTTGCATGTAAGATGAAATGTTAATTTATTAATGTGTGCATTTTTAATTATGTCATCAGTAGTGTATCATTATAAATAAATTTGGTATGGAATATCGGTAGTGTAATTTTCCTCTTATCTGTCATTTAGACTAGTACTTGAAATGTAAATACTTTGATATTAAGGTCAATATCATACTACATCTTATTTGGTATCTCGACATGTCGATAACAAGCACGTATTCTCATGAGAGAAAATCCACCTAGAAACATAACAGACATATCAAATCAATACGGAGACTTGTCGTTAATAATAAATATTTGCCACTTCACGTGATATATGCCATACCTAACATTAAAATGCTGTGCAAAAACAATCAATCAACATATTTTTGTGTAATAAAATATGCACTATATTTAAGTATGACAGCATTGCGCATTGACGCAACGATTTTATAAATTGTTTAAAAAAATTGAATTCTTAATAAGTTGTTCCTTTAATAATAAAATTTGCTTAAATATGTTTATTTGAGCAAAATAACAAAAAAAATACGTAATAATTTTTTCAGCAATTTTACATTTGTCTGGGTCTATAAAAATAATGTAGGTACCAACTACATTCCTTGTTCCTTTCCTATAGGCATATTGGTTACTCGGTGTTAAGTGTAAACAAAGAGATTGTCATTACTTTTCCACAATTTAAAATTGAATCTAACCCAATTTTATTCTGTCTGTTATAGTTAAGAAGTTTACTGCTCAACGGTCAACTTCTTTGGGGATTGCGAGCGTGATAGTCCTATGTAGGTACATATCTACTTACATTGCAAAATGGTTGCTTATACCTACATTATTCAAATAATTCCGAATGATGACATAATGAATTTACGGAGATGACTCCATACTTATCTTTACTTATAATAAATCAGTAGAGAGGTCAATTCTGTACATGAAATATATTTTCAAAATAACTATCAGGGGGTGATTAGTGATCGATACTGATGCCAAAAATGCAATCAGTAAAATTTTTGTCTGTCTGTTTGTCTGTCTGTTTGTATGTTCCTTATAGAAACAAAAACTACTCGACGGATTTTAACGAAACTTGATACAATTATTCTTCATACTCCTGGGCAGGTTATAGTATACTTTTCATCAAGCTACAATCAATAGGAGCAGAGTAGTGAAGGGAAATGTTGGGAAAATGGGAGAAGTTACTCCATTTTTTAAGCTTCCGTCGCGTGTGCAGCCTTAATGGTTAAAGTTATATAGAAATCATGTATGACGGAAATAGTCTTTATAATATTAACCATAAACGCGGGTGACACCGCTGGCACGGCACAGCTAGTATCTAATATTAGTGTCACCTTTAAACCTGGTTAGGTTTATGTTGGTTAACATACTTATTTGTAACAGTGTAGTGTGATGAACCTCACTTAAATAACTGTCTGTCGTGTGTATAACGCTACAATAATAACATTTTGTAATTTGAATACCGCGGTTAGCAGGCAGGTCGCAGCCGACAGCAAGATGCGCAGAAAAACGTATAATTAATGCCGCGATGATTTCCCTGGGCGGCAAACGCGCGGTTCTTCTACAATAGTGATACAAAAAACCGTTTTGTTTATTCATTGTTTTCACTTCACGCGAGTAAGTATCCTTATCTTAGAAGCTATTACAGCTCCCATTATTTTAAAAAGCGATTCATCAATTACATTCTAATTACAAATACATACATACATACATAACATCACGCCCATAATCCCCGAAGGGGTAGGCAGAGTCAAAGGGGCAGCATGCACCTTCAACGACATTCAGCCAAAAATATAGCCGGGCTGGGTTAGATGGAAAAATGAACAAATACAAAGCGATTCAAATAAAGCTTCTAATGAACAACCGATACCATCAGTCTCGTCAAAAAGTCAACATTTCGCGTAGGTACCTAATTAATAATAATCATGATACGTGTGATATCATTTATTGTGCGTAGGTAAGTAGGTATTATACCTAGAAAACCTACCTACATTTAGCAGACACAATATTAAGACAAATAAGGTCTAGTCGTTCAATGATGTTAAAAGATTCATCATACAAAATAACAAATAATAAACATAAAAAGTACATTTTAATTCCCCTCTAAGTAGCCACTAGAACTTTCCAAGTCCCCTTGTGGATCGTAACTATCATGAGAAACAGTAAAATAATGGATTCCTGAAATTCCCTCGCCGGGAGCACTATTTATAAGGTTTTAAGTTAAAACAAACTGTCAAACTACTAGCCAGGGGAGCGGAGTTCGAATGACGCCAACTTTAACAACTAGACCCTTATATCTGACTAGCTGTGCCCGTGGTTTCACCTGCGTTTATGATTATTGTTAGTCTATAGCATTCCTAAAAAAAATAACTATACAACACATTAATAATTTTTCAATTCGGACCAGTAGTTTTTGAGATTAGCGCGTACAAACAAACAAACTCTTCAACTTTATATATTAGTAAGTTTATGATTTTAGCGAGAGGCCAATTATTTTCGATGTTTGTTGTAATGTGGTGTAGAATCTAAATAAAAATTCTGAGAAGTTGGACGGAAAACATCTCTACTACCTTTTTTGTTCACTTGTCAATATTTAATGTATTGTAGGGTTATGTTACTTATTGGATATAAACTTATTTATATGTTATGTCCCTAAGCCAAATTTTCGCCGTGGACTAATTATAATTTGATAGACTACATAACGGTAAAAAACTATAGCTTTTTTTCGGTCTTGTCGGTTAACATAACAATTATTAACCACCTACATAAAGTAGTAGATATAGAGTAAATATAATAAAAAGTCTATGTATAAACTAACAATTCGTAATGGTCATATTTTCTACAAAATAATTTTACACAAAATACCTACCTAGGTATTAAACTCAAAAATCTGATTGATATTTTCAAATTATTTTTGATACCATTGTAGATGGTTACGATTTTTTCCGAGGTTTTCAAGAGAGGCAAATATCAGACTTTTTCAATTTCCATACAAAATATCGAAAACTAAACATTTTTACAGGTAGGTTTATACACCCGTGACTTCCAATATAGGTAGATCTTAAGAACTCCTATGTAAAATTCGATTCAAAAACAAATACCTATACTTACCTTTTAAATAACTAACTATTTAAAGCTACTCAGCCCGCTTTAAATTCGGTCTATAGCATGTACCTATACCCCGTAGGATAATTTTTATGGAATAAAATCTGATCTCTAGCAAATGTGCTTTCTCATAGTTTAAACTTTGGTCGTGCCAAATTTAATCGCAATCAATTAAGTAGTTAAAGATAAAACCGTAACAGACATACAGACGGACAGAGCTATTTTCACATTCATAGTATCAGTTAGAATGCTAAATGTCAACAAGGCAAAAGCCAGGTAGACTGCGGAATTACCAGAAAGCGATGCAAAGGTTGAGTGTGGATTTTCCATATTTTCAAATAAACGTCACATCACCATAGTCCACTCGATCATACCTACTGTAGATCGAATAGATTAGATATTTGCGGAGATATCTTACACTCACTTTCAAACTGCACTGGAAAGGATTAGTAATATACCTACCTCGCTGAGAATGAATCTTTATAGGGACATCGTACTTAAATGTGTTGAATAAAATACAAATAATACAAAATAGTTTATTGACAACAAGCAGGGTTACAGTGGTTTTACAGTAAGCCTTTACACATAAACATAAAACACTTATAATCGAATCACGAATATCCAAAAAAAGTATTCAAGTATTTCTATCGATGGATATACATATCTGCCGAGTAATGCTTACTTAAGAGGTAGGGAATTTCTGGATAAGTCTAAAGAATTTAGGTAGGTATTATTTATCTATTTGTCGGATTGGCAGTTGCTTCAATGTAATGCTTCAAATGTAAATAACTAGACACGCAACAGCCGACATCCCGGCTAAGAACAAGATTGAACGCAAGGATGATATTGGAATCTGTTGCTAATCTAAATTCGCTTCATCAGAAGAATTTAGAAATATTTTAAGCATCGTAACCTATCAATCATTTCGCAACCGCGCATCAATAAACACTAACAATAACCCCGCAGTACCAGGTGATTGATTGCTTACCACGCACACAATCTATATGCTAATACGGACCGATCTTTTAAGAGGCTGCAGCATCCTTATTATGTAAATCTGTATGGGCGATTTGCCTAATCCGTAATCGGACGACGGGGCCGTCTCGATTATGAGGAGTAAAGATAAGGACCACACTGTAGGAAAAGTGTCCGACCAAGGGCATTTTATTAGGGTGGCGCTGCTGTAGCAAGACTAGTCGTACTTAATTTTTTTTCTAATTAGATACCTGTTAGTTTCAGTCGTGGTGTCGCAGGCAGAAAAAAATATAAATAAATATATAATAAAAATATATAATAAATATATAATAAATATAAATAAATATAAATGCTGTAAATAGGATAACCAGTAGGTACTTACTTACTCAAAACGCTTACATTACAGTTTATCTGATGGCAAGAAATTTAATATGATCAAAATTATTGGAACACTGGCTGGCCCAACTACAAAGGACCAAGGTTAAACATAGCTAAACTAGACAATAGATTTTTAGGAATCACCGAAATCTATTAGAGTAGTCTAAAAAATTAAACACGAAAGTGGAAACGCTTCCGCATGTTTTTAAAAATTCACAACTATTAACTCACTTTCAACGTTCTATAAATTTTTAAATGAACAGTTTGGTGGCATTGTACGAGTATGTATACCGCAATGCCATTCACTAGTCGCCAATTGAATGTTTTAACAGTCTGCTGCACTTCGTTTATAACTACAAGTTCCATGTCATACACTGTATCTACACTAGCGACACTATGGTCGATTTTTGAACTGTTACTTAAGGCTTTTATTAAGACACTTTTCAGTTAGATACCCTAAGACGGTTTTCCTTTTCCCTCCATAGTCACGATGTTTCCCAGCGTGGTTTCCCCGTGGGACACGGATATAAGCGCTGGAGCATTCCAAACGGTTTCGGATAAGTATAATCCGATTTTATTTTTGCAGCGGATGCTGGCTTGACGGAAGAAGAAATGGACGTGTTTTTCAGTTACAATTGAGAGGGAGATAATTGTTAGCTGTAGGTATGTGGCATACATAGAATGTGATTGCCAAGGTGTATTTTAAATTCTCATATGCCGGCCGGTGACTGTTCATAAGCTTCCAATCTTGCATTCGAAGCGAAGTGAGATCTTTTTACACATGTAGGTAGATATGCTTTGTAGGTATATTATTATATTACCGATTTATTATTATTATATTACAAAGCATATACACGGTAAATTTCTAAATATCTATTTAACCTCGCGCGTGGTCGAAGCTGTGCACCCCACGACAAAAAACATAGCTAAGTAACTAACTAACTAACTAAACTTCACGCCACTTCCCTAGCGGGGTAGGCAGAGAGAACTGAACGCCACATGGCACGATCCTTACACACCTCACTCGACTCTTAAACATTCATAATCCTTTTCATACAAGCTCTATGGTTTTTATGTCTCCTAACACCACCTCCTGTTAATACACGACGAATCTGGTCGTGGTAGGTGAGCCTAGGCCTTCCGCGGCTCCTGCATCCTTCCACTTTCGCATTTTAAGTATATCTGTTTAGTCAATCTTTCGTCATCCATTCTTTCCACATGTCCGAACCACCGGAGCATGCCTCAAAAAACACTAAAGTATTTAAGTAAGCACAGCATAACAAGTTTTAGGGAAAATTTGTTAAGTATACTTATATGTTTTGATATTCAAACCTACTTAGCCCATTTATACAAGGAAGGTTTAGGCTTTTTAAAGGTAGATAGGTTGCAAGTTATAAACGATATAATTATTAGAAAGATCTGTAAAAACTATTAGTTGTAAAATTTGTAATACCAATGCTAAGACAAAACGAACAGCCATTTACTATTATCAGCACTTGTCCGTGATGAGTTCGCCGCGAAAGCTTCGCCTGATATTTGGCATGGCCGCCAAATTTGCTGGATCCATGGTAATCGAACGGTCAATCAGTGTTCCGCAGTATAGGTGATCGAACAAAACCATGTTAGCCGATTTGGTGTAGGTTATAATTAGGTAGGTAATTAAAATGTAAAACGAGAATAGACTACCTACTAATTATGATACTTATTACTTGTGTATCATCTGGGTTTAAAGTTTCTGGGTTTAAACAGTACCTGTTTTAAGAAACAAAAAAATAATAATTTAGGTTTATGTAGGTATGTTAGTCGGAAACATATGTTTAATCTCAGACATTAATTCAGCACTACATACACTGCCAATATAAAGACAGTTTGATTAAGATTTTTTTATATATTGTTTGGGTCAAAATGGCGTTGCAATCACTGCGCTCTGATTGGGTCACTACATTTGACTGATTTATAACAAAAAGGTAATTGGTCGAGGATTGTTTAGTTTGCTTGGTTTAGTTTAATTTAAACACCAGTTGTCATTTCATTAGTGCCGAATCACTAATGTGTCCCGGTTTTTTTTGCCCATAATTCCTATCCATAGTTTATGTCCTCAACATTTTAACACTTATCTAATATTCTTTTGCAATATGCAGTATTGGTACCGATTTGTCGGTACGTTAACAGCTAATCCACTTCTCGACAAAACAGATTGCAACAAACCTCATCGAAACACACAAGTATCTGGTAGGTATCAAGAAGGCCTCGACCCTTGTTCAGTCAAGCTTTGCTTTTGATCTTAACTTAAAAAGGTGCGGGGTCCACTTCAACTTCTTAACTTAAAAGATCCTGTGATACCTACTCTCTTTCATATTTTTATTAAAAACCGATACCTACAATATTAAGATGAGTTTAAGGATTCCGCTCGCTTGTCGTAAGTAGGTACCTATCGTTTGTGAAGGCGCAAGTATTTTGCCACTCAAAGGAGATTTAGAAACATATGTAGGTAGCACTACCCGAGGCAAGACAATCGTATCGTTGAAAAAAAGAAAGAAAAACAATTAGCATGCGTAAATAAGTAAAACTAGGTAATGTACCTCCTTATTTATATAGGCTACTGCTTATATAGCTATTATTATTTCTTTTATTATTATTAGACACACCTCTTTAATTTTAAACCTAAGTAGATACGCATTTATACTACTCACACTGTAAAAGAAAACATCTTGAAGAATCCTGCTTTGGATGTGTAACCATTATTAATATAGTCTGGTTCCCATCTTTATTAGGTAGTTTCCAATATCAGGTCGCAATCGCAACGTTTTAATTAGCAGATTTACTATATCTAGGATCATGATCCAAGCAGATCCTAACTATGACTGGGACAACGTAACATAAGAAAAATTACGTACTTAGACGAGAAGCGTTTTTTTTTTTATTTTTTTTTATTTAGGTACCTTTTCACTCTGTGATAGGTGCTTACAGTAGTAGGTACCTATATACCTCCACCACTTTTACAGTGCAGTATCATAAGTTTTATAAGTACAAAGACAAGCGGAGAGTTAACATACTGAACTAAATAAATGATTACTTACATCTAAAAACTCAATTGAAAACTGAATTAAGTAGAGCAGTTATTTATGGAACTTGCCAGGTTGTAAGTGACACTGCAAACCTGATAGCTCAGCATTTTTCATAGAAATAAAGCGAAGATTCCGTTTGAATTTGCTACGCGAGCGGCGCCCGGAGCCAGTCCCAATCTAATTAGGTAATTGAAATCATTCAGCGTGCGTCCGCGTCGGGCGGCGTTGCGTCGCCAATTAGCTCGCACTAGAGATGTGAGCGTTGCATTAGTTCGTTATCGATGTGTACTAATTTATTAATAGGTGTGCTGGCTAAAAACGGAATATTAGCATCACCACTTGCTTGCTCGAGGGAGAGCGATAGCATTGTGAAAAAACATGCAAAATAACTATAAATGTCCAATTTGTTTGGTTCATGTGTTAGATAGGCAATCTCATCAGTATAATACTAAATCGAAGCTAAATCCAGGATTGTGGCCTAAGTTATACCCCGTTTAGTTATGTTTTATGGAAACGCTATCAACGTACATTACGCAGTACATTGACAAGCTCGATGGCGCATGCGGTAGTAACCCTGCCCCATGCGCCAAGAGTTGTGGGTTCGATCCCCACCCAGGGCAAACGTTCGTGTGATGAATACTTGTGTTTGTTCTGTGTCTGGGTGTTAATATCCAATATTTAAGTATATATTTGTAATACCACTGTTGATTCTGATATCCGTAACACAAGTGCTTAAGCTACTTACCTCGGAGTCAGATCAATGTATGTGATGTCGTCGGATATATATTATTATTATTTATTATTAAACAATAATATTAGATAACTACTTTTACTTACAGTTGAGCTGCTGTCCAAGAGCCATAGATATTGTATTTTACAATGTCTAAGAGTTATAATGTAACGATGCTGATTTCAAAACAAATGAATGTTCCTAGCAGAATCATTGTACTTAGGTACGCATTGTTGACGTTATTTTTATATACATATGTGCTAATAAACTATACAATAAATTGGGGAACACCTGTACTAACGCATGGATTATTAAGGTATCTACTGATATTACTTATTCGTAATATTTCAATTGCAGACCTATTAAAGATAAGATAAACGTTCTAAAAGTAGTATTACTAATGTTGAATTGTTTACTCATATTATTAACAACACTATCAGTGGTTTTATTCGTTTTAGAGGTATAAAACTATCGATAACTGCGGCACTAGCTCACGCTAGCATTTTGCACTATCCGTCCGTAACCTAATATGGTGACGTGACTATCACTCGGTACCGTTCTACAGTCATATAAATATTAATGATAAAACATGCAGGTTTATAAAGTAGACAGTAGTGAAAGATAGTCTCAGAATTCCAGAGTAGATAACACTAACGATACCGCCTGCAAATTGCACATGTTAAATGAACAAGTCCCTTAATATTTAGAACAATGAAAAACCTTACGTAGATGAGCCTACATGATTATCAAAAATCAGTAGGTATTTTGGGCAATGAATTTTGCTATTTTACTGTTCTAGTAGGTTAGTAGGTATACGGAATCCACCGCTTTAATCTCTTTCATATGACGAGCCCCCTCCCAGGCCGTCTTTAACATAAGGCCCTGGGCACATTATTAAATTAATATGTCTGTGCGTAATAAATGTCGATGATCCATTGGTAATCTAGAACTAGGGGGCCTTCTAGATCGTGGGGGCCTTGGGCACGTGGCGAAATTGCCCAGTGGGGAAGAGGGGACTGCCCCCATCCCAGAGCTTTAGGTACATCAACCCGATCCCCGATGGCTATCCTACGTACATAATATCCATTACCCAGCTATGCAACGCAATCTTAAGCGATGAAACTCCAAACAGTCTCTTGGGTAAACTACTTCCACCGTTTTGGAGTCGGAGCTCAGGAATTATTGAACAAGTGCAAGACGAACCAGGTACAAAGTCTAAGTTATAGTCCTTAGGTGCCTACTTATCCAATAAATCAAACAGTAACGGCTTGAGAAAACTCCGGTCTAAAATATCGAACGAGCAAGAAATGGTCTCAAATACTTCAAGAATTTTCAACATTAAAGTACCTACTTACCTACTTTTAACTTGTCATGTGATCCACCTAGTAGCATGGATAATAAAGTGAGTCAAAATAAGCAAGTTAAATTAGTCTCACTTCTGACAGTACTGAAATTAAAAAAATATAGCAGGTTTTGTTTAAAAAAACCTTTTACTTATATTGGATATTGAAAGTGTCTTTTATTATAAATGTATGATTAAAATATTAGATGTCTACAAGCCGATGGAATTTTGTAATCTGACATGTAATTTATGTTGCTATTCTTCATTGGTAAATAACTAAATTAAATAATGAATATAAATATTGAGTAGGTATTTTAAATTAAAAATAATTTGGTAAAATCTGTATATTTTTTATACTTTAATGTGACCATGGTCATGGATGAGATCATTAAATTCTTATATGATATTATTAATATTACATTTTATACAATACTCAACAAACATTAATTTGTTATCTTATAGAATAAAAATTTTAAATTTTGTTTCAAATGTAATTAATTTAATATAATAGAACACTACATTGTTGTTTTCTCATAACTAAGCTCTTAAGTAATTGTATAAATGCTTATAAAAGAAATGCATTTTCTAACACAAAATGTATAAAAAAAGGTGGGTTACAGGACCTTTAGAATATTATAACATTAGGTACATACTAAAACATAAAGTCTGCAGTAAATAACATTCTGAAACAAGTTAATAAGATAACTTATTTTTATTTACAATTAAATAAACAATTCTAGTGCTTGTTTCAGGGTTTTACTATGTATAATGTGTAATTTGATACACTTTCAACAGACATAAGAAGGTGTTTTCATTCGTTTGATGACTGATGAAATTTTTGTGTATTGTAAGGTGTTTAGCACTGCATCTTACTGATTTCACCCCATATCTCCTGCAGCCTTAGCAGACTCATCTGGTCGGACTTCCATAAGAAGACTTTGCAATTCTGAGTATATTGTTTCTAGCATCATCAAACGAGGTTTTGTGTACTGAAAAATATATCAATACCAATTGTTTTATGTTTATAACAAATAATTTTAAATTTTTTTAACACATTTTGATGCTTATTTGTATTCTGAAATGCCGTGAACATACCTTGAATAGTGGTATTAATCTAACAGACTCAGATTCTTGATTATTTGTTTTGACTAATACAGTCAAAAAATATAAAACTCGATTCTGAAATAAAAACATCAACATTTAATTTGAAACTAATTCAGCTTACAACTGTTTAACTTTTGTTAATGCCAACAATATTATTTTATTTGCAACTAAGTAGGTAATATTACTAAGAGGAGTACAGTACTTACATTC
This sequence comes from Glyphodes perspectalis, assembly GCA_951394215.1. Taxonomy (NCBI): domain Eukaryota; kingdom Metazoa; phylum Arthropoda; class Insecta; order Lepidoptera; family Crambidae; genus Glyphodes; species Glyphodes perspectalis. The sequence continues at coordinate 7,711,170 of OX596216.1, forward strand.
ATAGTTTAACTTAAAGAAGGAAAGGCTAATCAGGAAATATTTTAATGTAAAGTTAAGTTACTTACCAATTTAATAACCTCATTTATGATCACATCGTCCACACTGGACCATGGCACGAAGTTGTCTTCTCGCCCCCACACATACTTCACTGAGCTCTGAATTCCCACAGTAGGTATGACTAGAAGACTTTCTGAAAAATAAATGAAGTGGTATTGAAAAAACATAAACAATGTGAATTAGATCCCGAGCTACTAAACCAAAGGGTGGCACAGAGTCCTGCTCTTTATACTAGGCCGTGTTCATATTATATTTATACATGGTGCCTTGTGCTAAAGTTCAAGAGTAAGTACTTATAATATTATAAGAGTTAACTATTTCTCTCTGCCTACCCGGCTAGGGAAGTGATGTAAAGTTTAGATAGTTATAACTATTTAAATAAATTATAATTAGCCTCATGATATATTATAAACAAAACTTTGTAGATATATATACCTGATTGTACACTGTGTGTTATCCAAAAGAAAACTAAAAATGACAGAACAGTTATTATAACAACTAATGCAGTTAAACTGATTCGGACATAGCTTAGTGCTAAAATATTAAACACAATCGCTAAAAATAACGATGTTTTTGGCCAGGACGATTTATTCCGTCTGCTTTTGTAAGATATGGTAAATTGCCTTGAATTAGTGGAACCTTTGCAAGCATTAACTTTTAGCGATAACATAATACCATTAACATTTTCATAGTCTAGAATTTGATTAGAATTCATAATTAAATCGACTTTTTATGTGATAAAACACAAAAATAAATCTTTGTTTATTTCCAATCACTCATAAATTCCAACAAGACTTTTTTTTTGACATTCTTTTTTCTTGACATTTAAATGTCAAAATTGACAAATGAGTTATTTAAACGTTAGGTAGGTACTCACTTTTGATTTCAGTCAGCGCCTGTGTCATGGCTTTAGGTTCCAGTAAATTAAGCCAAATATTAAATATCAATGCTAAAGAAAATGGGCGTTATTATGTAAAAAGTACTTTTTACTTATTGTTTATGCAGAGTCCTTAATCATTCACCTGATTGCCACATAACGACGCTTAAGAACCAAGACCATCTATCTACACTTTGGCGCTTTTTACTTTTTAATGCAGTTATTTTTATGATTAATTTACGCATCGTTTCCTTTGATCAGTAACCTCAAATTCGCATTAAATAAGAAGTTATGAAAAAATACCAATACCACCTAAGTTACGTGACGTAATAAATTTAAGGAAATAAAACGTTTTTTTCGTCTCCTGTGAAGTCGACTTTTTGTAGATAGATGGTCTTGGTTCTTAAGCGTCGATAAGCTTGTATACAATGCAACGTTACCCAATGCATGCACACACATTCACACAACGCATCCATTGGATACCATAGGACGGCTCAAAGTTGTGATCGGTGACTCATGTTGCACTACACTCCTTTGTTTACAAATACCTTCCTACACATTTTATACTTGCAGCGTTCAGCACATGATACTTCAGTATACAATTCACAAGATCTAAATGATGGTCTCTATGTACCTACAGAAAGGATTTAAGTACTTAAACTAAAACATTAAGATACAGAAAGGTTAAGCTAAAACATACACTAGAACACTACGAATTAGTACCTACCTTTTCCTCTTGTTAAACCCATATGAAAAGGATCATGAATGTTGAAGAGGCGAATGAGGTGTATAAGGATCGTGCCATATGGCGTTCGGTTCTCTCTGCCTACCCCGCTAGGAAAGTGGCGTAAAGTTTAGTTTGTTAGTTAAAACCCCTATCCTGTTGGGGTACCTTCGCATAATTCATGATTCTTCATTTACCAAGTCTGGATAAGACATTAATAGCTATCTTATGCAAGCCATAGGCATAGGCATAGGTATAGGTACCTACCTTTAAACCTATCTATTAAACTATATTAGTAAGCTTTCAACAAACCATACCATTTCTTTCGTATTACCTTAACGGCGTACATTTATCTGACTAAAGATTTATTTTATTAGATAGGTATCTAATAAAAAAAATCTTTAGTAATGAGTAGAGTGTTATAATGAGTAGTAATGTTCCTCCCTATATCTTCATCCTCTTGCCCTTCTCCCAGTTCATCTGGGGTCGGCGCAGCATGTCTTCTTCTTCCATACGTCCCGGTCAGCCGTCATCAAGCTATCCACTTCCATTTTACTCATATCATGTGGTGCATATTAATGCAACACATATAGGAAGGGACTTTTGAAATAGAGCGGTGAAACATTAGTTACACCGCTCTATTAATACTCATATCTACTTACGACCAAGTAACATACGACCTAGTTAACTTTGTTACGAAAGCTTTCTGTATGTAAATCTTACCTATTTCTTTAATCGAATAATTAGATAGGAACACACACAGATACTAAAGCTTTGAATATTTTATAGGTAGATTCCCTAATAACGATTTAATCTTTTAATTGTTTCTTATATGGATCCATTTCCTATTTTTTACACTTACAAACTTCGTAATAACCCGACAGACAAAGAAAAATATCGTTTCCCATCAGTAACCATAACAACAGGGTTGTACAAATAGACGTCATTCTATGTTTACGGTTCAGAATAGCTGGTGATAATCAGTCGATAAGTTACCGTAGCCTGCAGTAGACTTAAAATAAGCGCAGCAGTGTTTTTATTTTGTAGCATTGCACCAAGGCCCCATGGAAAGTCTAGACGGCAATGCGTGGGTCTTCGACTCTTTGGTGGGATTCCTTCATGGACCGGTTTGGAACGTTCCGTTGCAAACTTTTATTGAGGAGAAATCTTTACGTATGTATTCATTATCTATTAATCAGTGAAAATCGTTATTGAACAAATAATAACGCCTGCGTGTAGTCAAACACTCAACCCAGTGGGTGAGTAGTACTTAGGGTTAATTGCTGTAAAGATATTTTTAGGGACATAAAAGCACTTGTAAATTACCTACTTCTTCAATAAATTTCTAAATTTTGGTCGGTTCTTACTTATTACCTAGTACCTATTTATTTCTACCTAAAATTACCACTATAAAGTCTATTGAACTAGACAACTTAATTTACAGCTTTCGAACCAACTGAGAATGGCGAAGTGCCAGACAGACCAGAATATAAAAAGGTGCATGATGAATATCGTAACTTGGTAAGCGTTCTATAAATTACCTATATATCTATGTTTGTTCTTGACTACCTATAATCGCTGAAAAGATCTCCGGATATTTAAGTACGGAAGTTTCCAATGATTGTCCCGGTAAGTCCATAATAATAATCTCCTTATTCGAGGTCTTAGGCTAGTCTATTACCTATCATGCTTCTACACTTAAATAGAATTCGTGAACATTTAAAGAATATTCGTGTCTGTCAAGCAAGCAGATCACGAAAATCCTACTAATATTATAAATGCGAAAGTTTGTATGTTATGTTATGAAAATTTGAATGGATGTTTGTTACTCTTTCACAAAAATCTAATGAATGGATTTTAATGAAACTTTAGAATAATATAGCTCATACACCCGAATAACATATAGGCTATGTTTCATCGATGTACCACGCGAGCGAAGACGCGGTCAGAAGTTAGTAAATATATAATCTCAAAGTGTATTCTTTCATCGCTGAATAATTAGTAGGTTTACGTAAATCCAGACGTATGTGCTGCAATTTGAACTAGCACTTAGTGCGTCGCTGTCTTTATCTATTTGGCAACGATATTCTCTTATTTATAAATACATACTGAGGATGATTTATTGTCTTAGGTCGACGTCATGCTGGGCTCGTTCATGGACGACATCGGCATCACAGCTGATCAGTTCGAAGCGGCCTGTAAGCTCTCAGCGCGCGATCTCGCAGGATTGCCGGCCCATTTCCATCGTAGGCTGTTCGAACAGATCTGGGCAGCCAACGACTACGAGATGTTCGTGAAAATGATGACGCACAAGAACGTTGAATTGCAATTGCAGGTGTTTCCATTTTGCCTTCTATAAGATTTAATGCTGTCTTAATTTATCACTTTAACCCTTTGGTAGGTAAAAAATATTTTTTAAACATAGGTACCTAGTTACAATTTTATAGGCAATGTTTAATTGATAAACATTGCATTAAAATGAAAAAATGGTTCCTATTTTCCAAGCATTGAAAAAATTACTATTATTTTCGAATTCCGAATACTTACATAGGTAAAATGTGTTTTATCGTACGGTTTTCCAGGCTTTGGAGTTGATAGAAAGACGTTTTGGAGCAATGCCCAATTTATTTTCATCGGAAGCAGATGAATTCGATTCGCCTCGTAGTGACGAAACTGAAGACTGGCCCGACAACGACGATGTTATGACAGAGATAAAAAAGTTAGTACATAAGTATAGGGATCACTTATATAATGCAATGAAATTTTATTTTGCTTAACGCTTATGTATAAACTTCACTCTTCTTTAGACTACAATTAGAAGAATTCGAGACAAAGGACGAAATAGTAACCGTTCCTCCAGAAGAGGTGGTCGCTGAAAAGCAAACTCTTCTATCCAAGCTACATAGCTTTGAAAAGAAGGAACTGAAGGAAGTAAAGACTAACACATCAGACGAACCGCCCACAACCAGAAAGGCTGCCATGATTGAGCCGCCTAAGACACCACCTAAGAAAGTCGAGGTTCGTATTTTACAGGACAAATATGACGCCTAATTTTTGTTAGACGCAAATAGGCATCAAATGACAAACCGTGAGTAGATTTTTCACCTTTTCAGGGTGTTTATCCAAATGCGCACCGGCGATTTCATAACGAACTTCGCTAATGCTCGTATCGCGCCACAGACTTATTTGTGAGCGTCAGAATGGCCGGTGTACCAGTAGGTACACCAGCAATCTGAGAAGTATCTCAGATTAGCCTAAACATATTGCCGATATTGCTGATTTTTTTTTTTTACTTTTACGTACCTCTTCTGAAAATCTGTGTACCTACGTCCATACAAAGATATTTTGCGAAAGGATTGTGTGTCGCCCTAATACGTTTTATAAAACAGTAACGAGGTAAAAGAGAAAAACATATTTTTTCATTTTCTCATGAAGAAGTATGTAGGCTATACCGTATTTTATTTGTTTAATGCTTGTTTCTGCAGGTACACAAGAGGTACCAAATCTACTCACAATTAATTTACATGTATGGGTTTACAGTACCTTCTTCCCGCGGTTCTGACGTCAGGATGGCGGGTGTACCTTTTATTCAAAATATCTTTGTATGGACGTAGGTACACAGATTTTCAGAAGAGGTACGTAAAAGTACACAGAAGGTACTAAATATCGACAATATGTTTAGGCTGATCTGAGAAGTACACCCGCCATTCTGACGCTCACACTTATTTGGGCAGACAAATCGGGAACTAACTCCGAGTTCCGCACTATGAGTTCTTAGTAAACAAGTTTGCGGCGCGATACGAGCGGTAGCGAAGTTGATTATGGAATCGCTGGCGCGCATTTGGCTAAACACCAAGTACAAAACGCGATAATGTCAAATATGATTCGGATTTTCGGTGTGGACCAACGAAGTAAACATGTTTTTAGAAGTCTATCAGCGGTCGTTTAGGCCAATGATCGCCAACGGCCGGTGCAATAATAATAAAAGTATATCGTATTTTTGATACCGGTTCAGACGATGGCCTATGCCGTTGCCAATACCTACACAAGGATTTTGATAAACAGAAACATTTGAATATCTGGGTAGAATAAGCATACCACAATCGTATAAGAGGTGCCCATTGTACCTACCTCTACTCTTTGTGTGAGGTCTTCGTTAGAATATTCGATGGCTAAGAGCAGACTCGACATACATCATTGGCTAACTGAAAACGGAAAGCTCTTACTTATTACCATATTACAGGTGAGTGAAGAAGAAGTCCGCGCTCGGCAAGAGTATTTGAAACAACAACGTGATAAGCTATTAGCGCTCAAGAAACAAGTCCGCGAGAAGAGACTGGGCGCTGCCGAGGCTGAGGCGGAATCTGGAGGTATCACTTACAGATTTTACTTTGACCTACTGGCCATATCTTTTGGAATGCGAGGCTGGGGTGACATCGAGAACATAGTGTCATTCAATAACAGGTAGGAAATAAACCGTTTGGATTTTATGAAACTTACTCATAAGCACCAGGCTTAGGTACTCCAGCTAACGCTACCTCTCAGGGAAATTAGGTATATGTATTCTATGTTGAATGAATTACAAAGTTATTTATTACCATACCTCTTTCAGGGGGCGAAGGCTCATTCAGCAGTGTCTCCAGGCCCAAATCCGCTCGGGTCGCGCACGCCGCTCTGGCCGGCGCCCCTCCCCCACCGACCCCTGACGCTATGCAGCTCCGAAGGGCCCTGGCCTCGAGATTGAAGACTGAGGTTGTCGACAACCATTAGAACAATGATGTTAATTAAGGCAATTTGATCTCATTACCCTTTAACTATTAATTTATTATTCAATTACATGGTGTTATTTGTTTCTTTTTAAGACTTGTTATTTTTAATGGTAATTATTTAATCCACAAAACCACGAAATTATAGAATGAAAAGATGCAAAAGGCAAGAATTTTAGCTAATAAATAGATTTATAATATTTCAACCTTAAGCATTGAAAATTACTAGTTGATCAAAGTCTCATAATGTTAGTTTTATCAAGGAAAAATAAAAGAGAGATTACTTTCGTATCTTATATTTATATTGCTTACTTAACTAGTGACATCATAATAATAGCATTATAGTAAGCTTATTTATTTTACACAACTTGCCAATAGGTAAATCTATTTTAATTTTAATCTGTGTATAAATTAGTTTATGATGGTCATCCACCTAGACAGATAAAAAATAGTCATTATTACAGTCTACTTTCACCTAAAACTTCGTATTTTAATTATGGGGGAAGTTATTTCAAGGAATATAAGAATCGTATATATCTAATTGACAGCTCGATGCTATTAGACACGTGGATGTTGGCAGATTTCAAAATAAAATTATTACATAAAACGTTATATATTTACAATATATTCTGTCAATTTCATCCCACGCATGTAATAATTCGCCTCGCATTTACTGTGCACTTTTGTGAATGCTTACATGAATAAAATAAATAAAAAAGATGATTACTAGTCTTTATGCGCTCTTGTATGAAGTGTGACCATCATTAAAAGTTACAAAATGTGTGCTATTCTCAATTCGTAAAGATGTACATAATAGTTTTAGACAGAGATCAAAGTTTTTTTTAGATACATATTAAAATTGATATGTTTTTAGGGATGATACAGCAGGTAGAAATAGGTTGTCGATAACGGTTAGGTGAAAAACGAAAGTAACAAATTGTCATAATAAAAATGGTCGATGTGTTCTGCGGCAGTCTTGAAAACTTTGATTCCAGAAGCATGCTTTATGTATAAACATGAACATTACGCGTATGCGTATTAAATCAACTTAGATGATGGAAACTAAGCTGTCTATAACAATATAACGTAATAAAGTAGTAAGTAAATCCATCTACCAAAGACATGTCCGTACTTGCGATTATTTTAACCATGAGGCGCTGCGCAGGCGACGAACTTTCGCTTTATATTCTAACACTAAGCCATAGACATGAGTTTGAGCAGAATATGATCCACCAACGATCAGTATGTCCTCTGCACAGTGCCTGAAGCGACAGTTAACTTAACAAAATCGTAAAAAAATGGGTCCAAATATTATGTACCATAATTTTTAGTGTGAACGCAGTCTTAATACAACACGGATACAGTAATATGTTACGCCAGTAATACTATGTGGACCCACCTTTACATAACTATCGGCTCGTCAAAATTTCGCAAGTATGGTCGTGTCTTTAGGCAATCATATCTTTAACACGTGATATTTGGATGATTTGTTAAACAAAAAGTCTTGTTGTGCAAACGGCATTGATTCTTAGTCTGATCAACAAGCGGCGAATATTAAAATCCTTATTACTCCTAATTACGAAAGGAAGATCGTATTGTGTAAATGCAAACACATTATCTAGTATTAAGTATATCGTAAACAAGGTTGTAGAAATTAAAGTTTGGACCACTTTAAAATAGTCTAATAGCTTATAGTCGCGGCCACATGATACGATGTTAAAGGGCCATTTATTCTTTTTATTTATTTCAATTTTCTATGAAAACTTAGTATGTGTAAAATGGTACAAATCGTCCTGTGTGCACCTCAACAACGTTTCATATGGCCGCGACTTTTTCTGGCGACAAGTGATCGTGAAAGCATTTCATTGTTGATATTTCGTGTTTACTTTACAAATTGATCACCAGATTAAGTATATTTTACAAAATCTAATATTATTTACAAAATACGACAGTAAACTAGAAGTTAACACAGTAGTAAAATAAAGTGGATTACTTAATCAGATACATTTATCACATACACATTACATCTGCAAAGTCAATAAGCTACAATCATAAGCAGTCAAAACTCGTTTGTTGAAAGTATAGAAAAATTTAATACTGATATCGTCAAATCGATTGTTTTACGTAACAAAATCCTTTACTTCTATCTTACCATACATAAGTCCCCAAATATAAACGTAACACTTTATCTCTTTCGAAATTCGGTAGGTAGATACCGCTGCTGTCTGTCTAGAAGAATTACTCATACCTATAAATCACATGGTTTTTTTTCGAGCTACAACGCTTTAAAGTATACAAATCTGTACGCCCGAAATACAACTAAATCTATTCTATATCTGAAAATTTAATTGTAGGAATTTCATTTAATGAAACCCAAAGCCTATATAAAATCATGAATTAAAAGTTGACAGGTGTTGTTTCCCACAACGTGAATTATTTTTCAACCATCGTCAACGCCTAACTTTTTACTATTTTTACATTAGTAAACATGGAACACGCACAACCAAATACAACATTAGCATTTGAAAAAGAAATTATTTTTATTTGATCATTTTAAAATCAATTAAAGTATTAAAAAATGTCTATGTGTTTTATTAGCATCTAGAATTATTCCAAAAACATATAAATCTGGATCCCAAGGTAAAGTATATAAAAAAATCTTAAATGTTCTATTCACTCGTGCATCATATAAGTATTGTTTAGGTATTCATTCATGATAACTATGGCTCTAACATAGCTCTTTTTGTATAACACTTACAACCAACCCCAATTAAACTGCTAAACACTGACACATTAGTGTCGCAGTTTCGCTAATGACAAACTGTTTGTGCAAACAGGGTGATTAAGTCAATAAGTTTAAATTTAACATCCCTAGATCTGACCGTGTTAGTGAAAACTCCATGTAAATATTAAAATAGTTTATAAGCTTATAGCTCACGCTAAAGCAGCGAGGTACTTCGATTAGTAACAAGTAAAAACATTTTTATAAGGTTACTCGATCCAAAAAATAGACTACAATCAAAAACAAAACAAAATCGCTATGAATCTCTATGGTTTTACAAGATATTTATTCTGACAAAATACCAACGAAACGATACGCGACTAAAGAATCATCTTTAAATTCTAGTTATATTCAAGTATTGCGTGTGTTTAGGCCGCGCCTAATATACCAGATAAGATTTTGAGAATACCTGGATAAACGTTTGTCATCTCAATCTAGCATCCTCCTTAGCCATTGTAACCCCTAATTCAAACCTTCGTTGCAGTATGTAAATTATTATTTAGTTTCGTTACTGATACCCAAATCTATAATCAACCATGCATCGTTATGACTAGAACGAGAAAGATTTTTGTCAGTCTCATAATAAAATGTAGTCAGAAATCTTCAACACAAATTCTATACATACCACGGACACAATATTGAAAACTTTCCGTTCTTACATAAAGGTAAACAAAAACATTGTATGACCCTGGTGCGTAGGATTACATTAAGAGACTATTTTTCCGAATCAGTTATGGAACACGCAAAAGAAAAATTACTAAGAAAAAGACTTGACTACACAATTCTTGTTAGGATCCAGATAAATATGCAAATATATAGGTATGTACAACATAGAAATGGTAAATAAAAACACTTAACACAAAACATAGAAGCATTTCTCTACTTTCAACAAAGGTTGGGCTTTCAAGAGATACCTAATGAGGAAGGCCAGTCAGAAAAGGACGTAAGATTATATTACCTAAATAATTTCCTTTTTTCCTTCCTGTTAACCAAAATGGTTATTTAAATTTATTTACGTCTTCACGGCAAACAAAATTCTTGTTTTTGACAACATTCATATTTTTGTTAGTAAAACTTTTAGTTTTAGTTAGTTAGTTTTTATATTTTGGTTTCTAGTACCACATCAAAAAAGCACAAGGCTGGAACACTTCTAGTAATATACAAATTAAATCAATCCCATTTTCCGACTTGCCTTCTCCATTACGCTTATAATACAGCACGCGACAGTTTAAAGTGCAATTATAGCGCTACATCATTTGAACCGCATTCCTTAACCGTCATGTACTGCGAATATTAATGAGACATTTGTAACGATCAAATTGGATCCATTCGATCAGTAAAATCGATATAATCCTACGCCGGCAGTCCAAAATAAGCTTACTTTCCAAACAATATTTGCATTGACTACCCGATTAAAAAACAAAACATGATCATCATTTTGAAAATCAAAACATGTATCTCTGTAAAGCCCAACACATATAGAAGGGAATATAATGTTAGTATAGGGGGCAATTAAGTATTTTCCACTAACCTTCACAAGCCAAGTACAGGTCAGTCAACGAAAGCCGGCACGTACTACTTACAATAACAAATTTCGTTGTGCAGTGTCTGTAAATAAGCGTATGCGATAACGTCGCACTGAGTACGCATCACGACATATCGATCTGTCTCTCTCACACAAGCTTAGCTTATAAGCGTAAGCTTCCACAGGGGTAGTGAGGAGAGAAGCGTATCCGAGCCGTGCCAATATAAACCAATAAGATTCCTTAAAATCTCCACTTGGAAGTTGTAAGCAAGCCTATTGGTTATTTTAGTAGTACATGATTATAGCTACGCTTCGCTCCTCTCTTTTGCGGTCCAGTGACAGCACAATATTAATTACTAATGTTTTGTTTCTGAAACTATCACAATATAATATTTTATTTTCATTTGTTTTTGCATCTGTCTTTGTTTAATTCACATCGGTATCTGTCAAAACGTTGTTTAAATCGCATAGATGTGAGTACTGTGAACGTGCCAGCATTAGTAACTGACCTGTATATTACGATGTTTAGTAAGCCACAAACTTAAATTTGATTTTTTAATTACAAATAAAATTTACGTTATATTTCGAATTTATTTATTTTTTAGCGTCCTTAAGCGAAGATTGCCATAAGAGGAAATTTGAAAAACAATTCATCTCGTACTGTGTACGACGTCCAACATAAAATTACAATAATTTTGGTTTTGTTTTATACAGTCGGCTGTTTTAACGCAAACCTGTGCGCCTTGAGATAAATAATAATTTTATTCACTGACCTCCAAACAATTTCAATCATTTCACTTCTACCTTGCTTTTGATCGAACCTTCATCTGACCAAACAATACGTAAACAACTCAATGTTGACCTTCAACAATGAATCAGCCTACATATTATCTTTATGTAAAAGTTTACATTGGGGGAAGCGATTCTGCCTGACCGAAACAAAGATTATGCAACAATTAGTATTTCCATTAAAACAAGAAGTACACTGGGCTAGTAACTGCCGATGCCATATTTGTCAAATTCTAAAACATACATTTAAAAATAATTATACTGGTATTTTGTTAAATAGAATGTTGCATTTTTTCTTGAACAACATATTGTAAGTAAAAGCGATGATGCGCTCATAAGAAATTTCTTTCTGTTTATTCCTTTATGTAAAGCAGGATCTTGTATGTAATTAATAACAAATTATATTCCTCTATGCTTCGCTCAGGAGCGAATACCCAAATTTGGGATATTAATGTCTCATTTAAGTAATATGATACCATATGAGTCACAAATATCACCAAATATTCATCAATATTCCCCACAAATAGCTTTTACAGAACATTCATTTCATAACTATTACTTCCCTTCCGAAATAAAATAAACAACTGAAAAAATTAGTGCGCTTTTATTCAAGCACTCGACATTCATAAATATATAATTGCTTGAACGACTTCGTCATTGTAGCAATCAATTTGTATTTCAGTGTACACAAAATTATTTCACGCAGCCAGTTAATTAAGTTTTCATAAAAAACAGTATACATTCCAATATATTAACACACTAATGAGTAGCAATTCCACAGCACAGTTCACGACGAAACAAAAAGATTGGTCTTGCGATCATTAAAAAAATAACAGTTTTATAAATACGTACATTTTTACATTTTTTTTCGCATTCACGATGTTGTTTCTATTTATTATTATTAGTATGATTCCCACTCTTATTTCCTTTGTACTTTTGTGATAACGATCCTTCGGAAAAGTAACCTAACCGTTAAATTATTCATTTCTACACATTTTCACCAGTTTTCTACATTCTGATGCCGCTCAAAGTAATTACACTACTGTATGAAGTAATTCATACACTAACTTAGTTTGAGGCGCGACACTCGAGTGCCGGTGCCCCTGTATTATTTACATAAAATATGAACATAACCAACTGTGGAGCACTGGGGTTCCCCAGGCTTTCACATAAATCCCACAATAACTTATTGTATCAAACGAGATAAACGAATGTTTATTACCTGCACTTTTGACAAATATTCAAGATACGCATTGATAAATAATTAATAAATAATAATAATCTGTTGCAGTTCCCATAGACTTGAGAAGCTGAAAAGCCAGACTCTTTTTTGAAGCCTCTCAAATATTTTCCAAATGTACAATTGTCACTTTTAGTATATTTAATTTTTAATACATAATAACATCGAAATCATAAGTACATTTAACTAAGACACTACCTCTTGTAAATTCCATAAATTACATTAAAAATTAATGACGGAAAATAGTTCAGTTACATAAATTTGCGGTACTTAAAAATGATGCTAACGATTTCGATATCAATATGTCAAACGAGAAACTCAAATTAACCCGAGTGGTTACTCTATAATGTCAATTTATAGACTTTATATTCAAGAAAAAGTCTATGGCCACTCAATCGGCAAGCGACAGCCGACCAAATCGAGCGGCCACAACAGCTGTATCCTAAAAATTCATTTAAGGCGAAAGAGTTTGGCTACGCGGTCCGATTAGACATTTGTTCAACTACAATCCTCGCGTGCTCCACGCGGCTCCTACGCTCACTCCGGCGGTCGAGCCGTTCGCCGACGACTCGTCGCCGGAACGGAGGTGCATCGAACGCGACGCCATTAGAGCTAAGTGGCATAAGTATACTCGTATTCCTTACTGCATTCCGGTCACTGGGTGTGCGACAGCGCTGCGAGGGCGGGCGGAGAGCTCGGTTATATTCCTTGAAACGGGTCGCGCCCGCGCCACTACGCCAGGCGCGGCCGCTTGGCGTCGCGCTCCTCCGCGCCGCCCGCGCTCGACGTGCCGCCCGCAGACCCGCCCCCGCCGCCGCCGCCCCCGCCCCCGCCGCCGCCCTCCTCCTCCTCGTCCGAGTCCCCGTCGTAGTCCACCAGGCCCTGCGGAGGAACCTCCTTGTACTCCAAGTCTATGATATAACTCGGTCAAGCTTACGGCCACACAAGCGGAGTTAAGTGATAAGTGTCATTCACGGTGAATAGTAGAGAAAGGGCACTCGAGATTCTAACGGGTGGATCATGCCTGTACTTGAGGAAGTTAGAAAGTTATGAGCGTTCTTATATCACTTTAGTGTCCGACAATAGGTACTGGGTCAAAAAACTATCACTCTATTTAGTCCGTCAGTTAGACGATACAAGACACATACACTTTTTTGCTTTATCAAGTAAACAAAAAAATACAAAGATACAGAGCATCAAAGTTCTGGAGTAGGGGCTTGTGACGTCACTATTAGGTAAAAATTTTACCTAGGCGTGACGTCCCGCGCAACTTGAATGGACTATATCTTCGTCAGTGTTAGTTTGACAAATATATGAAAAAATACGTGTTTAATATTTATTTATAATTTAACAGACTAAACAGATTTTTTAGTCGCCTAGCCTATTGTATGTGTATTGATGAATGAGACGATAAACACCTTTGCAAAGTTTATTGGTTTCACATATTAATATTTTCTCTTGCGCTATAGACGGGCGAATTATCTGGGTTAGGTAATTTTAAAATGATGCAAACAAAATAAGAGCTTTATTTATCAAATTGCATTACTTACCAGGAAAATTTTAAAAACCCTACAACCAACACCAATAATTTTACACCTGATAAATGGTAGGACCATAAGACTAACTCCAAACTTGGCTAACACAATAAAAACATTAATCCAAAAAAAAAAAAACTTTTGCATTCTATTATGATAGTAAATATCAACATAATGAATTTTCTCAGTATGATAATATTTGTAACACCAATATAAGGTTGATATAAATAGATTATACACATTAATTTTCCTTTCTTCGTACCTATCATAGGAATAGTACCCACGCTTACGAAGCGCAAATCTATTAAATGATTGCATTACTTTATCTGAGCATGACACCGAGTTAACATGATAAAGTAAACACAAGACAATTAACTAGTGTGCTTATCCGCGGCGTAAGCGTCAAACTATTAACCATATTTTAATCATAAAACATGCGATCATGCTGATGGACATGCAAACGTTATAAACAATCTAGTTCATAACCATTTACTGTTAGTAAACAAATGTTATCAACTACTTGATAATCATTTTGACACTTGGTTAGTTCACAAATCACAGTACATTCATATTTTATTGAGCAAAATCTGCGTCTGAAATGCTTATGAAAAAGCCTCATAAATATGTACACACTTTGAAACAGGAGATTTGGAAGGTGTGAAGGAAATTGGGATGCATTTTCGCAGTGGAGAATCGTCCTTTTATAATGTGGTAATTTTAACTTTAATAGCTTATTTGGGATTGTACAATATTGACAGAATATTAGAAATTTAACAGATTATTATTTAAATTAAGCATTAGAGAATTTGCCATAGATATACCAAGCCATAATGTGTGGTTAGAAAACTAAAAGAAATGTATATTGTATATTTTGAATTCATTTACTAACTACAATAAGATTAGTAGGAAATATCCACAATATCTAAATGGATTTTTATTCTAATAACCGTATAATTAAGTCGTATTTAATATAATGTATTTACTAGTCAAATTAATTGACTAACATGATGTGGTTGGTCACTAAGTTTAACCAAATTTTTTAGCTATGATTAAATGAACTTCTACCACCATAATTATTATGACAAAATAATATTGTATATTTTATGAAATACTACTTTTTTAAATATACAATATTTCACTTTCTTATGAGGAAACAAGATATTAAATGTATGTATTTAAATTCAACATAAGTACTTATTGGTACCTTATTGCTGAAGACCATTGTGTAGAAAATACTTAAGATTTACGACTATTGACTTAGTATGTTAAATAGTATTATGAAGGTTTATGCTTATGGTTTATTAGGTTTATATTTAATTTCTAATACTAAATATTTTTTTCTATGATGATGTGAAATGTATTCAGATACGAAAATTTCGAATTATTCAAAATTATAAATTGATATCATGGAAAAATCCAATGTTGTGACATTCCTGTTTACTATGTATCCTTTTTAAGATACATAGTAAATGGATTTGAGTAGAATTACTCATTCACTACGTCTATGAGTAATATTCATGAGTATTAGTGACATTAGCATGTGAAAACTACAGGACACAGATGAAAAAGACTGCTCAGTCTTGCCATCTGGCTCAAATGATACTTTACATGCAAATTAAAACTGCATCCATCGCGCCTTTGTAATTGAGATCTCCCACTGATTAGGAGGTACCAATAAATGAATACTCTTGTTTCCACATTCCGAGCCAGTCCTCATAACATGATGATTCCCCAGCGAAGCAATAGTAGTGATGTGAGGGAACTAAAAGTTTACCTTATTGAGTAATCTGGGCGAGGATACCTGAACGTCAGTGTGCGTCGGCTTGGCCGCCGTCGTGGTGCTGAGTAGCACTCTGCTGGGTCCGTTCACAGTCTCCGTGCTGGAGCACACTTTCTTTTCAACTATTTTTCCTGAAATAATAAAATGATGTATTAGCTGCAGCATTGTTTTGCAAGGCAATATTTACCTTAGTTAGTTGGGCATGTGTTTTCTGCACTTAGCCGCATAAGTGGGCCATTGCGTCTATTTACCTTATGAATATTAAATCTAAAAATAAAATTCTATGTTTATCATACTACTATCTTACTAATCCTACTTTCTACAAATATTGTTAACGCGAAAGTTTGTATCTATGGATGTATGTATCCATGTTTGTTACTCTTTCATGCTAAAACTACTGGATGGATTTGAATGAATCTTTAGAATAAAATAGCTCATACACTCAAGTAACATGTAGGCTATGTTTTATCGATTACCATGCGAGCAAAGCTGCGGGCAGATTCTAGTATTAGTATATGGATTCTATTAGGTTTGGATCTAATCTGTTCCATGTGCTCTTATTAACATTGGATTTATAAAATACGCTTTTACTTATTTATTATTTAATATGAAGCTATAACATATTTTCACAATCCATTCATTTCTCTATCTCTCAGGATATTTTATGTCATGCATGTGAATTGAATTAGTTGGAGTATTTAATAACGCAGCGCACATACCGATCGCATCAAGCGCGTGGTGCGCGTGCGCGTGCGGGTGCGGGTGCGCGTGCGGGTGCGCGACGGGCGCGGCGGCGTCGAGCGGCGCGTCGTCGTCCAGCTCGTCGTCGTCGTTGAACCACATCTCCTCCTCGTCGTCGGGCGCGCGCGCCTCGCGCCGGTAGCGCGTGCGCAGCAGCGACGGCACCACCGCCTCCGCCACGCCCACGCTGCCGCTCACTGCAACGACAACACCTGATGATTATACCACTGCAGGATACCAAAAACCTATTTTCTGTGCCCGAAGAATGACAGCCGTGAGAGTTAGTCAGTAGGGCAATTTGATGTAGTTAACTTAATTCTGAGTCCAACACACCCTAATAAACTTTATGCAGATCTACTTGGACTGTGCTTAAATGCATTCATCATCATGGATAAAAATAATAATAATAAAGCCCTTTATTCTCAAATTAGCAGTTGAATCATCATGGTTACACATCCATACCTATTTGAATGTGCTAGTAACCCCACCACTAAGCATATATAAATCCATTAGACTAGAATTTCTAGTTTGTTTGAAACATAATGGGGCGCATGTCCTTACCATGTCTCGGTAAAATAATTTGCCGTGATTGGTGGTGTCAAGGATAATTGAGTTTGTAAATGTTAGTATAATTGTTATTTACCTCTGTCTCTTTCTTTCAACTTGTCCTGATGTTGATCGTACCGCGTTTTTAAAGCCTTGAATATCTGTACATATTCAACATCTTCTAAGATCTTTCCAAAGTTTTCCACTACATGAGAACAAAGTGACTTGATATCTTCCAATCTAATAAAGTCAAATAACTCTAATATAGCAGAGTCAAGTAAGTTATACCTGAAAAAACAATAAAAATCCCATTAAAATATTGCCAGAGGGTCACTCAATAGTTTCTCTTTTAACATCTAGAATATAACTAACTAACTAAACTACACGCCACTTCCCTAGCGGGGTAGGCAGAGAGAACCGAACGCCATATGGCACAATTCTTACACATCTCACTCATCTCATCAACATTAAATCTTCATTTATTATACAAACCTATTAATATTATAGGTTCTTACTTTATACACTACCAGGCTAGCTGATAAAATTTAATAATTTGTAAATACATATGTAGGCAAATTAAATGAATCAAAAGATGGAATGAAAACTTTATTATAACATTTTCTCAGACATTTAAAAAAATTCATTGAAGCTGACATTGATAATCTAGGTATATTTTATGTAATTGTAATTACCATTACATTTATATAATATATGTGTTAATCTTTTTCCTACACTGCTCAATATTTATTTAATACATGTCAGACATGTACTTCTCAATATAAACATCAATTATTTAATAGTATTCAAATCAAATAAACTACAAAATATTTTTTTGAATTTTACTTCTAACAAACGCAGTGTAGGTGAACCTATGACAGTATCAGTTGCAAAAGAAGATAATTAAAAAATGCAATTTTTTTGTCTTACCTGCCATTATTTCTAAGAAAAGCGTCAATAACCGGCGCAAAAAGATTTCCCTTAATAATATATCTGTTATAGTATTCATCCTTGAGTGCGATTATCTTTCTCATGAACCTTAGAGCGCCGAGCACCAGGAAGGTGTGCGTTGATCTCATCAGCACCAGTATACGACGGAGGAGGTCCTGCAATAAATTGGACTATTCTTTAAAATTCAATTCATGTTCCTCGCCACAGCCGCACCTCTGCTTTGCGCATCTGCCTCCTTCTGTCGCGTGCCACGTCTTGATTGATAGGTACCGTGGTTGGGGGCTGATGCGCGGAGTAGACACGCTGAAAACCAGGGTCGTAGTCTGCCTGATAACAGGCCGTCTCACGACACAGCTGAGCGGGCGCCGTTTTGGCACACATTTGTTAAGTGTATATGTTCTCTTATATTTCTTGTAGCTTGTGTTTAATGTGTGTGTCGAATAAAGTCTATCTATTCTATTCTAAAATAAAATACATGGCTTGTTTTCAGATAGACCTACAGACAATATGGAATATACTTCTCAATTTAAAATTTATAAAGAATTTATATTTCAATAGACCATACTAGTAAGTTATAATGCATTAATCATTAAGCCTAAAGTTACAAACAGACTGAAACTGACTCAAGCTATAACTTCTTGTGTACCTACTACATAATGCATATTGCATTTAGACATATTAGTACCTTGGGATGTTGTCACCCATTATATTTAATTTTGAAATATCAATTCTGAAAAAGAAAGTAACGTAGTATGCTGTTAAGCCTTATTGATTTTGTATCATATTGAGTCTAAGATCTTTAATTTTACAAAAACTGCTTAATATTAAGTCAGTTGACTATACAAACTAGTGACGTCACACATTGACAAGCCCATACAAAATCTATAAGGTGATTTTGTTTTGACAGCTCTTAAAAAGTATCTCAATTGACTAGCCAGTCAACATCCCTATTCTAGTCATAATGCAATACAAAAGTTTATTCTTAACTTGGTCTTAGATGTTAATGTCTTAGATGATATTAGTTAAAATAAACATACCTTGTTGAGAATACATGTTTTGATATGGTATGTATGGTGTTCCACACAGAATGAGAGGAGTTCTAGCACTAGACCCAAAAGCTGCACTGTGTGGTAGTCTTCTTTCAATGGCTTCTCACCAGTTGTGTTTTCTAACAGAGGGGCTGAAATGAAAATAAAAATAGATTATCCTTGTGAAATTTCCAGTGCTTGATTAATATTGTCCACAGTGTTCAATGGTATTGTCAATTTACAATCCTTAAACAATTCCTAAATGAAAATTTTAATAACCCAATTTATGGCTGTCCACCCATCCATTCTGTTCATGAAACTAATAATCATCTTCAACTGATGAAAAATTATGGGAAAATTCACATCCAATAAAAAATTATGGAAGTGACAGATTCCATATTTCATATCTTTGTGCAAACATGTGTCAAATGGATAATAATTTTTTTTAAAGAATCAATAAAAATGTATTTTAAAATTAAATTAAGCTAGGTATACATTCCGATATATGTATACATTCCGAACCGGTGGTAGAATCATATAGCTGTGGCTTTACCTGTATTTGACGATTTATAAGTGTTTCCTTGAAACCTATATAAATAAAGAATATTTTGACTTTTGACTTTTGACTTTGATTACATGTCTAATGCAATTTCTTACTCAATTATATATTTTAACAAATATCTATAAAACAGTTTAATATTATCACTTTTATCATAACAATGTTATTGAATGTTGAGGGTCAAGGTCAAAGCCATTCACTCACCTATCAAAGTCTGTATACTATGTTTGTAGAAGAAATTTAAGAAGTCTGCCTTTTCACTCTTGTTTACCGAAGCAAGCATACTCTCAGGGTCCAGTAGAATACGTAAGACACCCATCAGCTGCACTGCACCCCCAAGTTCAGGGTCGCGGTCACGGAGCATCTGTTCTATAACAATGTTTAGCAACATTTGCTCCTGAAAAAGTCAACACAACTTTTAAGTCAACTGCCAATGAGGGAGTTATTTAATCATTTCATTGTCCTATATCATATACAATATGAAAACAATTGTTTTTTGTCGTATTTAGAGCTGGTCAGTGAACCTATATAACTTTATAGAAAATAAATAAATAAAATTGTTACATACCTCCTCAGTATTATTTGCATGTTGTAAAGTGTAATCCCTAACAACAGAGGGTGAAAACTCAACTATATACGTTAAAATATCTATAGATGCAGTCTTGGTCTTCTGATCATCTATACTTAATGTTATTTCTAAAGCTGGCAGGATACCCAATGAAACTAATGTCTTATAAAACACATCTTTATCCTGTGGTTGCAGATTTTGTGAAAAATTACAAAATTCCTTTAAAAATAGAACTAAGTCCCGTCTCTTTGAGTCTGGTGTCTTATCATCCATAAGCAACTTGAATAAGTCAGTAAGAAATTTTTCATCCTCTTCTATAAGTTTCACTATTTCTACTTTATTGAAAAATATAAAACTGGATAATGTGCTTAGCAAATTATCCTCAAAAACTGTTGGTGTTGGCAGTACTATGTCTTGAATATACTGTACTCTGTATGTCTGATGTATCTTTGCTAGCAAGTCTTGATTCCTAATAGGAATGGCCTCACGGAACTTTGCCAGCTCTCGCAGATACTCTCTGTGTTTCTTGGGCTGTGGTAAAGTCGGGTCATATTCTAAACAACCAACCACATCAAATATGGTGTCATCAGCAAACATGGTGTCAAAGAGTGTGTTTTTGTTCAAGAGAAAGATGCTTTTGAATATCTCATAGAGATGATGCAATCCTTCTATATTTTCAATATCTTCACACATGTGGAAGAGGTTGAGTAGTTTCTTGATGTAATGTTGACTTTCTATGGCAGCAGCAAGCTTGTCCTTGCGGGCTGGGGACACCAGACAGCTATTTACTAACTCACTGATGTCCTCCAAACGACCCATTTCACAGGCCGGCAGCTCCACTGGCTGAACACTATCTGACATCTCATCAAAACGCTCATCTTCTGACTCTTCAACAATGTCTTGTGTGATCTCAACTGAAGGATCTTTGCCTTGAACCTAAAAAGAGAAAAGAAACATTCTAAAATGGAGTATCACTTGCTTAATCCCTATTATTTAATATTATATGTGATTCACATTAACCTGACACTCATTGAAAGCATTATTGTTGACATATAATAACATTAGATACTAATGTAAAGTAACCTAGAAATTTGCTATGTTAAAATGTGAGTTAACAAGATTATTACTTTTTAATATAGACTTTAGAGATACATTGTAAAATGTTTATGAATAAAAAAAACACTAATTTACTCAATGTTATGTAAATAAATACATAAATAAAAAGGTACATAACATACCTGACAAATCTTCTCCCAAATTTCATCGCAGCCAGCTTTCTCTTGAAAACTTAAAGCTAAATCAAAGTTGTCACCCTCGGACCACACAATCAAAGTATCCTGCTGTTTCTGGTATGCTGTATCAGGCTGTATCTTACTCTCTAAGAGCAGAGAACCATCAGACTCTGCTCTAACTAGCAAAGAGGTGCCTTTGAGCCTCTCAACGTAACAGGAAGACACATGGCCCGTACCCCTGTCGTCCCACTGCCGGTCAGCGTTCAGAGCGTATAGCTTTACTCTTCGTCTTGTGTCTGTCATGATAGTCAACGCTCTAAACACTACGTACTCAAGTAATGAATCAATTATTATGGCGCTAATCTAATGCACCCGGTTAAGAACTTATTTAACTCCCATTTGTATAAAAACATGTGCACTTCTGAAAGAAAATCCAAAATTACAATGTGATGTTCACAATCCTAATTACCGTAATTACTTTCAGACCTGGTTTTATGGTTTTCTATAAAACTTCACGAAATACGAGATGCAGTAGATACATTTCTTTTCGAATAAATACAATTAACGCTCTAATAAGTCACTAACATCTAATTACATTTCGTAATTTAGTACAACAATGGAATATTCACCAAATTATCGGAAATCACAAACAAAACAATACAACTTATTTGCCTTTCACCACACTGTAATAACTTCAATTATTACACCAATCGTAAGATTGTTTACAAATGTATTTATTGAACGGTCAAAATATAAGATATTTACCGGAATTAACATTATACAATCGTCAAATTGACGTACCTTCAAAATAGTCTAACATCAAATATCGCCATATTGGATTCACAACAACGCTTTGAAACTGGGGTTCGCAAATCGAACAAAAACCGCGGCAATATTTAAAATCCAAAGGCTAGGCGCTGAATATTTCTGATAAATCAATATTATGGCAAAATTACATTCTCATAATTAGCGCTTATTGCAATTTATAAGTTTAAAGTTGATTTTTTTTTTAAAGTTTTAATTAAAGTATTTGTTTTGATAATAAGTAATCTAAACAAAACAAACGTATGTACTAAAATAAAGTGAAGTGCCTAAATTACTGAATCAAAATAAAAAGTTTTCAATATAATATGTACATTAAATCCTCTAAATATTAATCCAAAATGGAAAAAATAAAAAATAAAATACTATACTTAAATATTTTTAAGATAGGTTTGTATTGTACTATAAAATAATAATGAGATATAGTTTTTATTATGAATGCGAACCAATATAAAAATTTAAGGGTCTATCTTTTTGACATAATAAGGACAGTATCTATCAAATGGAGTTTCACTGTCAACATTTTTAACAAGGTAGGGGATATAAATTAACTTGAATATTAATACGAATACTATTCTCTTATAAAAATATAAAGTCCACTATTGAGATTACAAAAAATTATTATTACGTATTTTTTCTTCTGTTTAACAAACTAAAAATGATAAAGATACAGCACGTTAAAGTACCGCGTGACGTCACTAGGTGTGTAAAATGTTACCGTCCAAGTGGCGTAAAGCGCTGATTTTCAGATCTTTGAAGCGCTGTATCTTTGTAACTTTTCGAGTATCAGATAAAGCAAAAAATACGTAGGTATTCAATATTTTTTTGATATTCCAACTTACGAGCTAAAAAAATTTTGAGGATATTACCTTATTATGTATGTATGTAATACTTTTGGGTTCATATCATTTACTCTATGGATAGGTATGAATTTTGTCATGGATTAACATACAAAAATATTTTATCAGTGAATTTTAAAAAAGAAATCATTATAAATATTTTACATAATAAAATTAAAGTGCGTAAGTGGCATCCTTTTATAACCAATATTCTTCCAACCTCGTAGCGGGTAGTTGTCTTATTTTTACTGGTTGATTTCCGAACGCAACCGCGTTTTGGCTGCCATTTGCTGTATTCTGTCATTCTTTTTGATGTTTATTGAATAAAAGTGTTTTGTTTTAATAATTTCAGCCCTAATATTATACAAAAATAGGCGGCTAGTGATATTAAACTGTATTCTGTCAAGCTATTATTGATTTCTAAGCAAAATGTACCGGGAATCAACAAAAGTGCAGTGTGGGTTTTTTCTTCTTATTAAGTGTTTTCTAGCAATTATTATGGCTCTAGCTTCCTAATAAATTGTGTTAAATAACTTATGATCAATTCTGCGACACCATTTAAATGCAATCAAGTCTAAAATATTCCAGGAAAATTATGATTAATTACTACCTTTGACAGATGTCATTGTGTTTGTCAATTAAAAAATCGAGGAAATGTTGTACAAAAAATATTTGTGTTTTTGCTAGCTAGTTCATGTTTTATTTGTCATATCTTTATCTAATTGGTATTATTCATTTCAGTATGATGCAGAGGGACCAAATTATTTTTTCTACATCTCTTCTTATCTGAATTATTTTTATCAACAAGTTGTAAAATGAGCCCACTATGTCGTATTTGAGTGCTTCAGAAAATGTGGGGTAGGTATTTCCACTATTTTAAACCTAATCACAGTAAGACAATGACCTATTGTCATATTAATACTTATTATCTCATTAACACTCTTTCCTGGGAGGCTTGTCAAATTCTAAGGCACTGTATGATGGATTTGGTTTAGTTTTGTGTATGGAATAATTTAATTGGTCTATTAGGTACTTATGTACAATTATAAATTGATCGTGTAGTTAGTACATATGTGAAGGTGCCACATTAGGATTTTAAAGTAAAATTAACCTTTGAGTGAGTCAAAGGCATTGTTTGATTTATATTTCAGGGAATAATGATATTTACTGATCAGTTGTGATGTTATCAAATATATTGACTATTTTATTTCAACAGCTTTAGTGGTATTCCACAAAATATATCGGATGCTAGCTGCGCAACGCAGTATAAGATGGCAGTTGAGAGTGTGGCGGGGCCGTGCGACAGTGAAGTCAATATGTACATACAGGATAGTTCTGGAGATGAGCAGCCTTACATAACACATCTTAACGATAACTTCTTCCATACCAAATTTAAAATAGATCCCAACGATTTATATACATTTCATGACTCTGATGTTATAGCTAGTGAAATAACTGTGAGTCACACAGAAGATGCTTTTATTTTTCCTGAAAACATTGATGTTAAGAGTAAGTTGTTAGACAGTCCAAGCAAAGAAATAGATCTCATAGAAACACTAACAAATGGAGAAATCAAGCAAGAAGTCAAAACTGAGGTTCCTAATGGGCATTATCCACCGTTATTGAAATCATTGACAACTACAAATGTTAAAGATACCAAAGGACAAAAAGGTAAAGGTCAGTTGTCAAAAGATCTGATGAGAGCGAATTCCCTCAATGAAGTGCGGCGTCCGAGTGTTCAAAGTCCCAAAGGACAGTGTGCCACATCAGTGATTGGTAACAAAATCAGTATTAATAGCAGTAATGCAAATCATACGAAGGCTGCGTCCGTAACTAGATCTGCGTCTGAAACTTTTCTGGATGTTTTCAAGCGGGAGCAAGGGGTGGTGGAAGATGTGCCGATTGTTATAAAAACTGAACCATCGGCACCACCTTCCGTTAAAACTGCTGCACCAACAGCTAAAAAATCTCAAGCAGGTATATAAAATTTTATATAATATAACTAACTAAACTTCATGCTACACCATATACATTATATATTTATTATTTTATTATATTACATTGT
The DNA here is from genome assembly GCA_951394215.1 of Glyphodes perspectalis. Taxonomy (NCBI): domain Eukaryota; kingdom Metazoa; phylum Arthropoda; class Insecta; order Lepidoptera; family Crambidae; genus Glyphodes; species Glyphodes perspectalis. The sequence goes on from OX596216.1 coordinate 7,736,593, forward strand.
TCATATTTTAACAAATTTCAAAAGAATATTATTTATTAGTGGGTATTCGGAATGCATATTACATTCAAATTTTTAGTATTATAAAAGCATTGGATTGCAGCCATTTTAGTTCCCTTTTCTTGTCTTGTATGTATGTATTGCAATTTTGTGGATATCCAAAGCTATTTTAAAATTCTTGTTCATTAAATGAAAATTACTCAGCCCACTGCTTAAATAAGTAATTAAGTCTAAAAAAAAAAGTACTTGGTATTCTGTACACAGTTTATGTGCATAAAAATCGATTGTTTGTTATTGTTTAAGATTAAAATGTGAGTTCAGAGGTCTTGTTTTGTTATGAAAAGTTTGTATCTATACTTGTACTGAACATGGACAGAACAGAATTATAGAATGCAATTACGGTTGCTGTAGGTGATGCATCTTTTTAAATAGTGCAATTAAAACGGCAGTGTAAACAATGACTCTGGATTTTATGTTTAGTGAAGAAAACTTGACACTGTAATAAAAGCATTCATAAGTAAAATCAGAATTGTTATGATGCAAATGAGGCAGCATAAAAAATGCTTGCATGCATTGTACAACAGGAAAGACAGACGGACGGGAATTAGGACAGACAGACGGACACCCCCCCAAAGCGAAAAAAATAGTTGGAGGACCTTACAAAAAAAATATATATTTCACCTAATTTTACCCCACCCACGACCGACACGACCAATGTGACATTTGGAAACGAAGGACATACCCTCCCCGACAGACTGACTGACTCCCCCCCCCCCCCTTCCTGCGCCGCACCTGTAAGCCGCACCCGCTGGCTGGCAGACTCACTGGGCCTCCCCAATAGGTTTCACCCGGTGAGTCTGATTGCCGATAGCGCGGGGGGGGAGGACTCTCCCACCGAGAGGCCCAATACACCACATACTCAATGAGTACGGGAGAAGATGCCTGGGCAAGGAGTGCCAACTCGAGGCCCGTAGCCGCCCTCATGAGGCGAAGACCCATGGACAGACGCATTGTACATATTTTTTTGACTTGATCAAAAATAACATTTTGTTTAAATTATATTATAATTAATTATGTTCTTTAATTCTTATACTCATCAACTTATTCTCTGTTAAATTCTATAGCAATTAAATTAATTGGTTTGGAATTGTCTTTAATGCTTGTGTAAATACAGGTTTATCACCCATTCATAGAGATGATGCATCTTGTGAAAGATGTAATCTGTTTGTATCATTGTATAAATTCGTAAATTTATACTATGAGTACATGCAAAAGTAAAAAAGGAATGTATGCCTACATTCCTTTTAATTAAACAATCACTGCACTCACCCAAATTGCTTTATATGCAACAATGTATGAACTGATACTCAATACCTTTTTTTATGGTTAATGCCATAATTTATAAACAAATATCAATTTAAATCCATTGATCTTATGCCAAAATAGGTAGCATAAGTTATGGAAATCAATGAATGAAAACAAATATCTGTTTTATCAACTAATAGATATAGCCATAAAATACCCTTCTCAGCTCTCAAATCATTTGGACTCCCAAGATTTTCGTTCGTTTTTATATACCATTTTTTTTTTCTTTTTTGTGAAAACTCCAAGCAGTCCTAGACTATCAGTAGATGTAATGCAGTGCCTACCAAAAAGAAACTTTTTTTTTAGGCAAAGCCACACCTCAATCTAAGGCGCGCCGCGGCCGCGGGCCCGCCGTCCACGAGGCGCTGCAGCGGATACCGGCGCAGCGCCGCGCGATCCCGGTGCCCAACACGTCGTGGCACGCCCCCGGCGAGGATCTGTTTAGTTGTGGCCCCTTAGCTGACAGGAAGCCGAATGTGTTTAAGCAGTTTGAGAGCAGCAGCAGCGACGATGACAATATGCCTGAGTTTGGTAATTACATTTTTTTTTTCTTGTTAAGTGGACCTATGATGAAAGATCTATGACTTTTATGTGGAATATGATATATTATTTATGTTATAGACATGCTAAATGTCGATTGTGAGCGACTTACACTTAGTGAACATGATTTGAAACAATTTTATCTGAGGACTGGGTCTTCAAAATATTAATTATTGTGTCTAGAATGGTATTTGTCCGATGTTTGTCTGGGATTTAAAAATAATGTGCCAACTGTGTTTGTTGCCTTGCATGCCATAAAAGGCGACTAATGGTATATGGGATTTTGGGTATGTGATTGTGTAGGCGACGAGCTAGCCACTTGTCACTTCTTTTTCACCATTTTCCATCTTGCCTATCCCAGTTTTGTTTTTGTCTGTATGTGGTTATAGGGGCCTACTGCCTCTTTGACTCTGCCTACCCTTTGGGGATTATGGGCGTATTGCTATGTATGTATGTATGTAATGACATGGATTTTCTTGCATACATGCGTGAAAAACGTGATTGGCGTAGATTTGAATTCTAGAATGTGAAATCTACCAGTTTATTTTATTGCCTCTATGTTAAGGAAAACAGCGAGAAGAGAATCTTGTGGTAAACTGACTTTCAATGAATTAACAAATGACCAATTAATGTGGAAAAAGGTAATAAGTTTTATTGTTAATACCAGTAGTACAGCTTTAAAGTTAATTGCAAAAATGAGTCACAATTATCCTGATATGACTGTTCAACTCTTATATTGTTACCTTAAATGATATTCAGTTCCCTCCTACTTTTATAATATTTTTAATGTGGGTTTTTGAATTAAAACCAAAAGATGGCGTAACTGTGACTTGCGGTCTTGTCACACTCCTCATTGGTTAGTTGTCGGACCAAACTGACATATGTGTCACATTATGAAGGGTGCTGTCAACAAAGAGCCAGTACTGACAGTGATAAGACCACGAGACTCCCTCGTGCCACCTGGCGGCTTTTATTTTTTGAAAACCCTCATTGGACTTGTATCTGGTTGTTCTGCTCTTCAAGTGATTGTCATTAGGTCAAATAAATACTTATCTCTATTATCTAAAGCACTTAGTGTGTGAGGGTGTTGTTTTCTCCATACTTTATCTCATATTTAACTATGTTATAATTTAATTAGTTGCTTGTATAGAGACAGAAGAAGAACATATTTGTATTACTGTCCAAAAAAATTAAGGTCCAAACCTCTTACTCATGTTTTTGGCCATATAACGGATAATAAACAAACAAACATATCTACACATATAGACACAGTGGCAACGTCTATATATTGTGCTACTTAAGTCAAAACTAAATAATGGTGTACACATATTTAGGTATATTTTTTAGAAATTAGAAAATTATTTGTATTTATATACAAGTTAAATGTTGGCCATGCCTAGCTTGCTACTGTAGTATGTCAGACATGCAATCTACTGAAATACTTACCTTCTCCCTTTTCCCATAAACAAGAGTATCTAAGCTAACTTGGTATTAATGAGAACACCAATAGTATTTTTAAGCAGCCATATCATCTTAAAATATGTTGCTGTTAAAGACATAACCCTACATTATGTCTAACCTTAACTCTATAAAGATGAATTATCAGTAATACAATCTATATATGTAGATAGCATGTGTAAATGCGGTCAATATTGATCAGCTTCAAGGGGATTTCCCTCGATTTACTTAGATTACTTAGATCCATTGATTCAATAATCTATTGATTGGTAATTTCTTTCGTTATAGAAATGCAAATCGCATTCCTGTTGTTGAAATTATTATTGTTATCTAAATTATACTTACATTCAGCAATAGGGAAGTAGACTAATTTTCGGTACTAGTGATGCAAATTTCATGAATAAGAATGTTAATCTATACTTATAATAAATCTGTAGAGGTCAATTCTGTACATGAAATATATTTTCAAAATAACTATCAGGGGGTGATTAGTGATCGATACTGATGCCAAAAATGCAATCAGTAAAATTTTTGTCTGTCTGTCTGTATGTTCCTTATAGAAACAAAAACTACTCGACGGATTTTAACGAAACTTGGTACAATTATTCTTCATACTCCTGGGCAGGTTATAGTATACTTTTCATCACGCTACAATCAATAGGAGCAGAGTAGTGAAGGGAAATGTTGGGAAAACGGGAGAAGTTACTCCATTTTTAAGCTTCCGTCGCGTGTGCAGCCTTAATGGTTAAAGTTACATAGAAATCATGTATGACGGAAATAGTCTTTATAATATTAACCATAAAAGCGGGTGACACCGCTGGCACAGCTAGTAAAAAATAACGCTTGATTTCATTCAACTTACACTTATGAATGTGAAATGACTCATTCAAAACTTGGAATGTCGTTTTGTTTAGTGAACCATGATGCGACGTTCGCTGTGCGAGGTTCGTTAAGGAAAAGTCATATCTAAACAATAAAAAACCTACTAATTCATTGGAATGGTATGATTATGCTGTATGAGTTTTAACATTGGGATATCCTTTATATTCTTTTTTACATATTACAAATAATGGGTAAATATTCTATAACTATAATTTTGACCAAAAAAGTATGTATATAAGTTTGAAACAAACACTTATAAATTGTCAATCGAAATATCAACCAATAATAGGAATTGCCAACCAATATTCTTTAACTGTTTTTATAGCACTTCCCTATATCACTGAGAAATAAGTTGAACAAGAGAAATAACCTTGACAACTTTCAACTCTATTTTAACCAATATTTAAGTCTGAATTCATTTATCAAATTATTGTTAATTTCAGAATCGGGTTTCGGGCCAGTGTGTGTTGAGGAAAGCGCGGCGGAGTCCCGCGGGGCGCGGCTGGCGCTCCGCAGGGCGGCGCTGCGGAGGCACGTCGCGAGAGCGGATGCGGAGTTGCAGTTCGCTGGGAGCTATAAGGAGCACCGGTCACTCGCCTCTTTGGTCAAGGTAATCACATATTGCACGTAAAGGACCATTGAATTAGTATTTAGACAATTTTTTTTATATTTTTTATTTCGTCAAGATTACGATTGATTATCTATAAGACAGAAAATGTACATATCTCTAACAACACTTGAACAAATCGCAATCTGTGATGCAATGTCTGATAACGTTCTTTAGAATCTTAATGGTCTTATCACTATGTAAAGCACCATAGATTCGACACCGATTCTTTTGAATACCCTACGATATGCTACAATAATATAGGAATGTTGACTTAATTTCAATAACATGAAAGTTGTTTCATTATACACTGTGTTTAAGGATCGTGCTATATGGCGTTCGGTTCTCTCTGCTTACCCCGCTAGGGAAGTGGCGTGAAGTTTAGTTAGTTAGTTATTTTAATATTAGAGTATACATTCTATATAACATTATGTGACATAATTTTTGACGTCCTCAAAATTATTGCTTGTTGCTAAGATGATATACAAAAATGTTCATAATTCGAGTTATTCACTATCTCATTACTTTAATTATAATTTTTTTTCCATTACATTTTCCATCATAAAGTTTATTTGTAAAAAACTAGTATCTGCCTGCGGCTTTGCTCGCGCGGTATTAAAATCCATTTGGTAAATTTTGCGTGAAAGAGTAACTAACATCCAAACAAACTTTCGCATTTATAATATTAGTACGATATATTTATGCGAAGATGTATTTTTCACAGAAACAACTTAGCAAAAAGGGCGCTTCCTCGAGTCTTCCCACGCAGACCGTTAACCACATGCTGGCGATGAGAGGCATGCCTGCTCTGCTGACGTCACTGGAACGGAGGCAGTTAAGGTGAGCTGACCGGTGACGGAACCAGTCTTGATACAAATACTGCAAGAGTTAAGGTATTCTATTGCAATATGTGAATATTTTTTTCTGCATAGAGATTTGAAATAGGATTAATATTTTTTTTTTTTGTGATTGTCTACAACTACGACTATATAATTTGGAGTTCGTTAGACTGAACAACAGCTGACATGTATCAGTAATCGTAAAGAAATTCCATATAAGCTTTTGTGCAAAAAAGAAAAAAAAAAAAAAGAAAATCAAATATTTATTTGATGTACTTACTTAAATTACTTACCTGAAATAACAATGATCATAGATGGTAAGGACAGACTAAATTCTTCATTAATGTGATTGTCTTTTACAGAGATAATGGGTGGTCAGGCGGCGAAAGCGGTTCCATGGAGCAGATGTCCGGCAGCACTTGCGCCGAGGAGCGGTGCACGCAGAGCCCGCTGCCGTGCGGGCGGTACTGCCTGTCGCACGTGACGCTCGCGCCCGAGCAGCGGCTGTACGCCGCGTGCGCAGCGGTGTTCGCGGGGGGGAGTCGATGCAAGCAGCCGCTGCTGCCGCTGCAGGATCAGACGCCGCTGTGTCCGGAGCATGCGTGGAAGAGGGTCAGTATAATTTAGCTTTCTTGATGTTAAAGTTGTATCCATGAGTGAGATGAGTTATGCCTGACGAGTGTTGAGATTTAAAAAATCTTTTTCGTATATAGGTATATATTCTACATCTAGAATGCTACTAAAAATATAGGAAATCTCATGTAATTGTGTCTGAATCTTAGCATACAGTCCACGTTTTCAAAAAATTGTTTACTGGCTCAAATTTTGTACAAAATAAATACTAAAACGTCTACTTTACCTGACGTTCACAGGATAACTACGACAAGCTGGCTCGCGACTGCCGGCCCAAGAAGGCGGTGCGCAAGCGCGTGTGGGCGGCGCCGGTGCGGCCGCCGCGCCGCGCCAAGCGCCGCCGCCGGCCGCCCGCGCGCCCGCGCGCGCCCGACGCGCCCGCCCGCGCGCCCCCGCCGCCCCACGCGCCCCGCGCGCCCCGCGCGCCGCCCTCGCCCCACCAGCACCACCAGCACCAGCCGCCCCAACCGCCCACCGCCGATCAATCGCTCTCAGGTGATTCACACTTACTTACTACACGCGTGTTTCGCGTTTTTATATTCTGCTCCACATAGCGTGGAATGTTAGAGATAAATACCCAAATCTTTTCATTTTCAATTTAATTTCATCTTTTCTAATTTTAATATTATAAACGCAAAAGTTTGTATGGATATATGTGTGGATGTTTGTTATTTTCTTTCACACAAAAGCTACTGAATAGATTGTAATGAAACTTTACTTTAGTGTAGATCATACATTCGAATAACACAAGCTACGTATTATCAATGTACCACGCGAACGAAACTGCTGGCAGAAGCTAGTATGCAAGCTCGCACACTTACGCCACCGTAATTTTTCTAATGAGCTAATTGTATTACCATTGTCTATCGAACTTGACCAGTTCTATGAATATGATGAATAAGTTTGATTGTTTTGGTTTCAGAAATCAACGTGTGCTCTAATTCTTCCACATACGATAGTTCAGAGGACACTGCCATGGGGGCGCTCAGCGAAAACGAGTATATGGTTGTGGCGAGTAATTCGCATGAGTTGGGTAAGTAATTTATAATAAATCATGTCCATTTTTAGAGTCCCGTATCCAAAGGGTAAAAACGCGACCTTTATTTATTTATTTATTTATTTATTTATTTGAGGACAACCTACAAAGCATACACTTTACATTAGTAGTCTTAAAATTAGATTACATTTCATAGTGTTGCCTTAATTAAAGGCTGCCACGACATGCATTAACAAAGAAAAAAAAAACGCCTTTGGCGAAAGAAGTTAAAGAAAACCTTTTTGCTTACATTGACTTTTTAGTGGTGGCAGCAGCCACCAGGTTAGACTTAAATTTTTGAAGTGAACAGGACAGATCGAGTTCGGCTAAACCTTATTACCTTATTACTAAGACTCCACTGTCCGTCTGTCTGCAGGCTGTAACTCATGAATCATGATGGCCAGACAATTGAATTTTTCACAGATGTATTTCTGTAGCCACTATAACATACACTAAAAGAAGAATAAAATAAATATTTAAGTGGGGCTGCCATACACCAAACGTGATTTTTTACTGTTTTTTGCTCGATATTGGCAACGGCAATAGGTAGAAACTTGAAATATTCACAGAGTATTTAGTTGTATATCACTTTAAATATAAATAATTCAATTAAAAAATGTTATTATGTGTTATGCTGTATAGATGAATGATATGGTTTTTTAATTTTAGTGCAATTCCGTACTTGGTATGTTTGTTTGAATCCGACCAGTCTGATTTCTGACTTTAATATATGGAATCCGATCACATTAATTCATTCAATTTATTTATTTCAGAAGTGGAAGTGGAGCAAGTGCCGCATGATGACATACTCGATCCATCTGTCCTTAGTCAGATACCAGACGAGGCTTTTACGGAGTTCTTTAATCAAGGTAAGTTTAGTTCATTGGTCTAATTTACTGGTTTGTGCACTAAGTAGGCATATTTTTGTGGATGAAGTACACCGAGATAAGGCAGTTCAAACGGTTACGTAAGTATCGACTAGTGATTTCGTAATATAGATAACTTTGCTTGTGACTTTATCCGTGTACAGTTAAGCCAAAGAGGATATATTTTCGCCGACGTCATACGTGTACGTATACGATACGAGATATGTGTGTAGCCAGAGGGATATGGATTAAAAATAAAATCAAATAGCTTTTTTTTAAATAAAAATCAAACAAAAATTAACGAAGTCACAGCGTGCCATAGTTCTGGAGAGGCGCGCTTTGACATCACTAAACGTTAAAATTTATAGGATATTTAAATTTTTTTGTTTCCTAGCAAAAAATATGTAGATAGATAGATATTCTTTATTGCACGAAAAACAGATACAAGAATTAATGATACAGACAAGTACAATACAATTTAGGCGGTTTACAATACAATGTACATACATAATATTTTTTGGTAATCTTAATGACTTTTTTAGTACCTGTTAATTTTTGTATTATTTAGACCCTATAACTATTTGTAGCGGAAGGTGGCGCTACATTCGCGGAGAGCTCGGAGCTGGCGGCGGCGCTGGAAGCGGTGCTGGACGAGCGAGTGCTGGACGAGCGCGCGCTCGACAACATCGCCGACTCCGTCTTCATACACTCGCCGCACGCGCAAGTTACTAAGAACAAGGTGACCTAAACTAATGTTATACATGGGTTTGTGTTTTTTTATGAGAGACGCCGCCAGCGAATTTGCTTTTCTCGTGATTTATATGACCACCGTCGCCCGCGCACTCACAATACCGGGAGATTTTTTATGTTTGTATAATAGGGGCGTAAATTATCTGGTTAACCCTATCTTAGGGTTACGAAGGTCATATGGGCAGCCGCTTCAATGTAATTCGCTAAATCCTAGATTATGGTCTAATCGGACCCCGACTAAGCACAGGACATAACGCCAGGAAGATGATGATTAGATGTACAGAATAAATTATGGGGTTGGGTTGAAAAAAGTGTTATTTCTGGAGAATAAAAATGTTATAGCATTTTTACTTCAAAAAATGTTTACGTTACAAGCAAGTAACTCCTTGCCCTTAATGTAGAAGTAAAAAATTTTGGAAAATCGCAATAAGTCAATCAATTGAGATTAAGCTATTATATCCTGTTTTTTTTTGTGCTGAATTAAACCTTATTAAAACGAATGTAGCTATTCGAAAGAATTTTAAGGAGAACTGTATATTAGTTTACACAAGATAATAACATAACAGTAACTTGATGTGTTAACTTTTGATTGTTTTCACTAAAAGGTTGCATGATCGATTTCAGATCCAAGTGCCCGCGTCGGTAACGATGGAGATGTCGACGAGCGCCCCCTCATAACATAGTTATTTTACACGTCTTATGTTAAGCGTAAATAAACTTTGTGTACTATAACAATTAGGAACAAATTCAATATTCATAGTCTCAAGAGTTGAAAATATTTTTCTTCATGCTTTAAGTTTCGTACGTGTGGTTGTGTAGGGACGAGTAATGTATTGTTAATGGTGTGACTTCCGCGTAGAGAAATGCTGAGAATGTTTACGGTAAGTACGGGAATGTGTGTAGATTATTTTAAATGTTAAAAACATTTTTGCTTTGATTGTAGGATTTTTGATGTTAGTAATGGTGTGAAAATGTTAAAGCCGTAGAAAATTTGTTATATTGACATGTAGAATTAACAAGTAAAACTCGGGCTTCGAAGTTACATATTTATAAGTCAAGCATGAATTCTCAACATGTGTTATCATCATCGTAACGTAAGTATGTTGTTTCTAATTTCATCAAAAACAGTTTATATTACGACAATGCGTGATTATAGATCATGCTTGAATGATTAAAGATCATGCTTGACTCATACGTCTTACAGTTACAATATATATTTTCATGAAAACTTTTTTGTTACTGAACGTAGCAATGATAACGGCAATATGTCTTCCTACTGTCAATCAAAACGAACATTCTGTTTGCAATTAAAATAGCTATTTTTAATAGATACACTGTTACTAGTTAAGAAATCTTACAGTCACGAGTGATTAGGTTATTTGTCAGAGTTGCCACCGCCGGATTAGCCATACAGCATGACTGGCAAATGCTACAGATGCCATGTGACTTCAAAAGGGTCCCCCTCCTCTAGTTAATGACTCAACCAAGGCAACTGTTTATGCAACGGCCCTTTGGCAAGCATTTGCTACGATCTCGCGATAGTTTAATTCGGTCTTACCGTTAATCCATTCAATGCGTCGACGAAAATAACTTTTATTAGCCAGGTGCGTTTTTAGAGCATTTATGATTTACGACAGTCGGCGTTGTCCTCATCTGGCCAAAGGAAAAAATACGCCGTACGGCGTGAGCCGCATTGAATAGGCTAATGCAATACCGCGTATCATAAACTTGATCATGAGGTCTAACTTTGAATAACATTGAAAATTAGGCCTTATGATTAAGTATTATTTACGCGGTATTGCACTACCACCGATGTAATGTAGTGCTTATATACGAACTTGAAGACGGCCACTCTGACAAGTCGCGTGTGATTGGTTGATGTGGTCGCCCACATGCTACAGTGCGCGGATAATGCCAAACTAGTATTTAATGGGTTTCAATTTATGCTTTACACTCACAGGACTAGGTGGATACGCTGTATTTTCAAACGATTGCATTTGTTTTTATGTACATACTTTCATTATAATTCTAAATAACTTCTTAACTTCATACGACTTAAATTATTTTAAACTTTCGCGTTGCATTATCACTAGAAATAATATTGACGGGACTAAACGCGATATGCATTATTTAGTACATGAGTTTTTAGCTTGTACTTTTCGGCCGTGTTGCAACGACTGTAGACTGACTCAGTCCGCTTGTGACCTCATGTACTACATAATGCATATCGCGTTTAGTCCCGTCAGTACATACGACTTTTCACAATTAAATAAAAATATGACGTCCATACTATGTCAAATCCCTCATTTGGCTATATTGAATTTCGTTATCAAGTCATAAAGTTAACCATTTATGGCAAAACAAAGAGACAACAAGGTGCAAGGTGTGAAGTAAATTTTTGCCATGATATTTGACAAAGAATACAGTTTAATGGTTGTTTAGAATTATGAGTAGATGTCTTGAAAATATGCAATACTTTAAATACACTGTACGCAGCTCTTCCATACTGACACGACATCTCGATATGAACACAGTAACCAAGAATTTTTGATCAAATTAACCTAATAACGAATTATGTTTACATGTTAAAAGTTAACAAAAGTAGTGGGGCTCTATAGTCTTTGATCGAACGGATGAATTAAGGTTGAAAAAAGTTACCTACTTATTGGTTGTGACTATGGTCGTATCCGCTTACCGCTATAATCTTGACCACGCCTTAGATTTTTTTTTTCTGTGTTCTACTCGAGATCGTGTCGGTAAGGCCAGAACTTATCTATTATGGGTAAACAAATTAGACAATAGCTAAAAATATAATTTTCTTACTTTTATTTATACATTTGCGTCTCGTTCTGTTAAAAAATGTATTATGAGCGAGACAACGTATTTGACTAACGGACTTTTTATTCATAAGGAAGTTTCGATTTCTTTGATCTCATAATTCGATGCATATAAAAAGGTCATAGTATTTTACAAAATGTAATGTATATCCTACAGTTGAGGTTTCTGCTGTCGGGTTATGCAAAATAAATAATCACATGGCTTCTTTAATTATTGTAGAGTTTATTACGAGATTAATTTTTTTATACTTATTAGGCGAGACTCAAAGCTCTATGATACTATTAATACTTATCATATTATGGGAAATTGATAATTTAAAAAAAATATAGGCAGAAAACCCAAAGTCTATTTTATCAATGCCAACTTTTAAAATGTTTTCGCTATACGGGCGACTTTAGTGTGTGGTCGGCGCGACATCTGACGGCATTTCATAGGTAACTTGGCCTGCGTTGTCGTTTATTAGGATAGTTTAGGGCAATTGTTATGAAGTAGAAATGTGTCGTGTCGTGAAACGAAGTGTGGCTAAGTGTTATTACTGTTAGGATCAGAATTCACTACAGGAATGCTGGAAATTAAAATATATTGATCATTAATTTACTCAATTCTTTTTAAAAATAACTATCCGCCTGCAATGTATAGAAATATTTAATTTAATAAACATATAACTTTAACCCGTGGTATATTTTATATAATAGCACTTTAAATATGTCAAAATGTTAATAAAAGTGTACATTTTGAAGTAATTTGGCTATAAGCGCTGATTGTATATCGTAGCTTTATTTGGAAATTTGTGCACAAATATCTACATCGGTATCTCTTGAATATGCTCGTAACTGTAGGTTGTCATAAAAAAAATCAATTTATGTCTATTTTACTAAATATTTTAGTCACAAAATTAGATAAGATTTTCCTTTTGATTTTATTCTTGTCCCATCTTAAGGGATTTGATCAAAGTGTACGTGATTATATCTACATACGTAAATGTATGCGAATCATTCGTCTTCGCCTCCCAATACTCCACATAATTAGAAGATTTTTGATGTTGGTTCTCATGTCTTTATTGTAGATTTTTAGGCGTAGTCTGTAGACATAATCGCGTATGAAGCTAAGAGTAAGGTGGCGGCTCCGATGGCAGCGGGCGTATTGGAAGGAGCGGAGCGCGAGCGGGTGCGAGTAGGATAAACTAATACACGCTTATCCTTGTTTCATTCTCACCCAAAGTCTTCTCGATTCTGCTACCGTGTCATTAACTCCGTGCTTCCGCTGTTTTAATAGCCGCGGCCTATATGTCAATCTTATTATTCAAAACTTTATAACTAATATCATTCCTGTAGTGAAGTGTTGTATTTGGAAAGGTTCATGCATTTTACATGCAATACTCTTGTTAGGCACTTGTGGTGTTAAGGTTTACAAAGCATACTCTGGTTTGGTTATCAATGTAGAGATTAGGGAAACATCTGCTTGTTGCATTTGTGATTCAATTTATAGACATAGAAATTGTGCTCATATATGGGCAATTTTTAGCTACTACATGATTGAGACTAGGATATTAATTAATCGTGATTACAAGCGAGCATACCAATGACAATAAATGAAGATACGGCGAGTTATCTTTGCATGAATTCGTCGTGAGACACGCATCTTTTTTATTTTTGAACACTGTACTAATTACATATTTTATGAATTCTTCCGGAAAATTTGCTGTTCCGGGTGTGTTCTACACATTAGTGCCGCATCTTATCAGGCCTTTCTTTCCGACTGGCCACACTGGGCTCGTGCCCGGGACGCCGCGACTGAGAGGCCCCCTAGTGCACACAAGGACACAAAAAGAAATTAGGAAATTAATTACTGGCTAATTTCCTAATGGGCCCAGAGCCTCCAATAGGTTAAAGACGGCACTGCATGTTATTGCTTCTTATAAAGCAACCAATCATGTAGTGGCTACATATTAATTATGTCATCTATTCGTGGATCTATGCAGCGTTTGCATTATTGAAGAACGTAATTGAATTTAAGACAGAAATTCATATATTTGTGTCTTTAAATTGTATGCGTTTTAGAAAAATTATTATGTTTTGTAATGCCTGATCTAGACGATAATTCAGCATGCACATTGTATTGAGGTAGTTTTGCGCCCGATCGGAATGGATTGCAATGTTGACTAATAAGCAATAATTAGTTGTATCATTATTATGTATGCGTTACAGAATATTTTTTAAATTGTGTAACTATGAAATGTAAGATTAATGGCTGACATGAAGACAGATTTTATAAACGTATGACTCCTTACGGTTAAACATAAATTGTGTTGTAAATATTGTAAAGTTTCAACGTTTATAGTCGTCGTTTGATGCCTAAGGCCGCGGCCTCAACTACAGCGGGTGAACAAAGTGGAGCAGAGCGTTAGTAATAGAAACCCATATTGGATGATGGTTTACTCATGCCAAGTTAACAATCGCCATCGTGTCGTAGCGTGCCGCACCGCTCCGCTTAACGCTGTTAATGGAGACGCGGGTTTATGATCACACTGACCTCTGTCAAGTATGAGTGTTTTCGTAACTATTAAAATTTACTTTATTTAATACCATTCGTGTCAGCCTTAGCCTATTATTTCTGTTATATAACGCGACATGCTAAATATGTTTCACAGAACAAACCATAACTTTATTAAGGTTAAATAAATTTTGCTTTAAACTTCTTTGTATAGTTCTGAAGGATTGTTAGTTAATGTTGAATATAGCAAGGAATGAAGAATAGTTCTGTCAAAAAATTGATAGGTCCTAACGTTCGGGTGAGAAGACCGCATGCTAGAGGCCCACGTTCACTTGAAGGCGGTTTCTGAACTAAGAAAACGAACGATTCTCTATCCAAGAACCTACATATAGACAAGTGCTTGTAGTTATCGACTGGTTGATACTTCGGTCCTTACCTGGGTATTCTGAGCCCTAAATTGCCTACAAGAACTCGTCTATATGTGTGTGTGTGTATTTTGGCCGGTTAAATCTGATAGTTTGGACTTATTAATTTATAGCTCTGTTATATGGGCGCTTGGCACATTGTATGGACGTTTATGCCTTATCAAACTAGTCTGAAGCATCTCGGTAATAAGAATTTCGCAGTATCTAACCTGTAACCTCGAACAGAAAAGGACCATTTTTCCACAAGTTTGTGTCGTACGTTATTATTTGATTAATGGCGAACTTTTAATAGTCGGTTAAAATGTATAAAAACATATTTTTGTGTTATCGCTAAAAGTAGAGTAAAATGTTACTTGTTTGAAAACGCCATCGTTACTTAACGGAATAAATGACTTTAATCCTTTGTATTGTAATTTATTGAACTGTATCTTTTAAACCGACTGTTGAAAAATCAGCCCTAAAACCGAGTAACCATCTGAATTGATTTGTGTGGGAATAGCGACTGCGTAGAGTTAAAGTAATCGCATTTCATAGTGAAACATTTTAGTATACAGAACACTGGTCAACTGACAAATTGGTATCAATAATAATTTTCCCGCCTCACGGAATTTGTTTCTATGTCCAGACCTAGCTGAAATATTAGTCGTCAGCTAGTTTTGATAAATACATTTGTTCTATTCATATATGTATAGAACAACATGTTACATGATATTCGTACATTATAATTGATTGATTTAAGTGTATTTACTATAGTGGTTTATTTATTGAGACCTCGCAAGTAAATTCTAACAGAATCTGGTGTCCATATATCCGTGTTAAAATATATAAATATAAAACATAATTGCTATTGTTGTATTGTTCAGGCATCATGTTATAATAGATTAACTATAATATCGGTGAGATTGTTGATTCTGACGGACCCTGAGTGACAAATGATCGTTTTTATAAACGAAACAAATTTAAGAACAAGATTTGACTTATAAATATATCATCAACAACCTATTTCAAGGACCCACGTGTTTTAAATTCCATATTTCGTCACACAGCGTAATTCTAAGATCGAGCAAAACGTAGTCGTCAATATATCTACTCCAGAAGTTGAAAGTAGCCGTGAATATTTTGCCTTATTAACGTTTAACTGATATCTTTATAGTAATTCATTAATCATCCACATTCTTATGAAATGTACACACAATATTTAATATAGACTTGCATATGGTGTAATAGTGCCTAGTAACCATAAGTGTATATTGATTTCATGTGAATATTTGTATATGTAAATGTAAATATATACTTACACGTGTATATCGTAGTTATTTGTCGTTATATGCATACTGTATCTCAATATCGAACATAAAGAATTATAGTGTATCTATATTTGCTTTAAAGTTAAGATGTTACTACTGAGATGCTTACAGACGATGTTATTTTAAAAACAGCAATAGTAATGATAGTTCATCGATTTTTATGATATGTAACAATAATGTATGGAAACAGCAATAGATGTAGATCCAAATAAAAAAATATTTTTGTAAAATGTTTATGTTCCTAAAACAAATCTTATGTGATTATTTATGGCTGAATGTGTTAAAATATTTTTGTCTAGTATTGGAATAATTGGTATTTTTAGAATTGAGTTATTTATTTGGTGTCTTTTAGCTTCGAAAAGTACATAAAATTTGTGGAACGCATTTTTTTTAATCTGATAACTAAAACTCTGCATTGTCTAAACTTAGTTTACCCTTCACCAAAACTGTGAAAAATAATTTTAGTTCTTTAATGTTAAGTTTCGATGTATATGTTTGTGTAATATTAACATTTAACAGGATATATCCATATTCTAAATCCCATTTAGGTGGTAATAGTGTAATATCTGAAATATTTACATATTTGTAAGTGTTGTCCTTCGGTTTAATCATTCGCTAGTTGTAGAATTCCAATGTGATCTTGAATTTAGCCCATGGCGCCGTCTGCTTATTGGCAGTTGCCGTAACTCAAAACAGTTATGTCAGCCGAAATATCGTGAGTTTTCTTTGAAGAAGTTTCAAGAAATAACGATGCATTTTTCATAATATAGCAACATTTTCTCGCAACATTGGTATTAACCTTGATATTTAAAAAAATATATATTGTTATATATAAACAGCTGATTCACCTATTTCGCTCGATTCTTAACAATTAGAATCGGTTAGAGTGGAATCGCGGCGTATTTCGGGTGGATTAGAAATTGTGATCTGCCTTTTGTAAGTAGATGACTATTTTGGGTAGGTATTTCTTGTATGACACTACTTTGAACTTTGACAGACAGAAACTGATACTTTAAACTGTTATTATCAGGTTGTTTACGCAGAAAAAAGCCACAAAACATATATCACGTTCGTTGGGAGTGCCGCCACATAAGATACTACTTCTTCATGCCTATTTTATGCTATGCAGTTTCCTGTCAATTTTAAAGCTTGTACGGAATAACATGTACTATTATATTTTTATTTTTCTATTATATCTACGTACAAAATTTTACAAAATGTCCAATGACATGAAACATTTGTACATTCACATAAATCCTGATACAATAGGAATAATGGCATTGACGAAGACTACATTTACATTCAAGTCCTTTAGCTGCCTACCTCATGAGTAACTCGATCAATAAATCAAAGAAAGAACCCTTGTTCAAATAATGTACCCGTGGTAATCAAAGGTCTTCCACCGTTTTTTTCTATATTCATTTTTAAATTGTAGAATGTGAAATGTGACAAATGTTAATGCCGTTTTCCCATCTGGCAACCCCAGCCGATGACTAAACTAGGGATTGCAATCCAGCGGGATATTCTATTGGATTTAGCGTCATGTGCTGGATAGTTAAAAATGTGCTGAACAACAGTTGGATTCCTCGACCCAGCATTGTAATCCCTAGTTGAGATTGCAACGCTGGATTGCATATGGAAACAACACATCTCGCTGGATCAGATCCAGCTGGACTGCTGGATCCGGCATTGCAATCACTAGATTAAACGTTCTGTGATATCCAGTATCTACTTACAAAGGCCAGAGTCAGGCTTCTTGTTTTGTTAGTTACGCGATAATGGCGCCCCGGTTTCGAATCACACTTAGTGTTGTAGGTATAAAATATCGGATACGCTTAATTCTCCATATGCGGTACCTGCACTTTCGTTTTATAACAATATACAAATTACAATAATGATAGGAACTTGTAATAAATGTATGTATTTTTATGTGCTAGTTATTTATTGTTTGTACTTTTGTAGATCAATTCGAATTGACTGCGTTTAGGAGATTAACATATTGTAAGTGATCGCACCTATAGTGTAAGGTTTTATTGTAGGAATTGCCTGGATGTGAAGTTCTGCGGAGTGTGTGCGTCGTCTGTTCATCATTGGTCTTTATTTATTGGTTTATTTTTGCTGATTAAGCAACAGGACAAGGGAGATATGCTTAGTTAATAATGACATTTACATGCGTTAGAACAACCTATTGTTCTTTACAAGTCTTGTTCTAGCTGATGGTGCAGTATGTTTATTATTCTAATCTGAACTCAACTGTCCTTATTATCTACCAACTAAAAATGTAGCCCCTGCATCCGTTTATTATTTCACGTTTGAGCACATCTAAGAATCATTATTGCTCACCTAGAATCCTAGGGCTTTTTTTTATTATTGAGACTTACAGCTTCAATAAAGGAAATTAACCAATACATAGCTAAACACAAAATATGTGTACTGACGTGTAGCGTGCATTTACAAAATCGAAGCTTAAACGCCAGCGAACCGTTAAACATTTGAATGCATAATATTTCCCGGGCAATGTTCAAAGCATGTGTGAGTAACAGTAAGAGGATTTAGACTTAACGGTCCAAGGAGCAAGCGGTATTTACGCTATGTAACGCAGTTGCACAAGATATCATTGTAGAAACATGATTTCTTTTTTACTTACTGCATTTAAGTAGCGGAAATCAGGTTTTTTTAGTGCAAAAACGCGCCGATGCTCGCAAAAAGAGTTGGTAGTTATGTTTGCACACGTTGTACCGAAATAACTAAGAAAACGATATCTCCCTTGTTTTAATGTTCTGAATTGTAGCAACCAAAAACCTATGTCGTGTTCATTAAAATAACTTAAAAAAAGGTTTAATACAGTAACTACGTATTTAGCAACGCATATGAATGTTCGATATTACTCAATGTGAACTAACCTTTATTTTGCCAGATTCAACGACTAAGATAATAATGTTTCTATAGATAGCAGATCCGTTTATTGATGGAACATAGTTTAATATCCATACCAGACTCAAAATAATATAGACAAAGATACTTTCAACAATGTCGTTATATCTCGTGATAGGACTTTAGGACCACATCGTTACTCTCATTGTTCGTTAAATGTCTTTACAAATGGTTTGGACTGTGTAAAAATGTAGGTGACTAAAGTAAGGGTTGTAAATTAGTATTGGTGTATTAGCAGTTCGCGAGATGTGGTAATTGTAACGTTTATAACCAAATGTTGGTTGCTGGCAATGTGTCGGTTGGTCCATTCCGCAAAGCGACCGGTAATGTATAGAATAATTTTAGTTTTCCGCCAAATCGATTGACGTTTTGCGCAATGTACTAACGCGCCGTTCGCTTGTGACGTGTCAAATAATTTAGAAAACTGCTACCTCTTTGAATGCCTGAAATTGTTCACAGTTTATTGTCCAATGCGTGTAACATGATGATGTTAAAAATGAAATAAACATGAAGAAATTTTGACTCTTATATTTGTTTTAGTTTAGTTTTGCTTAGCTTATTATTTTAGTAGTCAGTGAATGCGTCTTCTTCTAATATCCCCTATACATTCGTAATGTACAATATTCCTGAATTATTATCATTATTCGTAAAGTATATTTGAGCGCTTTGGTTCGAACTAAGGTACTTATTTTCTTTTAAATGCTTCAGTGTACACTGACACCTTTTATATGAGAGCGTGTTCACTCCTGGGTCGGGTCTCGGCTGGTTTGACTATGGAAACAAGTGGACAAGACAAGACCTAACAGAATTTTTCATCAGTTACAGACCTATAGGTAGGTATTAGTTTGCAAAATATTGCTGTGTACCTATTTTATAAAAAGTTTGTTTAATCAGGTTAGTACGCGAGTAAATACGCGAGGTTTATTTCGTATGAATTGGGATTTTATTTCTCTCCTTATTGAAATTACCTACTTAAAAACAGTTTAGAATTATTTTGACTCATAATCGAGGAGATATTGATCTAGGGTTTTTATAGCCTTAGCATCAACGAAGGAAAAGGAATACCTATGTGTCAGATCGTTTAGTGAAAGGTTTTGCCAAAAATAAAGGAGCCTAACCCGATGTTACCCCTTGATACAAATTTTATTAATAAAGTCGAATCTTTAAGTACATAAGTCGTGTATTGCATTATTTATATTTGTACGTCGTAAGTATGATGGGTTGGTTCAAAAATCCTCCTAAACACAAAGTCTCAGTTTTGTGCTCAAATCAGGACGACTGGCAACGTGGTATAATACAACAGGTTCCTATTTGTTTTATATATAAGTGCTTTTTTCTTGTACAATGGAATTATAACAAATTCATGTACCTAATGTGTATGACGCTTAATGCCCGCAACATTAAAAAAATCTATATATCGAATTTGTAAAGCCTTCTATTGATAGTTCTGAATTTACGACACTATGGTAAGAGAATATCCATATTAGGGCTCTTTCTGCTTACTTCGTCAGGGAGTGGCGAGATGAAAGGTTATGTAATATTGTGTAATATTACCGGGATATGAACACCACTGTTCCCTAAATTGAATAACTGGATCGGGTTTTCCTATACGTAGCCGGTGCTTCTATGGTTTGAGTGAATAATGATTGGGTTAGGGTTAATAAAACAAATTTTATCATACAATTTTTCGTAATTTATTTCGGATCTTTACAATATTTATACTCAGGTCCTTGTCTTTTAACGTCACAGACCGAACTGGTGGTCCAACTTGCCAGGCTGACGTTTTCAGATGATGGCTAGGGGCCTTCGACACTCCCTCGGACGAAGGTAGAGCTGGCACGGTGACAAAAAGGGGACGGAAGAGGACGCAATCTTCCTTGCCGCCTTGGTCCTAGTTTCGGCTGCTTCTAGTGCCATTCGTCCAGCTGGCTGCTGCTAAACGAGATAAAATGAGACCAATGGTAGCCTAATGGTGCAAAGCCATCCTCTTTAACACTACCGTCTGAGGCTATTAAAATGCTGACTTAGTTACGTATAACAGATTCGAAGAAAGAGCGTAATGCTACTTCTGGCGGCTAAGGATGTCCTGGGTGGCAGACGCCTTCTTATCGCAATTCTCTTTCACAGGAGGCCCATGCATGCATTCAAATGCATTAGAAAGGCGTATTAATTTCTTGTTTCTTTTATGCTACAGACCGGAGACATTTTTAGTTTGTTGATTGAGTAAGTAAAAATCCTTAATCAAATTAAGTGAAGAACCTCCTACAAAAGAAAATTCTTACTAACATTGGGCTGTTTTATTTTATAATTTTAAAATATACAATGCCCAGGACCTAAAGTGATACGACTTCGAAGTCGACACCTAATAAGAATTGGCAAGTGGACGAAAGGGTAAGTTAATAAATTAATTAAGTGATTGGCCCATTTTCAAGGATATAGTGGTACACGTAACGTGATGTAAAAATATAACAGTGGTACCTGTCTATTTAAGTATCTACTATCTTGCATTAAGACATGACACGAGCTGGCAACGTTGGCACGTCTCCCGTTGCACCTGAATGTGGCTAATGCATCATTTTATTTCAGTCCCACGGCTTATATAAATAATTATTCTAAACTAAAACAATAAATTTGTTCCGTATCTTTTGTGGATTTGTCAATTTCAGCGACCTAAAAGACTGTTATCTGCTGCCACGGACTAGTAAAAAAAGAAGAACTCCGCGCCACTAACTAGACATTGAAGCTCCTCATGTACTCCAACTTGACATGCAACTTACGTCACACATTGACACAATTAACAGATATCCGATATTTGGTATCCAAGTATCTCACTCACACATGCATAAACGTGGCTTAGTGTGAAAGCGTGGAGTCCTTCTTTTTTTACTAGTCCGTGTCTGCTGCCAAGATTTTGTGAAGCTGTGATACGGCTGACAATGTGACAAGATTCTTATGAGTTTACCAGAACTTACGGTCGATCTTATACCGAAAGTTTTATTTATTTAGTGGACAATATGTAAGTACTAAATTGGTGTAATTTTTAACCAACTAAAATAACGGAGGTTCTCAAGTCGACACGTACCTACCTGTAGGTATTTTTTTTTATACGTATATGTAAGTGTTAGGCGCTAGATATTGGCAGATAATAAACCTCTCAAGAAGTTTGGTTGCATCGCTAGTAACAAAAATAAAATGAACCTGACATTTCTCAAGAGGTAAAACGGTAAGTGGCAATCAGTGTCGAAATAAATTTATTTGTATGGTGGGAAATACGTAGGTACACTAGTCTCATTTTCAAAAGAGATAGGTGTCATCAATTCAATACTAAGTAAAGTTTTATTTAGGAATACCTACCAGTTCTTGGATGTCAAGCACTAAGTATCTAATAGGTAGGCTAGGTACCTGTTGATTGTGATCAACTAACTACCAATTAAAAGTGCGAGAGTGGAAGGCTAGGTACAATCAGAACTACACATTTTAATCGTTAATTATACTTAATTTAGAAGATGGAAGATAAACATCCTAAGCTATCACTAGATATAAATCTAAGTACCTACCTACCCTGAACGTTTAAGCACAATTAAGATTTTGTGTCTCCGCCCATCTTACATTTTGTAGGTAGGTAAAAAGGTGCTTTGCTTTCAGTATGACTAAGCCGGCCTGGCCTGTTCAGGGCAGGACTGATTTGCTGCTACGATTTGTTCGGTAGCTGAGTATCTGTGACCAATACTGAGAATTCGCTGTACCAATAAGGGTTTACAAAAATACAAAAACCGCCAGATGGCACGAGGGAGTGTCGTGGTTCTATCACTGTCACTATTGGCTCTTTGTTGACAGCATGTCTGTTTGTTCCTCTGGGTACTGAAACATATGGAGACGACCTAATGTTCTATACGAACAATCTGCTATACAAATATGATTAATATCGATATTGTATTCATAAACATCTATCTATCTCTTTTAACAAGTCTACAATACTGCACGTAAAAAGAGACAACAACATATTTGACTTAACTATTTTTGGTAACATCATCACGAGACGTCATAGAAATACACAAGTGAAGCCGGCTTACCATTTTGGTTTCTCGTTTTAAGTTGTCAATGTCAGTGGAATTTGTGGTTTATTGTGCCAATATTGATAAAATTTGTGATTATAACATAATCTAACTTGTAATATTCAAAAACATCGTCATAAATAAATTGTTCAGAGACTTATAGTATGTAATTAAGTAAAGTGGAATGACACTACACAAAGGCGCCATATTTGTTCCTCACTCAAAATTGGGCTTCACGGTTTCGTAGTTAAGTCATCTCCATTAGTTTCAGTACTCATAGGTTCGTTCTGAAAACTTACCAATGAGGAGGGTGACAAGACCGTACGTTACAGTTACGCCATCTATCGGATATTTCAATTCAAAAAACCCTCATTCCGACAGGGGACCAAATGCGATTGTCGTCCCCACAGAACAGAAAAAACTATTTATTCTGTGGTCGTCCCATAAATCGTGGGATCTAAGGCGATTGACGTGCCCTTTATGTTACTAGGGCGTTAAATCGTCAATAAAACCTTAAAATTTAGAGCTCTTTCGGAATTGTCGGAGGTATCAGACTGCCTTGCTGCCATCTGTAAAAATCAAAACAATCCATTTTATTCACAAAGACGGCACTTCTGCAACTAAAGAAATTTATTTATTTTAAATAAAGGCAAAGTAAGTAGGTAGTCATTATTTACGGCCAATAAAAGAAATGTAATCCTTCTATCCTTTTAGTTACAGAAGACCCGTCGATGGTGTAAATACTTATAGTTAACATAAATTAATATTTGTGCTATCATCTTTCGGTCAACATTTTCAGAAATACATAGTTACATATCAAATGCATATTTAAAAAGACAATAAGTATTCAAATAGCTTCTTCAATGTTGTTGGTGTGACAGCTGCCCAGGCGGCTGTTGTAACCAGGGCGCACGCAGGAGCAGTGTCGTTAGTGGCTGTTTACAGAATCAAACAACCAGCTAACCACACTGCCAACGCGGTCAACCCTATCTGGTGGTCTTGGTCTTCTTTCTTATGCTTCTGTCTTCATCTTCTTGTATATTTATCTTCCTTGTTTTATTATCAACAATATATAAAGCAAAGGCAACAAGTGGCGTAGCGTACATTATTGCCTCCCCTATGTGATTCACTTTCAATGTTATTTATTTCTATAATAAAATTTCTGCAGTGAATATTTTTGGGTTAAGCAAATAATATAATTTTGCCGCCCCTGTTACGCTACGCCACTAGGTGCCTAAGTCAAAATATCAACAATCTAGATCACACAATATAACAGTAAAATTAAGGTATATTATTGATACATGAAGGTGTTTTATTGAAAGTAAATCCTTATGCTTAGACACTGAAATAGAGTAGGGTACTTTTTAAAATAGGTACCTACTTAGATGCTGGATTATTCGTACTAAATCTACATAAGGCTAAAATAATGTATTTGAGAATTGTGGGAAAATTATTTCGATATTCTTCTCTTAAACATGATAATAGCTAAGGTTAGTTGGTTTATAAACATATATTTTATCAATCTTCTGTCCGCATTCGGTATTCTTAAACCGCATCATTGGTTACCGCAGTAGTCTGAAGCCGGCTGAATTGTACCTGGAATGAAAAAGATAACTGTTAGAAAAATAAGTGATGAACGATAGTTAAAACAAACTCAAAGGCTTGCTTTGAATGATTTTTATGTTTTGTGAAAACTAATCTACTTAGGTTATTATCCTTGTGATGCTTGTGAGAAATTGGTTCAAACAAATTATTTAATGATTTGAATGTATCTTGAGGTTTTCCTATTTCATTTTTATTTCTTACGTATTGAAATAAGCTTGTTAAGAGGCTATCAGGACAAAATTGTCTAAGTTTCATGATTCAAGGAATCGATACGCAATAAAAGAGTAAAGAATACATAGAATTAAAGTCTATGTAGACAGAAGAAACAGTGCTGTGTATGTAAATGTCTTCTAGTAAGTGAAACAAGTTAATAGGCTTGACGCTTTGATGTTTCGTATACCTACACAATAGATACTATATTACTTTATTATTTTACATTAATACTAGGTTTAGACTTTAATCACTGCTAGAACTGTATTATGTATTAATTAAGTGAGTGCATACGACTACTGCGAGGGATGGCATGAGATTTATATATGCAGTTACATTTTGGCCTTGACCTATGTTGCTCGGCGGCTTAAAAAGTATATATCAACTGTGTTCTCTGTCTATCATGTAGTAAAAGGTGACTAATAATATATTAGTATTGAGTGTGTAATTTTGTAGGCGACGAGCCAGCCATTTGTTACTAGTTTCCGTCTAACTCAACTAAATTACTTTTTGTGCCTAAAAGTGATATGTAACTTGCTGCTCTTTACAGTCTGCCTTCTTCTAGTTAATTGGCGTTTTGGTATGTGAAGAATTACATTATTTATTTATTAACTCCACCAGATCGTGGATTACGCTATCTATTAATATATCCATACTAGACTGCTTCTTTGAACGTTAAATGATTTATAATATAATTATACATACACTGCGATATCTATGCAAGTTAATTATATGCAACTATTTTTATCTATAATAAGTAAAACCAGGCTATCAGTGTAAGTACTGACAATATGCATATTAACTTCCATTGAGATAAAAACTATATTTATATGCTAGGTCTCATTAATACTTAGCGGAAGGAAAGCGTTTCCGTCCGTTCAAACCGTGCGAACTAGGCCTCTTACACCGCTTTTCTCTGACACGTAAACTCTACGCTAAATAGAAGGCAAAATTGGTGCTGCAGTCGTGATCTGCATCATAGCTAGTTAACTAATTTCCCTGGGCTTTGCGTGCAGGTAGCTAGATTAGACCATTTTTTATAGAGCTAGTTTTTAGCGTGGTTTGGTATGGTCGAGCATATGAGCATATGCAAAAAAGTTAATGAATGATCGGATAACTCAGAAAAGTTTCAGATGTGTGACGACAACCTTTAAGCTAGGCGCAGGTATGATGGCTTTACGCGGCATTAGTTTGTAAAATTTGCATCTTTCGTGGCATGGTTTTACACAGTAACTACGAGTTGTATTAAAACAGTCAGTTGACTTGTGAATTCAATAATTGTACAACGCCGAACTTTGTACTTATTTCGTCTGGAGGTGACCAAGTATCTGATGACTGTGTGCCCGTAGGTCCTTACTCATAGGGATGTCCCTATGAGTGATGACTAAGTAATCATCTTGTTACTATGTTGTTCGCAGTTAGTCTCTAAAAAACGGTAACCTGCCATTATATTTTCTTATACTGATGTCCACATAGAATGGAACGTGTGTATGCCTCAAAGATACTCCGAGTATAATATAGAGAATTCAATAGTGAAGCAAGCGCGTTCATACCCTTCTACTTTAAACTTTATCCATACGTGGATGAATATTTCGGTGACTTAATGAAGCAAGGCTTTTTATGGAGATATTGGAAAGTTCTGAGATAAGTGTTTGATTGCCTTGCCAACAATTTAAGTCAGATGTAGATGTGCAATCCACCGATTAGTCATGATTCTTGTAGATGCATTCCACTCTCGTTCTCAGGTGGAATGCATGCAATACAATAAAAGTAACTGTTTTTTTTTAAATTTTAGCAAATACAATTGAGATAGATAATTAAATAATTGGTTAAAAATAATAATATCTTTGTCTTTATCTGCGCTTGCAAGTTAGTAAGTTGTAGTAATAAATAACCTACATTTAAAAATCCGCATGTAGGTACCTAATAGGTAGATTATTTTATGATAGAATCAGAAATTTTATTATATATGATTTTTTTAGCCTTTGTATGTAGGCTATTTTCCTTAAAAAATTTATCCAATATTGAGATTACAAAAAAAAAATATTATTAAGTACGTATTTTTTCTTTTGTTCAACAAACTAAAAATTATAAAGTTAAAGTAGTCCGTGATGTCACTATGTGTGTAAAATTTTACTGTCCTAGTGACGTTAAGCGCTGGATTTCATATCTTTGAAGCGCTGGATTTCAGATCTTTAAAGCGCTGTATCTTTGTCATTTTTCGAGCAAAAACTACGTAAGTATTAAATTTTTTTTGATGACTTAGGGACTAAAAAAATTTTTTGAGGAACCTATTGGTGGTTTAGATATCTTGTTTTGTTAAACAATTGTTTATATATATTAGTATACCTATACGTTATAGCCTAATGATGCTCTACTGCACTTTAATACTTTGTGGCAAAGGTACCTTGCTCGTTATAATGCATGTAGGTATTTAACCTCGAGCTACGGCGGATGAATGAGATAACCGACGAGGAAAACGCATTCATACCTACAGACTGCGTCGATGCACAGCGTTTGATGTTCGTCGCATTTGCATCCAGCATCCAAGTGTTGCATAATAATGGTTGAAGTCCGTCATGAAAGGTATAAGAGGACGACGAACAAAACATTAAAGGAATCAGAGTCCCTGTTTTATCCATTGCTATTTTGTATGAGACAGACTTTACACTTTAAATTTTTCAATAATTATAGAAAAAATATAGTACGTATATTGGTAATGGCCCTGAATTACTACTCTATAAAGGTACATTGATCTAGTCTGGTTATTATTGAAGCTGCTACATCGTCACCTATATAACTCTTACCATAGACAGGTGACCAGGAGCCAGTTAAATCATATTATACGTAGATGTACCTATGTATCTTAGTAAGATTAAAATATCAAAATCTCGCTTTGTTGGGTAGTCTGTTCCTTGCTCCACTTGTGTCTTTATCTGCAGTTTGATTTAGATATGAGTCTGAGAGCCATTCTTCAAATTTTGGAATATGATTCAATAGAACTTTGGGAACCCGTGTAGTATTTATAAAACTATGTTAATTGTCAACTAGAAAATACCAGAATTTTCTATAAGTATCACATTCAACTGTTTCACATACAGTTACTTAGTAGGTATGGAGTCTGTCTAGTTGGTACAAAGATACATTTTGAGTGTGGTGAAACTTGTCTGGTATCTGCAGCCGCAGTGGTCTGGTCAGAGGTCGTAATGGATATACATATGTATGTAAATAATTCCCAGCCAATGTTGACAACGACTAAAAGCCTTAAAAGCGTCAAGCTTCGTATCATTTAACGGGCTTAGCAATGCACATACTAAACACGTAAAACTTGCATTCCCGCCCACATGACATAAACATTGGCTGAATAAATAATTTACTCAGAAGTTCTTGGAGCTAGGAATTTATTATATTCTTGGCGAAGTCGTAAATACATAGGTAATGTGTGAGGTTGCAAGAAATCTCTTTGTTAACGAACATTGAACTATAAAGTTAAACGTAAAGTTCCTAGCAAATCTTGTACGGGTAATATATAAGCATACTTAGTATTCGGATCACCACTAGTTAGATATTACTTACAAGACGCAGATTTTCTGTAACGTAGTGTTACGTCATTAAATACCATATACCTACGTGTAATCTTTGATTTCCTATTTCCGATGGTTTAGTTAGATCACAAAGGAAATGTAGATTTGCCTTTTTTAACCAGGGTTTGGTTTATATACCAACTTATCTCTACATTAAAATGGTAGTAAGATAGGTAGCATAGCATCGTATTAAAATCTAAGTTAAAATTATTTACTTATCAACCCACCTAACACGATTTAAAGTTACACTAAACAAGTTTGCGTCGAAAGCTTTTTGTAGAACAACCACACTTTCTACTTGTATCTACTTATATTGATCAAGGATGATAACAGATATTAAACGGATATAATGAAGTTCTGATTTTGACTTGTAGAAATATTCATAACGCTGTGGGAGTAAATCAATTGAACATTGCCTGCCCAGCCTTAGGGCTAGTTTGCGGACTTGTGATACAAGTAAGTAAGTAAGTAGATACCTACGATTTATAATTGCTACTTGTTGGACACAAATACTTGTGTCCAACTGCAATATGACAGCGTTCTGATTATACTATTTTGCTTTTTAACGTATAACCGCGAAATGATTAGATAAATGAAGCAATAGTAACCTACGTATTCAATTAAGTTTTTACAACTATGTTATGGGTAGGTATTTCTTTTTTATATGTAAAACGTATCTTTGGACTGCATTTGTCATATTTTGTCCTTAATCGGTTTCCTAATTGAACCCACTGGAAGTCGAACCCAGCAGATCATCCTTTCACTGAGCACTTAATTTGGCTAGAGAAGACGTTGATTTGAGACCTTTAAACCTCCGGCATGGAAAGAGGAATATTGTGTGAATGTGTTATTCTTTAATCGTAGGAATTCTATGGATCAACATGTTGGATTGGGTATGTAGAAAATTTATATATTCAACACGTTCAATGTTCTTACTGTGTGGGTCGGCCATTGTTGCTCAACCTCATTGTGGTGTTGCCGACATGCCATGTCACGAAAGTTGCCATGGAACAGAAGAGCCTAATATGGGTAGATGACTTTGTGATTCCGGTATGCGCTGTCCGCCTTTCCTCGCAGGTGAAATGTTAGGTCACCCCAGCTTTGTCCTAAGGTCTAGCCTGATTGTTACTAGCTCTCTAGACTGCATTTAGGCTGTGTGGAAAATTTCATTTCATTTTTTCTTATTCATATTTTCTTACAAAGCATTGTAGACTATTTCTACATTTACTTACGAGTTCATAAGTTTTTTTATTATAGGCAGTATGTAGTTAAGTTATTTATTTCATTGAATGCTAACCCTATGTAACCTATATATTGAGTAATAAGGTACAATTACCATTATATTTACATGCTTTGCTTGCAGAACTTCATGTAAATATATTGGTAGGTAACTTTCAATATTGCTATACTTACAAAAGGCACAGCTATTTTATACGTAACTAACTATTTGTATAGAAAAGCCGTCGTAGATAATTTCCCTTATGTAGGTAAAACATTTTTATTATTTTCAAATAAAGACTAAATAGAATATGTAAATAGAAATCATATTGACAAACCTTTAATTCACTCATCGTTATAAATTTCAATATTTCGAGCGCTCAATTACATAATCTTGATTAATGAATGAGTATTTATATAAACGATCCTTGATTCAAATGTTTATTAAAGACCTTGCTTACAGTGAATAATGAATTCATGAAACACTGAGATATATTGCAAATAATAATGGTCCAAGTATTTCTTTGAGATGTTACAACCTTTCAGTTATTAATAGATAAGAATATTATTGAATTTATTCAATGGCCCGGCCTTTGAATTTATACTCAGATATATAACTAGCAATGCCAAGCTTCTTATCAGCATCACCTCCTTTATAGATTAATTATGTAAATAATTATTATGTATCTATGTGCTAGATAATTACATAAAGTGCAATACGGGTAGCGAATGATGTTAGACAGAAAATAAGCTTTGAATTTCTAGAAGTGAGAAAAATTCACCGATCGCTATTTCATAGTGGAATTCCATGGAAGAGGTTATACTTATTTTTTGTCGATTATATAATGTAAAAAAAAACAACAAAACAAAATAAAACGCTTTATTTCTTTTAAATCAGTAAATAACAAACATAAAAGCTTTTCTGACAAAATAACAGGTATGTATTTCAATAACAGAACATAAACTTAAATGAAAATGTAAAACATTACGACGAAAACATGTTTTGAACTTAGACATAAATAATATTATTGTGATTTTGACGTGGAAATGATTGAGAAGCTTTTTATAAGTTCTAAGTATGTACCTACGGAATACTTAAAATTTTACTAGCGTAAATTTATAGCTAACCATAGAAAAGCCTGATTTGTTTAATACTTATTTTTTATGATTTTGTTTATCAGATACTGCATTTATATTCTTATCAAATAATATTTTAGTATATTTGGAGTTAGGTATTTCCCTTTGATGCCTTTGACATATTTACCATTAGGAACGTGTAATTTTTTCTATAAGTACCAATATAACCAGCACAATAGGATTACAAGCGGCCCCGGTGGGGCTTCCTCGCACGAGACGCGACAACCGACACACTCTTGACCCACTGACTTATTTGTAATAGCTCTACATATTACAATCTATTATGAGTCTTAGACAAATTACATTAAGGTTCGAAGTTACATCAGTTGTTACTGCTATGCTATGCACTTGCTCACAGTAAATTCCTCTTTTCATGTATTTTTGTTGGCTGATTGCATTGATTCAAGAAATCTGTGTGAGACCTATATAAGAATATATAACCAAACATCTGCCCTATATTTCCTGTAATATTCATGTGGCAACATGAATGGCACTGTTCTGTTAAAATCCATATAGGTATACGATTTTCCGATATACCATTTTCTCAGCAAACTTTTCCATTCCTCGCCGTTTCTTTAGCAACAACAGTATTTCCGTTTCATTCAAATAGATATGTCAATACATATATCTATTATTAGTGTACGCGCTGTCATTCTAATTCAGCGAGTATTTTGTGATTACAGACGATAAAATATGCGCCTCAGTAATTCTAGACTTAGAAAACATTAAGCCGTCAGTTATTATTATACCAAAAGAAGAAGACAGCAATTTACTTGGAAATATTATTTTGTGCTAAAGTATATCCATATATTTACCAGTTACACCACAACTAAATACTTCTAAGAAGTCGAATTACATCATCACAACAGTGCGAAGTAGCATTTGTACAATAAATCTGTTCGTACCGGTGGCAAGCGCAAATATTCCAGCGAGTAGGTACTATCAACATTTCTATCTATAATTTTATCTAATAACGAAGTCAAATAGTGTCTGAATGTACCGCGGTAACTCGGCTGATACCCAAGGCCGCGGTAGACCTAGAATAGTGTTCTATGAATACTGACATAGTTAGGGTTGTACCTTCGAGACGCTTATAGTTTTCGTCTGAAGCCAAAAATAAAATATACCTAGATATTTGAATTTATTCATCTTCCCTTATACACGGGCCATAAAGCTAATATAGCATCTAAATCAATTTTGAATGTAGAATTTATTTATACTCGTCCTGAAAAGCGACGATCTTAATAGATTGTTCGCCCAATTTGTATATAAAGTAAATTTTATGGTCAGATTGTAGAACGATTTTTTTGATAGGCAATATCAAATTTAATTTACTTAGTACCTAAAATGTTTGGTAAAGCTTACTTAGTACATAATATTGTGTTATCAATAGTAGTTCTTGTATCTCAAAGTATATTTAACAGGCAGATATTTTATACTTTAAGGCATTTACCCAAATACTTAAATCACACATATATAAATTGCATTATTTAATTGAGTAGACACTTATCTTTAGTTCAATAGAACAGATTTTTTGTAGCTCAATTAAATTTAACTGCTCACATGCAATCAGCGACATTATTTTGAAATAAACATTAAAACAACTAATGACAAAGCCCTAAAGCAGTCGGTAGCCCTAGTGCAACATTGTTTGTTGCTATTTCAACCTCCTCTAATTATACCGTGGCCAATATTCGCTGGAGCGAGTGGGCCCGCCTGACAGCTGTCATCCGTGAACTAGTTTTGAACTGTGCCAGGAGTCCTCAGTTTGGCCCGTCACTCGATGTACCGCAGGAATTAGATTACTTAGGTCTTATTTTGGAATAGCCAGTCTGATTAATAATAATAAATAAATATTACCTATATACATCGCATACATCGATTCCGTAGTAGCTTAAGCAATTGTGTTACGGATATCAGGACCAACAGTGATAACATTATAAATACATATACATATACTTAAATATTAGATATTTACACCCAGATACAGAATAAACAAAATATTCATCACACGAATGTTTGTTCTGGGTGGGGATCGAACCCACAACTCTTGGCGTATAGTGCAGGGTCATTACCGAACGCGCCATCGACCCAATCATTAATGCTGATAGGTTTAGCCTAAAGTTTTGTAAGAATTAGTGTTTTCGAAAGTAAAATGTCCGTCAATGGCACAATGAGATGCGACGACATGTTACTATTATATTTAGCTCTTTTTAACATAATTCTTAGTGACGTTAAATTAACATCTCTACTGTCCTTACGGCAAACAGAGTAGAATGCGTCGATGATAAGGTGGGATTTTGTTTAAATAATTTTTGAAAATGACATTCTTGCGTTTATCCTTAATCATCCAGTTTTGTCACCTCATCGTCGGAGTAGAAATTCAATTATCTATCCATGTGAAAATTATGTACGACTTTCTTTTTTCTCAATAACACTATAGGTATCATTTGGCTATTTCAACGTTATATGTTGTTGTGTTACTTTGAAATATGTATTATATTCATTTTGAATCAATAAACCTTTTTTTATATTTTGGTGGCCACAATTTTTTGGTGTTCAGCTTTAATTTTTTAAAGCAACTAGTAGTCCATAAGTTTATAATGAGCTTTAATAGTAGAGTTGGCAATTTCCTTTAAGAAATCTAAATTATTCATTATAAATCCCAATAGATTGAGTAACTATGGAAGGCCTTTATATAGACTACTATCTACTATATACTATTCTAAACTATCATATGATGTCATCATCATCATGTCATAACTAACTAACTAAGTAAACTTCACGCCACTTCCCTAGCGGGAAGTCATCATGATGACTATCTCCTCGAGTAATACACAGTACTTAGTTTATGAAGAATTCTGTCTTCAGTCACTATCTACATAGTTGCAATGCTAGGTAGAAAAAATGGTAAGTCCCCTATTCGATGGAGCTGCGATGGCGAGAGCCACGATAATTACCGGCGAAGGCTAAACGAGGGAACCACAGCCACAATGGCTTCCTACCATTATTATTGTCTTTGTTTGCGTAATAAATGGTGCCAGTTTGTCATTCAAAACCAGTAGAAGTGAAGCATGCTTTAATGGAAGGATAACTATATTTGTCAGAAGAGTATAGAAGAGTCTTAAAATGAAACAAATAATCCTTTAAAAAGCTATAATAACAAAATAAAAACACGAAATAAACAAATCACAGCTACAATAGTCGTACACACAAAATATAAGAAAGTAAAATATAAGAGTAAACTTATCTAAACACGAATAAACGTATAATATAATTGTCAATACACAAAAGTAAAGTTTATATAGGCATCTACTTGGACAAAATAATATAATAAAAAAGCACATAAGGAGTGGGTACATTTAAAGGCTATAACATGAGATTTTTCTGTATTAAATTATAAAAGACGTGGTATATTATAATAGAAGAAAGAAGTAATCATCTTGCCAATAAAAGAAGAAGCTATATGCTATTGACTTTATATTTAAACCGGAGGGTTGTAGCTTTATTGGTAAGAAGGTTATCGATTTGAAATATCTCATATTAAGGCATAAAACACATACAACTGAATAGAAACTAAAAAAAATAATAATAAAAAGCAAAATAGGTTGGTGGAAAGTTCATAATGTCTGTCAGACTAGAGTCTTAGTTCACTGAACAGGCTGGTTGTCACGGGGCCGCCGGAGCGTCGCAACACGCCCCGGGGTGTCGTACCAGATAGTGCATTTACAGTGTCAACTTTGCCATAACGCAAAATTGCTTGTGCTTTGCAAACGCACTCCTGGCACGAACTCCGGGGCGTAAACAAAACGTCGAGAGATGACGTGGCGCAACACTATTGTCTATTCACTTCGGAACGTCTTTGCCGTTTTTCACTAGAGTCCCTAATTTGCACAGATCTATTAGTTCGCAAAGCGTGGTTAGTGCAAAGCGTTAGTGTTGTGCAATATAGCGATGATTTTTTTTAACATTATATGAATTTTTAAATTAGTTACATCTGTGTTAGTGAGCGTTAGAGATGTATGCGGAAATGTTAATAAGCCAAGTCAATTCTATATCAATTTAGTATGGCTTTGATAATTAAGTGTATATACAAGTGTGGGTTATTCTTTGCACCTGTTGGGCGTATTTAAATGATGCACTAAGTAAGGGATAGGTACTTGCCTACGCGGTTTAGTTACAAAGGGCTCATCGTTATTCTATAAACTAACTGCAGAGCCTTTGTTGTTTTGATTGACATTAAGGATGTCAATGCGCAAGGTTCCTTGATAAGATGCGTGGAAAATAATCGTGCCATTGCCTTGTGTATTTATGCTTAATGAATTATAGATAGCATATAGTAGGACGCTGATTTGAAATGAAATAGACGTTATACATATATTATTTTGTATATATTAATTTGAGCTGTCATAAATTGTATCAAGTAATGTCTGTTGATGCCATTACTACACAGAGCCAGACCAATTTATTATTGTAAACAGTTGTTTAACCAATGGGTTTCAAGTATTTGCCAGTTACTTTTGTCGCCGCAGGCTTAAATTTAAATTAACGGCTACAGAAAGGCGCGTCTCACAGATTTCAATGGCCAAATGATGTGGTATCTGAAGTACAGAAGCGATTATAATTTAATCTCCCACAACGCCGAAAGTTTCTCAGTGAAGCGGCCGTTTGAAAGTGGAAGTGAAGGTGCTATTTGAATAAAGAGAGGCGATATAAAACAAACGTCATTGGGGCTGATAAACTCGAAATTAGACATTAAAAAGTCTCCAGTAACTGGGTAGGTAACGAGTAAGATTTCATATTAGTGAGTGATATTTCTTTTTGGTATTTTATTTTTAATATCTAAAGAAAGTGATAAGTGAATTAACTGTTTTAATGAGTCGTACTTTAATGAGTTACAATAATATATGGGGATGTCGCATTCGATCTTGGACTATTTCATTATGTCGTCTTCTTTATATTGATTGCTTGATATTAAATTTAGTTGCTGAAAGCTACGTGATGATCTATTGAAAATTAGTAAACGAGAGGTTAGTAGAAGCATTTAATGACAGTGATATTTATAGAGTTAGTTGTTCAAGCATATTAATGTACATACATATAATACTATTATACTTTGATGGTGGATAAAAGCACATGCTTTATAATTACTTGTTATAATAAACATTAAAATTAAGCAAAGCAAAACCAATGAAAAAATATTTAAGTCAACTGATTAGTAGAGTTAGAAAAAATATGCATACGCGTCCTAATGATCCCTAATTATACACATTCACTTTGTATCAAAATGTAATATGTTTAATACAGTGAACGTATGTATGTTTGTTACAGCATTTGTGAGTTTATGAGCAAATGTCACCTCGTCAACCCGGCATAGATCAAGGTAATTGTTGTAATGCTGACTGATTGCCTCTACCGAACGTTTCCATTTAACGCGAGGTATGTAGAGTCGATATTAGGTAGGTAGAGATATGTATGGAAACTTTCAAACTTTCAAAGAAAAGTACGAAATCAGTCACCTTAAAAAAAATAATATAGTAACTTATGGTTATACTTTAAAGAAAGTAAATATAATCAAAGATTCCTTTTAAGTTTCAATAGACAAAATGTAGAGTACTAATCAATTTAAAGTGTCTATCAACATCTACTTAAGTAGATAAAATGATTTTTTTACGTATTAATATAAAATCGACTACAATATTATTATTATCTATCGACATTAAAATAAAAACGAGTTGTAGTAATGTTATGTTAATTATTCCATCCATTGACATACAATCGTAACCAGTAAATGTAATCGGAAAATTCGTTTTTGTGCGTAAATTCGCCACTTGATAGTAAATTTTCTGATTGCATAACGTGAAAGGGGAAAATTTGACAATTTACATATTTGAGAATTTATTTTAAGACCTAAAATTTACTATAAGGTTGAGACCTTATGGTACTTACTTTTAGTAAATTATGTCTGAGGAAGTTTCTGATAGCTTAGCGAGACTATTAGATTGCCACTGGATATTGGTCCTTGTGACTTGACACGTGTAGCTAAAATGGCGTCCTATCTATTACTGAAGTGTACTTATCGCACACATGCACATTGCATGTCGCAAAACACATGTTGCACTGGTACCTACTGCATTCCGCGGGCGAGCTGCATCGGGGTTTAACCTAAACTATTGTGTTCAATAGTTCTGTATATTAAGTTCAAAATGTTAAAGTAACTAAAACTTTTGAATATGCAACTGTTTCTATATAATATGGAACAAAGTTTCTTTAACAAGAAACCTGAGGTTTTGTAGAAACTGTTGAAAAATTACGACGTCAAATTTTTTTTCATAGGAATATGAAAAAATGTTCGTCGTCGTAATTTATGTTTCCTATCTATTAAAATAATGTTTATACTTTGAAAGTGATTATTAATATTTTTATGGGACTAAAACGTAACTAAAAGTCACTAAAATATTTAATATTAGAATTAAACTTGACCTTACGGTATAAATTTATTAGGTCAAAACCATTAGGGATGTCAAGGTTACACATAAAATTACGGTTCGTAAGTTGTAAAAGTATATTAAATTATCATATACAATTTGATATATATACGCTATCAATTCAAATATACACTTGATCATTGTTAGATTACGAGTGTAATTTATGGATGATGTCAGAATTTTCACGTTACACGTGTTATAACTTAAGGATATTATGTACATAAAATCGACTCATCCTAGACAAGTAAGTACCTACACACATACACAGAAAAATTGTAACATGTTGTTCGAACGTTTATAATGACTAAAAGCTGACTTCTTAGTCGAGGATATTACGGAATTATTGACGTTTTTATAGTTGCACAGTAATGAGTGACTGAACAAGTGTGGTTACTGACTAGTTTGGCGTGGCAAGACCACGAGACAAAGGTGAATGTAAGTAGGTCATAGTTATGGTTGCCTCTACAGCCGAGATGAAAGATAATAAATATGTACGCGACAGACAAGCGTTAGGTGTAACCTCGTGAACTTTGTCACAATGCAACATGACACGAACGGTATTATACGAATACCGTGATTTAAATCACAAAATATATTTACAATGTACAATCTATAAATCGAAAAACAGTTCTATGTTGACATACGTTTAATTCAATGTAAAAATTGTCAAACTGACAATTTACGACTACATATTTCTTCAAAATCAAAATGGAAAAAGTATATTTGCATCTGAATTTAAACTATCAATCTTTTAACATATTTTATGGGTTTTCAAAAATATTATTCATGTATTTTTTTATAGTACCCAAAATTTAAAACATACTTTAGTGGTTATAAATAACTTTTGAACAGCATAATTTATGGGCAGTGTCCAAAAACGTTTCCATTAATTTTCAGTGGCAGCCCTAGAGATTATCGGCCTTGCTCGGGCGACTTAGATCCCCATCCGCTAGAAACGATATCGGAGACAATGGAAGTCCAACTGGGTTACAGATCCAATTTCTGGATGTTTTGCAACCGAATGCTATTTTTGCTGGGAACCCATGGTTTCTGTGGTTTCGCTACAGAGGTATGCGCGTGTTTAGCGGCGTCTCGTCTCTACAATAGAATTGTCTATGCGCAGCATATTTTACTGTTCTTTTTCTCACATTTTTTTTAATGTGGTTGTTATTATTTCTTTTTTAAAAATTGATATCTATTATCAGGGACCTTGATTTCTTTGCATCGTTTAGGCTTTTAAATTAAGAAATGCCCCTAATTGGTAAATGCAGTTTACAAGATAGTCATCGTATAAAATTGTCGACTGAATGGAAAACAAAGTATGACTCTTTCCATAGCGAACACGTTGTCCTTATCGGAATGTTTATTAGTCACATTATTTGCATTATTACATACATTACGCATAAACGTCTCAGAATTATTATTTTGAAAAACCCAAAATTATTGTATAAATACAAACATACTCTGCTGTGCTATCTAAAATTAGCTGTGATGAATGAGTTTTCAAAAGAAAAAAGTTTTTTTTTTTTCTGAATATCGGATATTGTCCTGTAAAATTAAATTTTCAATTCAGAGAAGTTATAAACCAATATTTGTTCATATTCTAAAAATGTTTGAATTTAAACTATTCTCACACGAAAATAAAAAGGACCGCGTCAGAATTTTCAGTTGCACTACGATTTACAAAAAATGACACCCAATATAAAAGATAAGCCGGCTACGTCATATTCTAAAACAAAAGAAGCCGACACCGGCTGCAGCAACGGTCATGCATATCGGTTGCATCTAATTCTCGATTAGCGATCCAGTGCATCGGTGGGCGGGTCGAGCAGCGGCTAATACGGAACGCCCACGCAGCGCGCGCGCACGTTCGGTGCAGTTGACGTAATGCAACCTCGCCATGCGTTGCACGCAGGGTTGTCGTTTGGTCAGCATTGAATACATTGATAATAAAGTTGAACTTGCAAGAGAATCCTTACTAAGTAAAACGTTTTCAGATTTCAACACATTTTTTTGGAGTTTGTAATTACAAAAGATAAATCAAGACTGTAGATAAATCAAGATGTATCTACGTACTGTTTATATTATGTAGCTATGTTATATTCAATATGTTTTCTTAAATAAATCTTCTTATTATTGTGAATACTCATAGAATTTTCTGAAATAGTAGACATGAGACAAAACCGAATTTAAAAACCATAGCAATTTAAAAATATTACTTAATAATAAAAAAAATTAAACTTTATTAAAAAAAACATTCATGACAATAACGTATCAATGACTCTTGATATGACGTCACATAGTAAGTAATAATTATTGTCTAATACCTACAAAGGAATGCCCCAGTTTCAGACCAGATGATTGGTGGGAAACGTCAGATGCATTTATTTATATGTTCCAACCAGTGAACTATGTGCTTGTTATTACGTTGTTTATTTTCGAACCCTGTTACCTCAGTAAACGTTGTATTTGGTTGCACATGCAAGCAGAATCGCGTTACATAGTTGGCTGAGTCAGCGCGCCAAAACTACTTTGTAAAGATCTGTAACAGGTGATATATAAGACATGTCTCTCTTTAGTGAGTCTGAATTGTGAAACTTCTCACACATACATTATACTCGCACTTGTCTCCTGTAATTTGAAAGCGACTTATCACCCGTTGAAGTTTGAGGACATATGTTCATTTATCAAGCATCTTACGAGTACTTGTTACTTCTGTTTGAAACTCAATGTTTTATTAAATCAGGTGGCTACATTTTGAACTGTATTTAATGTTTTGTTTATGAAGGCAGCATAGTTCGTGTTTATGAATTTGTTTGTTTTGCTGTATGTAAAGTTTGGAGTCG
Source organism: Glyphodes perspectalis (assembly GCA_951394215.1). NCBI lineage: Eukaryota > Metazoa > Arthropoda > Insecta > Lepidoptera > Crambidae > Glyphodes > Glyphodes perspectalis. Next base: position 7,776,706 of record OX596216.1, read on the forward strand.
AGTCATAATTAAACAGGTGTATTTTTGTAGCAATATGTCGTATTATATTATGTGACATAATACAGCGACTTAATGACGAGGATTGTTTAATGTGGCCTAAAATATGTTTTAATGATTTCGGTATATTTTATTTCCACTTATTTATATTTTGTATTGTATTTTTATAGTCAGAAACAGCTTCCGTAGTAAGTGGTAGCCCAGAGCAAGATCAACTTACAAAGTCATTAAGACTGATCTCCCCATTTAACGTTAAATGAAATGGACTCTACATTTTTTATCTGCACGAGCAAAATGAGGGTTCTCTATGCGTAATTGCTATTTACGATACTGGAATGAGTCAATTACTAACAATTATATGTGTTTCAGCTCCATTGAACATTAGGATCGGATGTGATTGGTATCCGCTTAGAAATCGCCTTAAACCAACACTAAATCATTTCAATTTTAGCTGTACATGTTTAATTTCGTCTGAATCACGCAAAGTGGAAGTATAATATTAATAGCGCTACGAAGATTAATTTATGAGTATTAAATGTTGATTCGTGAACAATTCTTGCAAATAAATCGCTTACTTATCGATTTATTTATTAAATATGTTTATTAATGCAATTTACGGTGTATTCCGATGATAATATAAGAAAAAACCACTGTTGATTTATAGATAGTAAAATAACTATTTGCAGAAAATAGCGAAGGAATGACTTCAACCTAATATACTCGATTAATAAATAAGGTAAGAATAAATTAATGTATGATGTTGAAAATTATTTAATATGCTTAATACCAATCGATCATACGTCATTTCATTATCGCCCGTACATTTGAATATTGATTTTTAAACCTGATGACTACAACTATAAATTTTTTTTTTGATTCTCTTTATAATTTTTTTTTCAAATTTTAAAGAATTGTCAAAATATATAAAATTATTAGCACAATATACGCCTTATCAAGTTCGAAACTTATTTTTCTGTAACTACTGGGAACTTAAAGTATCTTTTGACAGTTCTAACACAAGTGAATGTCTCCTCGGTTACGCGATTACAATTAGTCGAGTCGAAAGTGCAGTGATCGTGAGATGCAGAATGTGGGACAAATAATAATCGGCCTCATGCGCTAGATAAGCTGCATTGTGCAATGGACGTGATAAATGTGCTCTGGCCACACTTCTCACAGTTCACGATACATAGTAGCTATGTTCCGTGTACTATTTTTTTTTTATAAATTCGAACAAAGTTAAAAAATATGTAGTCGCATTACTAGTACTTTTGTATTAAGGTAAAGCCTTGACATTGAAGACAAATTTTGTAATCATAATATAGGTGAGTATGCTATATTTGTAAGTAGGTATTTTCTTATCTAGAAATAAAAAAAATATGTATGTAAATTAAAACGCACTACGAAGTACAAGTAGGTACTCCTTCATAGCTATATTTCATTTCTTTCAACTTGTGTATTAACCCTATATGTTAATACATTTCATGCATTTTAATTGGTTTTTATTTTTGGATCTGCTGTATTTGTGTGTGCTTTTGAATTCTCAGAAGGAGTTAAATTAATTATAAAATATTCACGAATTCATCCCTTTGGAGAAAAACGTGAATAAAGCTTCTATCACATATTTTTATCGTTATTTGATGTGACTTATTTTTAAAAGTAGGCAAATGAGTGGCAATTACTTAATGTACCTAAACTATCAAAGTCTATCTCAGAGCGACATTAATTTTGCCTCTAATCGGCCTCTCGAACGCTACATAGAGTGCATTGTGCAACATGGGGCTCGCATGATAAATGTGTCCGCTTCACCGTGCCGACGCTATTAATACGTCCTTGGGCATGGTAGAGTCGAAAGAGAATGGACATTGGTCCTAGGGTTGCTAGAGACACGACCGGATGCGAAATTTTACATGAAAAATTTTCCTTCAGACTTGAATGTTCTACATTGAAGATGTTATGAATAGAACTGTTGACAGATTTGCAAGATGATTCTTATTTTTAGCTTAAATTTGTTAGGATATTTTAACGTCTATTATATACATTCTCATAAATTACATAATTTTTTTTAATTTTATGTGAATTTATAAATGCATTGCCTTAGAAACATATAATTGCAAATAAATAAAATAATTAACTTATATTAGAAATCTAGCATGCGTTAGTTATCTTTACATACATTACCCGTTTTTATCGTTTTCAAGCAAAGGATAATTTAGATTATCATTTAGCAATTATCGATCATAGTTTTTCAATACAAATCAACAAAAAAATATATATATACTCGTCGAATTGATAACCTCCTCCGTTTTTTTTGTCGGTTAAGAATATGAACTATCTGTTTGTCAAGAACTTACTGTCACAGCCTAGTTTAAGGTGCCAATTAGACAGTATCATTGAATTTGAAAGGCCAGCGCTGCGCTCAAACTGGGCCTCCGGCAACCCTAGGCCCGCTAACGGCATGTGCCTTTACTTTTACTGAGTGGTGGCTAATCGGCGCGGCGTTCGAGTGGTAGGAAGCGACCACGCTCCACTGGCAGCTTTCCCTCTCGCCACCACGCCGGACCACGCAACTACAACCACACAATCAATTACCGCGCAAAAACTAACCACACAAACAAACGCGTTTCGCTCTAAAATGAAGACACTCGGAGACGCAAGCGCAAGTTTTCCACACTGGCAAGGTTATTTTCACGCCGAGTAAAATTTACAAGAGCCGCGACGTGCGATAGTATGTATGAACATAATCGAGTTTCCACAACAATAAAAATGAAACTAGAAAGTATGCCAGAGTCAGAAGCGAGTAAAGCCGTTGTTAGCGTTAGTATTCGGTATGGTTAGTACCAAAATGCAAGCAGATGTAGGTTGGGCACGTGATGAACATATGATGGTGCGCGTGTGACATATTCAGATGGTAGGGGTTGCGTCGGCTGGGCCGAGGTCGCGTCCCGCTAATTATCTAGTTTAAAATAATCCCGCTGTAGGCGTAGGACTTGCGCAACACAATTCCAATGTTCTAGAACCGGCACTGTCACGACACTGGGCACTTCACTGTCCGCGTGCAGAGGCGGCGCGCGCGGCCGCACCACTGCGTCGCGTTCCACTTTTCCTTCCGGCGGTGCGAGTTGCGAGTTGGCAGCGGCACGCCTTGCATAACCGACGGTTTCGCAAAGCGGTCGACGCTCGCTGCAGCGCGGGCCTGGCTTGAAATACGCGCCCGCTCTGCCAACGGGGCCGCGTTGACGCAACGCCGCGATGCGCCCATCTCGGCTCGCCGTCGGGGCCCACCTGACGCCTGGCCCCCACATTTCCCCGCACGCATATCACTTTCGCCTGCGAGCTCGCTTTCATCCTAGAACATCCACGCTCCACATTCGCGACCCGCGCCGAGAAAGCAGGCGCGGAGTGTGGAGAGGATTACCGAGCGCGGAGTGCGCGTGTAATAGATAACGCGAGCCAGATGCATCGGTAACTAGGCCACCGCGCACTCTGCCATCTGTTTGCATGATTGCACTCTGCGTATTTAGAAACTAAATTCCCGACGGGCGATACACCGGTTCGCCCCGACGAACCTACTCAGTCGACCCCGAGAGCGAAATGAAGAGGTTAACAGTAATAGATATTAACCGTCACGTATTAGTTTCGAATGTCGGTTACAATATTGTCGCGAACGGGCCTCGAGCCGCAAATAGACGCTCCAATTCGACGGCCAACTCACGGCGACACGCGAAAACATTGCGGACTGTTATATTTTACGTCCAGGTTCAAAATTGTCACTGGCTACTAAAATCGTGGGAAGTTATTTAGCACGATGAACTCTCGAAACTTGTTTTTCGTTTATAAAGTTTCGTAACAAGAGTTTGATTTCTCGGTGAAAAATAAGGGGGAACGTCGACGTACTTTTGCGTGCGTTATTCGTGATTGTGACCTTAATTACCAGCTAGCAAGGTTCATCGTCAGTCAGCTGTCATAGTTCGTCAGACGCTGAACTAATAAATAATATTTGAGCGTTAGCTGGTTTACGGCTGTAGTATGGGAGCGCAAGGCCGACGTGTGACTCACTCGCAGGTCTATCCACGAGCTACGAATGTGACTCAGTGGCACGTGTGCTCACTGATATGCACATTATGACAGTTCTGAGGAACAGCTGCAGTCTAAACTTGCAGCACTGTCCTTGACAAGCGGTGCAGATGTGTTGACCCGGTGGTATTTCGAATAACGACCTCGAATTTGGCGCATTTACAGATGTAACTTTAAAGATATTAAGTTTTCAACGCATTTACAATTGCCGTTTCGAATATTAAAACCGATTTTAACTAGCTTTATTTACATGCGGAATAAAGCTGAAAATATTATATTCTATAAGTGATTGACATTAAACTACAGTATGTACCTACTTCTGCGTATGACACCAGATTTGCACCAAACCAGAATTCTAGACTATATTTTCGACAATTGAAGCAGATCATTTAAACGTTTTACGTTTGCTGTAAACGTAGAGACACATTAAAATTTTAATGATATTCAGTTAATCGCGGCATTTTCGTTAATCCATGGCGGCACTTAGTTTTGTTTTATAACAGGCTTTAAAATGTCATTCTAAATATATTTTAGCTTCATTAAAATAGGTAAATTTCTTTACATTTTTTATACATTTGCCTTAAAACAAAATTTCTATAGCAGAGAAAGTCCAACAGTTTTGCGCCAAAATTTAATAGTTAAACTAATGTTTTTGTTAGAGAAACTTTTTGATCAACATTTCTACTTCAGCACCACACAATTAAACAAATTTAAACTACCGTGAGAGAATTTGTACACAATTAGAGAGGCTCATTGCGTTGCTTTCATCTTCACAAAAGATGTGCGTGACATTATTCCATCCATTAACTGATCCAGCTACTACCAATGTGTGTTACATACACAATGAATGCGTCATGAATTTGTAAAAATCAGTTTGTGTGTTGACTTTTAGATCGATTTTATTTATTCATTTATTCGTTTATTTTATAGAAGAAACAGACGGTGAAAAATCTTCACTATTTGCGTTTAATCACTCGCCCAACATTTTAAAGGTTTCCATAATTAAATGGGGACTCCATAAAATAAACATGTTCTCTTTAGCGTTTTTTGACGCAATTCTATAATGGTATATACCTATTAAAATTCACAGAGCCCTGGCAAGTTCTTTTTTTCTTGACTGCAAAACAGATCATAAAAAGCTTGTAACTAGCTGCCTATCTTCTTTGAGCTGAGAGCTGTCTCAATTTAGATAAGAGTACTTTGCCCAGTGGTACATTAATAGGCAGTAAGTTAGCACTAAAATAGCCTACGTATTTAATTGGGCAGAATAAGCTGGTCTACACGCTGCGGGGGCGGGCTGAGTGACATGATGTATTTCGAGTGCCCGGGTGATGAGTAACCATGAGTTGTTTTCAAGTTTCAGCTGATTGAGGTATTCTTTCACCTTGAATTATGATGTTTGTTACGGACGGAACGGCTGAGATTTTTCATCTGTACTCAAGTTTTTTGTACAGGATGTTCCGATTGAAATGTCTTGTGCGAGATTGTGCTTAAATTTTTGTTTGATACATATTTTTACTGTTACACTTTTGCCTAATAAAAATTTAACAAAAAAAAAAGAGACTGAAATGAGAAATATGCTAAGTAAAGCTAAGAAATTACATTTTTGTAGAATACATATATGTGATTTATTAAAGAAAATGCAAAGAGACGACTGACGAAGAAAACGCTGAATGTTTCTTATTTGATAATTACACTTAAATTCATAGAACTGCTATATATCTAGCCACGTCCATATCACATTAACCACAAGAGAAACAGTTATGAAAGCGTTACCTCAAAAGTATAGGACGGCTTAATGTAGGTAACGATTAAATGTACGATAAGAAAATAATGTAAACTATGTTTTTAGAAGCTTTTGTCTTGAAAGCTGGCATACATTATGACCAGTATTCAAGGTGATTATTGAACGCGTATTGGTAATATCGGGTGGTTCCCCGCGCCCGAGCTGGCACGGCGCCCAAGGACGTTTTCTAGGCAACCTAGGACGCGCGCGGTCAGGGTCGGCCTGGCATAGCTGCCCTAGAAGCACTGCTGACCAACCTGATAATGTGACCTTCGGAATTTTAAACGAAAGCGATTGATGAGATCATGTACATAAAATGTGCTGAAAAAATAGGGATGACCAAAGTTTAATTTGTGGCACTTTGTGCAGTTGTAACGAGAGGCGATTTTATTAAACTATCTAATGCTGCTAGCACTGAATATTTATTTGACGAGGCAATAGCACTGTGGTGATTGATAAAATTCCTATCATTAAGGTATACCACAAGTGATGTATCATTATATCGAGGAGGGAAAGTAAAAAATTCCTTATTTGGCGATAGAAACCGACTTGGTATTAAAGCACCTACAATGTACTACTTGGAAGACAATAAATCGTTTTCTTTGTTTTAAAATATGAATCATATTATAAAGGAATGCGTCACAACAGATGAATTTTCATTTGATATAGGTGATGTATAGTCACATTCTTTTTATGTAGTCAACCGTTGAGTGTATCAACTAAGTACTAGACAAAATGACAGGTTTCGGGAACAACAGCATGACGTGCTTTCTAAAGATAGAGGCTTGGATATTTTGTCAATACGATGTTAGACTGAAGAAAAAGATAAGTACGTATAAGATCGAACTTTTATCGCATAGCCCAGTTCTCTAACATTGGAGTTAAGAGTAAATCAATAGCAAAGTCTGTGCAATACAATACTTATAGGAGTTTAGACTAAAATGGACAACAATAAGTTTCCCATGCGACATAGAAGACCGTCGGTCAGGTCAGGGTCAGACCAACCGTACTGCCCTAGAATAGTTTATTGACGACTGATTAATGTAGCTAATGGATATGACATTCGAAAGCTTTCAACATTAAAAGGTTCTGTTTTATCTGGCTATCGGGTTTCAATGGGATTTCGTGATTCTACCATGTTTTGTCTTGTAGTATTTTAAGGACATCACTGAACATTCTACGTTTAGATATATTTTTATGTTTTGTGCACATTAGAGGTTGGCACGAGCCTTAGTTCGTGACTTATCACAATGGCACAATTTTAATCTTATGGAAATATAAAATAGATTTTGACAGTTATGGAGTTGTGGTGTATATTGAGACCACAACATTTCCCGTACTCCACGTATTTTGTGAATAAATACATTACAATGTTTTCAACAATAACAACTCGATTGCGAGATCCCATACGCATCCTTGGGGCCGCGCCACATGCGCCCGGTTTCCTCAACTTTCTACGGATTTGCGAAAACGCTACAAAAAATGGTACTAATGACATCGCGTGTTGCGCCGAGCCGTATCGTGAATTACAATGGCCGACGCGGGCGATCACCGGCGTTACGACATGCTTTAGAAAGCCGCCACGGTCAACGGACTCGCGAGCGAAAGTTTCGTGTGTGGAGGTCTGTACGTTTCGCAATAGCGCAGGCTCGCCGCAGCTGCGATGAAAGTGATAGTCGTAGGGCTGTGGTAGCTGAATGCAAGAGGGTAAAACCATGGTGCATTACTGAAGTGGAGCAGAATATTGACGGTATTCGTCTGTAGTGGTTGGGAGGCTGTAGTGACTGAATTTGAGGTCAAACCCTGGTGTATTACAGGAGTGGAGGAAAAGATTGGTGGTGTCTATAGTTATAGTCGTAGGAATGTAGTAGCTGATGTAAGAGGAGTAAAACCCTAGTGCGTTACTGAAGTAGAGGAAAATATTGATTGTTAGTGTGTTATGAGAGAAATGTGATAGTCGTAGGACTATGTACCTGAATGCAAGATTGGAATTACTGAAGTAGAATAGTAGTAGCGATAGTAGTCTCTGGATGTAAGTGGCAGGCCTGTGATAACTGAATTTCAGTGAGGTAAAACCCTGGTGCATTACTGCAGTCGAAGAAAATATTGATAGTAGAATAAAGTGATAGTAATAAAGTATGCTGCTTATGAAGATGATTAAGAAGAAAAGAAAGAATAAGATTGTATATACCTGATATTGAGGCAAAATGCCTTGTGTAGTCATGGTTTTGAGAATAGAAAAAAAATGTGTTGATCCTTATATGGTGTCGTATTATTTACAAGAAATCTTTTCTATGCATATGTAGTTTATACTCAATTATTTTTGATTGATCAATTAACTTTCCACACAAGTCATTACGGAGTCCTACATCCTATCATAAGTGTCACTGACGTGACTGGCGTCATATGATGCTATTTGTGTTTTTTTATTTGATCAGTAGATGGCATCGCGTCGTGTGAAGTGGATTCGAAAGTTGCGATCGTTCGAAATGAGATAAAAAATCGCACTCGTAGTAAAAAGCTGGCAAATTGTAATTAAACTCACTTATTGATAAGGATGATGTTTGACGTTGTCTAATAACAAAAAGTTACATAAATGACTAGTCAATCCTGTGCCAGCAACAGTCGAGCTTGAAAATGTGAAGCTAGCTAGGGCTGTGCAATTTATACATCTAGTAATTGATAAGTTAACTGTCAGCCCTGCGCTCACTACATTCGCTAACCTTTAACTGGTCAGGTGCGCATCGAATTGCGCAATTTATGTCATCGGCTGAGCGACGCCATCTTGTACCTAGATCATTAATTAATCCGAAGACAAGCTATAAAATTTTATTGCAAGAGTTGTAATTAATTTCATGTAAGTATGACATTATTTCTGGATTGTACGTTAATTGATTGAAACTGTTTGTGTTGGTATGTTTGATTTATTAATTTATTGTTATCATAGTGAGCTTTAAAGAATTAATTAAGAATTACTTGATGGCTATATTTGTATTTTATTTGGAAGACGACATTTCTTTAATTATATTATTAATTTATTTATTGTTATAACTAATTTAATGTTTTAGTAATTTTAGATTACTACCTGATCTATGTATATTTATATGTTAAAGTGGATGATTGAGGCTTAGTCGATTAAATTGAAAACAAATTTCGTTCTTTAATCGATAAGTGCTATAATCTTCTCGAAATTAATAGAAATAATAAAATTGAGTTCTAGGAAGATATACCACAATTCTATTAGATAATGTAGCTAATAAAAACCGGATGTCAAAATTACCTTTTCCGAGATTAAACAAACAAATTAAGAATATGGTTTGATTTGATTGTCGTATTAATTAAGCTAATTTGTGTCTTAAACAAACACCGGACTAGTTTATAGTGAACTGCTCTCGCTGGTGCGTTCTCGTTTGTCGGAGCAATGCGTTTATTTTTAATTTGCCGCACGTGTAGTTAGCTGCTATTGAAGCTAAATTGTTGTATTATTATCGTTTGCGGCAATAAAGATTTTAAATACTCCTTTGGATGTATGAAGCGAAGCTTCTATGTAGGAATCTCTAATTTGAATACTATAAAGCCCAAACATTGAGGCTGAAACACTATCTTTGTTACCCAACTATGTTTAGATGCTAACGGGGTGGCACGATCGGCATTGAAAACGTTGATCGATATCTGGATGGGGTGGGAGGCAGCGAAGGGTCCCGGGACCCGGATGCACTTGCGCGTTGCGCTCGTAAATAATTACGTCACCCCGCGGGGGGTCCCCCCCCTCCCGGTCCCGCTCTCGCCCACCCGCGACCTTGCATCTGCATCCCTGGCCTAACGCCAACTGTTGCATATCTCACCTGGGCTCTGTCATGACATAGCTAAGACTTCCACACTACAAAGTATGCATTTAGATCATATTTTTCATCGTCATCGCAGCATCAAAGAATGCGAACGACTTTGAGTAATAGCATATGTATATGCTACTGGATGTTGCCATAGCACACACCATTTACTTCTATTATATTAACTGTATCAATATATCTTCGTCATCTTTTGTGTGGTTATCCTTAAGCTGATATTACCAAATCTCAAAAAAGATTTTAAGCCTCATTCAAGGCATTTGATATCTCTTATACCAATCTATGATCACATTCTGGCAGTTATTGGTTTCCCACGCCATAAATTAGAATTGATTTTCATAATAGCAATAGTTATAGATAATGGTTTAAACTCATTGAATTTGATAACTTGAACTCACTAAGTACTTGAGTTTAAGTATAAACATGAATGTGATATGAAAAAAAAAACAAATGTAAAATAGTTGGAATTTTTCAAATGTTTTCATTCAAAGCTATGTCATGTTAAAAACTATTACGATTTTAATGAAAAGTTATTTCAATATAAACAAGTAGGTACATTGAAGGGGAGGTGGCATATCAATCATTGATTTATTGCGTTGGTGCCTACGCAGTTCCGGAGGCGCCGCGCATGAGGGGCGGGGGGTCAGGCTCCCTAGGAATCTAGCCTCTGCCCGGGCACCCTATCCCTCCCACCCTTGCCCTACATCGATCGCCCCTAATTAACATTAACATTACCAATACAATTACCACCACGGCGTCCTCAATCAATCGCAACTAATCGCTTCACACGACTGAAACTTGTCACGCAACAAACATTGGATTGCGAAGTCTGGTTTGGCGCAATAGCTGGAATGCAAACGGTGAAAGTAGTTGCGTCCGCTACCGAGAAAAAGAGTTTTCCACGCGGTTTCACCACGAGAGAGTGCAATCAGCGAGCAACAGGTGATGTGAGGCACTATAGGCGTTGCACGGGGCCGAGTCGTGGTGGAGGCGCGCGCGCGCTCGGCCTCACCGTCCGACTGGTACTGCACAGAAATACTCGGTGCAGCCGGGCCGCTCGATGCACGCCCCCGCCCCTCCCTGCCCCTCCAGGTCACGGTTGCAGGTCGTCATAGCAATGCGAGAGTGCCACCTACCCTCTATCGATCCAGCTGTTGCTTCTGGGCTCCAGAAGGCCTTGAACTTGCCTTTTAATACCAGGGCGGAGTCGGTGATGCAGCCCGGGAATACGCCATTTTTTTTCTTGGTCCGCAGGTGGGCTTAGTTTCATTAAGGCATTTAACATAAATAGGAACTCGTGTTGCCTTCGCAACACGAGTACGAGTTTTGTAATTCTAAACGACAATGAAAACATACCTAGGTGGTAGTTTACATTGGGAATTACGGTTAGTTAAGCAGTATTTTGGACCTAATTTCTTTGTTAAAGCCTGTATTTAGACTCATATTATTATTAGAAGGACTTTTTCCATACAAAGTAATTTCTCAACATTTATTATAGAATCCTATTTCTCAAGTTAAGTCTTTTTTGGGAGCAAAACAGAATATAGTCTATCTCCAATGTATTTTTTTTAACTTAATTTGACGAATTCGAATAAAGATATAATGCAGAAATAAAACATTACGATAAAAATAACAACACAAACTATTATAAAAAAAAAATAATTATAAGACAAAAGAATTTATACAGATGGTCCAAACCCCGAACTCACTCGAATGGGACTACAAAGAAAAAAAAGTAGTTAAACAATTTACTTATATGAAATGTAGCTGCTGGTCCCTAAGTGACTATTCACGCACAAAGTATCAACAAAGTAGCTACAATCGCAAACCTCAAGTTCAGACTACGTAACAAGCCGGTTTCTTATCTAGGCACCTTGTAATCCCTTGGCACCTTGCATAAGATGTACGTAGCCATTGTAAATCATGCCCACGAGTCGTCAGGCGAGGAGCTTCCAACGCATGCTCATCAAGATTAAAAAACAATTGGCATCGGTGGAATAGTTTCGATTATTGAGTTCGTTAATTACGACATTTGCCCTTGGTGCCGTCCAAGCGGGGAACTGCCAGATTAGGGTTGCTTTTCGTCCCGGAACCCGGACCTGTCCCAGATAACTAACTGCTGTTGGTTTGCTATTTTATGTAACCATATTTATTTATAAGCAAGCGCTAACAAGGTTAAGCAATAGTAACATATATCTCGCCCTAATCATCATCTTCCTAGTGTTATGTCCCGTGTTTAGACGGTGTCCGCTTAGACCATGATCCAGGATTTAGCGAGTCTGGTAATTCCATTGAAGCGACTGCCGATCTGACCTTCGTAACCCTAAGATAGGGGAACCAGACAATTTTTGGATCATGTGGTTACAAATCCAAAGTTGTTTGAATTTGCAGGTTTCATCACGGTGTTTTCATTCAACGTCGATTTGAAAAATCCAAATCCATCGATTAAAAGGCGCGTGTCCTTACCATTGAGCTACCACCGCTATCTAACCTGAATACAGGACATTTTTATGCATATCCTCCTAATGTTATCTTTTATTTATTTGTTTGTAAATCTATGGGAAAAAAGTCTTCAAAATCCAGCTCATAGTAATTAATATGTACTGAACCGTAAAGTGACGAAGTCAAAGCCTTCGTACATTTATAAAATTAATATATAATAGGATCACGCATTAGTTTTTCGTGTAAGAACGGACCAATGGACAACTTTGCACAATCTCAATTGTGGTGGTAATTTCTAACAGCATAATGCAATTTTTGTTTCACTTTAATTCTTTCAAACACAAGTGATAGTGCACCTAGACAAATCTATCATTATGTAAGCTATAACCAACGCCCCGTCTAAAATTATAGAGTCTCGAGATAGTTGCCTTGTAATGGCCTTTTTATATTGTTTCGTAAAAGGTTATAGACGCAGTTGTACGAAATTGGGACAGATTTCATTTTATTTTTAATTAGCTATGACCTCCAGAGGACTTTGCATAATGATATCAATGAATTCCAGGAAGATAGTCAGACTTTGGTAGGAAAAGAGTAAGTAGAAGGAAGGTTGGGAGGAAGGGAGGGAGTTGTCCCGTTTGTATTACAGCACTAGTGCAGCTATACAACAGAGGTTGGCACAGACTCTTGGCCGCCGTCTGTCAGACGCGGGCCAAAGAAGTGCACTAGGAAGCCAACGCATTGTCTACTTGGTGCAAGGTTATGTGACGAGGTGAAGGTACAGTCAGAGAGATGCAGTTTCTATGAATTTAACTATCTAATATATTTAACTTATTGCCGTTACTATTTTGATGATGTCTTCTCTAGTGCCACCTACATTTAAGTACATCTACTTAATAAATTAAACTCTCCGCGCTATTCGGTAGCACTGAACGAACTGGTCGAACTTGCGACCCCTGGTTTCGTGGCCAGGGTCTGTAACTACTCTATCAACAGGCCAATCAATATCTTCCACGACTCGAGTATAAAATGAAATCTTTCTAGCGCCCATCAAGGGCCCAATAGCTTGTTTCAAAGGTATCTGAGATATGTAACGAAGTTTTACGGGACAAAACATCAAAATCTTGCCCGGGACCTATTATGAAAGTACTCTGCAATATACTAGAACCATTATATACGAAGGTATTGACATAAAATATATATTAAAGTAAAATATTTACTTTATAAGTATTATAGGGCTAAAGTATAAAGACTTATGTTTAAGGTTTCTAATTACTAAGGATCCTAATTTAGTGAATAAAAATAGATGTTTTAAAGATTAATTTTGTGCCGAATCTCTCATGGCCTTATTTAAAACAAGTACATTTTTTAAACAATGTAGATATATCGCGAACGAACGTAACAAAGTATAGAAATTTCATTTTTATGGTGCTAATTTCAACCCACACCCGATTTGAAAGTCATTGTTTGACAAAAACATTAGAGAAACCAAATACATATTTGTTACGTAACTGCGAGCCCTTTCACTAGCCTCATATTTAATGCTATGCTAATATATGCTAGCAGTGGTACTCATTAATCCGTTTTGTATGCTACTGGTGTGATCTTGGTCTTGTGAACGCAAGTCTTGCTTTCAGAGATTATCTAGTTCGCTTGAAACTTTTCGAGCTACGCACGCGGAATCCGGCGCACAGAAAACTACCACTTTCACTGTAATTAATAGACTTAAACATAATTAGAGGCTTTGCTTTTTAAGAAATGTCCCAAAAATAGTTGTTGTTCGCAATTGGATGATAGATTTGATCAGAGCGCGGTGGTCGAGATATTTAGTACTATGGGTTTGATGCATAGCCAGATAAGATCAAGGAATACAGATTTTAACTGAGAATCTGGGCTGAGAGAATTTTAATGGAATCTTGAAAAAAAATGCGCGTCTGAGGATTTCATAAAATTTTCGCAGGTGTTCAATTACTTAGGTATATGTTAATCTCGCTAAAGCACCAGCATATTAAAGACGAATTTAAAAAAAAAACTAAGCTCTAGCCAAATGCGTTCATCCTATTCATCTCCAAGTTCCATATTGCTCTGTGCGCGTTATAGTATAATTATGATTTGACGATGTAAGTTACTTATGTATTTTATGACCAATAGCTCATTAATATATATATATATATATATATATATATATATATAAACAAAGTGTCACCGTATAGTTTATTTTATTTGGTAAGATTCAGTAAAATTCATTTCAGTATTACCTCTCCTAATATGTTTTTAAAGTTAACATGGCCTTCCCATCCCTTTAGAAAGTACATATAGGTACTTCTCCATTTTGAGCTTGCAGTTTATGGAGAACACCTTATCAAAAAGCGATAAAACCGTAGCATTGAGTAAAAGGTAAAGTATCTAACGAATGAATCTAAGTAGTAGTAGAGGTACCGCCGATCAGTTTAGTATTGCAAGTGACCATTAAGAATCGCCAAACAGTTGATTACTGCATGCACCAACTAGTATTAACTCCAGTAATTGCGCGCTAGCCATGCCGGGTAGGAATCTCAGTTTTCCGCGTAAAGTCGTGCGTAATATTAGATCGTGGTTCTTGTTTCCTTGTAGCTGTCTATAGCTAGTCATTGCGTATATGTTGCGAAATTCTTTTTTTTACGAAAATTTAAGTATTCTATTATTAGTTGGCGGGGATGTTACATAATTGAATATTAATCAAGTAAAAATATTAGCAGTATTAGTTATTTTGCGGTGAACTTGAATTCAGCTATATCCTTTAAATAATTTAAGCTCGGGTAATCATGGCATCCTTAAGCCCTTTTGAGTCAACTGAAATTGTCGTGTTATTATATGATAGTAACCAGTACTATCATATAATAACACAATACAAGCCTAACAATGCTTAAACTTTACCCGGAGCCATGATGTTAATTACATCTTTGGCTTCGGGTGATGGAAGGAAGAAGGTCATGCACCCTATAAAGACGCTCTAAATCTCCCCATGGTATATGAATATGGAGAAAAACGATCACTTATTTCTAAACTACATTATAACACCACAAAGAGAAGAATCAATGAGATATGACTTCGGAAATTTAACCAAAAAAGTACACTTTTTCTAATTCAAACTAAAACTTACCATAAAACCGCTTGCAATTCGTAGCACAAACTAACAAAACACCAAATCGAAAGAAGACAACTCAGGAAATCAGTCCATATCCGCACGAATCCGTCACAATTTTCAGTACCGTCGTCATCGAGTGAGTCCCGCAAACTACCTAGGTCATTCGATTTCCCGATTGGAATACAGGTGAGCTCTGTATTCAGAATCCAGGTAAATAGGCCAGAGCGAAATATCCGGGCGAGGCTGGGTCGCGAGTGTCAGGGACTTTAAACTAGGACGTTACAGGACGCATCTATGTCGGGTAATAGGTTACCGAGGATGAGAGGATTGTTGCGTCATAACCGTTGTATTCTAAGACTAGATAATGTCTTATTAATGTTACAAAGTGCTATTTAACTGCACATGCCGATGAGTAAGTTTTAATGTCTTGGTAATACCATCATTGGGGCTGACATTTTGCAACATACTCGAATATGTACTGGACGTCTGTAGATTGAAATTAAAGATTCTTTATTCCTATTGTGGTGAACTATCTAATATTACTGCGGCATTAACTATAAAAAGTATTTTTTTTAAACTGATTTATTTTAATGTTTTACGTGACAGAATCTATAATACATAGATATGTCCTTTTTGTAAAGCATCTCACAAGATGACAACAATGGATTTTTTAAATTCTAAGCAGATTACCTCTAAGAATTATATAATGAAGAAACCAGTCAACTTGGTAAATGAGTAGGAAAGCCTGATTAAATTTTTCTAGTCATCTGGGATGGGATCAGCTTTGATCAGCTTTGCAGTTTGCAAATCATGGATTATGGTTACAGCGTCCAGACTAGGAATGAAAGAACTAAAGCCATATAAAGAAGATGGGTAAGTAAGTAACAATAGGCAGGCAGACCAATTCGCCAAGCCCAACTCCGTAAACAGCACAACTTTAAGTATATACCTACTTCGGAAAGACCTTCGTAATAATAATATCATGTGTCATATTGCGGAGTCGTTACGTAAACAAATTAGGCCAACCAACGTGACTAGGCCGCAACTGGGCATCCCGAGAGGCTACTCCGGGGCCGGGCATCGAACCTGCAGCCTCGTCGGAATTGGCTAACAGATGTGCTTCGCATTGCGCTGTGCTAAACTTTGTGGATTCGTTAATGGTTGCACCAATGCAATAAAAGTAGTCTAACCTAGTCTAACTGAAAAAATCGAGTTCAATTCTTTGTAAAGTCTTATAGCCTACAAAAGAGTTAAATTTAATAAATATTCGATTTCGTTCTCAGGTACATAAACATTTCGTTTAAGTTTTTAAATAAAATTTTGTGAAATCATTTCCATATAATAATAGATATGTTCCTGTGATGAGATGACACTTATATTCGTCTTTGTCTTAATTCTGAAGTCTACACAGACGAACTTGCTGATGGAAGCTTGTATTCAATAGAAGAAATATTTATTACATATTTGAAAAAGGTTGAATAATTTTTTATCTTGTGACGTCAGGTTGCTCGTGTGATAATATAACAATAAAATAAATGTGTTTCAGAAATATACGAACAAATACGATTAATCGGACTTGCGCTTAAAGCTGATAAGAATTTTTCAATTTGAAAAATGAAGTCAAAACAACGCGTTGAAATCGTGTACAATATTATACATTTTATCATAACAAATACATTGTAAGAAACCTCTTTTAAATTTATTTAATAGAGATTGATTTTGTTGGTATGAAACACAGATCAGATAGACATTAATAACTGTTACAGAGTATAAAATAATATGTTGAAATTAATAATCCTGTATTTCTTGACACTAAAGAGAAAAGTCTGTAGACAGTCAAGAATATTAACCAACGTTTATGTAGCTACTCCCAAATTCTATTAATCTTTTAATTTATTATTTGTGGAAATTAAATGCACGGATTTTGTAGTTTTTATTCCGAAATTAAAATTAAATTCAGACTCGAGACATTTTAGAATTAAGAAATATTTTATCTATTTCGCCAGGGACTTAGCGCGTGCGTTTTGTAAAGTTTCAAAAGTACAATAATGTTGTCTATTTGCTTCAACAAAAATAGTACCGAGTAAGCAATTTATTCAATTACAAATTAACGTAATTACGGTCTGCATTACTTGCCCGAAGCACTGCATGCGCCCCTATATTAGCGCTCGAAAGTTTAACGGCTGCAATTTAAAATCATCAGGTGCTTCATTTCTCAGTTACCACACCGCGCGTGTAACGAACAAAGAAAGTGAACGTGTCTAACAATGCAATTTTAAAGCTAGCACGCTTTAGCCAATCACTTTAACTTATTACAATTACCGGCCAATTGTAGCTCTTAATACAATTTTACCGTCTGTATATTCGTTCTCAATTAGATAAATGTAAACGGTAGGTACCTACCTAAGGAATAATTATTATTTGGTATCATAAAAATAATGTGTTGTCATAATTGTCATCTATTATCCCGGATTAGGTCATCTACCTTAATAGATCGGTTATAAGAATGACCATATAATAAGTTAATCAATGGTCACCTGCAAAAAGAGTGCGCCAAGTTTCATCTTGGTTTCTGATAAAGAGCTCTAGAATAACCTAATCGGGTTATACCTGTCTCATTTAGTATTAACCACTAATCCGCCGTAAATTGAATTATCTCCGTTATAAAAATTACCTACTCAAGTTCTTTATTTTGCCTACTAACTGAGCTCTTTTATCATAAATAAATACACCGTATCATATAGATACATATTTATTCATAAATACACATTAAAAAGGTATAAAGCAGCTATACTCAATATGTGTTCCGCGGAACCCTGGGGTTCCGTGAAGCCTTTCTGGGGGTTCCACGAAAATACTGTACTGATCATAAATATTTTAACTCTTGGGGAAAAATCCGTTAAAAGTCGATTATTACAACCCCCCCCCCCCCCCGCACTGTCACGCTGTTCTAGGGTCCCGTCAAATACTCCGCTTTCTAAAAGGGTTCCATAGCATAAAAAGTTTGAGAAGCACTGCCCTAAAGTATCAATCATGTCTCAAGATAGTGAGATGTATGACTAGTTTTATTTATAACTTAGGCGGATGATATCGTACTTTTTCATGCTAATTAATCTAAATTAACCGACTGTTTACATGCAGCGTAGGAACTTCGGTCCCTTTGAGCCAATGAGACCAATTCAAATATGTTTGGACTGGCGAGCTATTTAGGCCACGGTTTTAGATAATTGTGATACTATGGAAGCCAACTCGTGCACATCATGGATCGTTAAGGGACTGTGTTTGTTAGTCTAACAGCTTATGCGTGGGTAATTTTTAACATAACATCACGCCCATAATCCCCAAAGGGAAAGGCAGAGTTAAAGGGGCAGCAGGCCCCTTAAACCACATACACCCGAAATTAAAACTGGGCTGGGTTAGATGGAAAAAGTAGTGACAAGTGGCTAGCTTGTCGCCTACACAATCACATACCCATAACCCCATATACCATTAGTCGCCTTTTACGACATGCAGGGCAAGAAACTCCGTTGGCACATTATTTTTATGTCGCAGACCAACATGGGACAAAGAGTATTTTTTAGGCCGATTAGCTCCTGTTTTATACATGTTAAGGTTTTTAGTTGAGTAAATGTGATCGTTTCGTTACACCTTTTTATTGTACGTATATTGAGGAATGAAATGGAAATGAAAAAAAAATGGAAATTATCCTATGGTGAAATTTAAAAAAATTAAGAATTTACATACGACTCTATCTAAAGTCCTCTAGATTTTTCTGTGTGGTAGAAGTGAGGAAGGCTTTCTCATTTACTTTATTTTTCTACTAGGAAGAATGTAGTAGAGTGAATAATTGAACCTGGGACACGTTTTTGAATCTAATTGCACCCATTCATGACCCAAATTCTGGCTTGATCTTTCCATGGTTCTATTCTCTATAGGGATTGCACCTATGTGTTTTGCACCGTGACACATATTGTTATAAAATAGAACATAAACTAAGTTGAACACGGATTAATTTTAATTACCATCAATTAATGTTATATGAATGAGAAACAGTATTTATGAAGTCATAATTTATTGACATACAAGATCTATAAAGTAAATTACGTATTTGAACAGGTAAGTAATTAAAATGATGTCTCAAGACAACTGATATTATCATATTTTTAACAACAATAAAGTTTCACTGTACGAGATTTTTTATTACATACCAATTTAAAATTATACTACTAAACCACGGAAATAAGTTTTTAGTTCTACGAAAAAAAAATCATAATGTATATAATTCAAATAGTTGATAGAAAAACTATAATGATTGATATGTTTAGTTTTAGTATTTTAACCATAGATTTAGTAGTCAAAAAATTCTAAATATATGATTTTAACATAGCCCCTGCTTGCATCATAGCATTGTCAGTAAATTGTTTAATCAGATTATTTAACTTTAAATTCATAAGAATTGCCTTTGAATGCCCCACTCGTGGGCAACCACGCGGAAATTAATGTTAACGAATGATTGTAAATGAAGTAAAAGTGGCCATTAAAATTTAAATTGTTACGCGTTATTATTATTTAGAAAGGCAACTACTAATATATCTCCAGTCACTTGTCAATTAAAAAAGGTAATGCGTACATATCATCGGTTAGATTATTGTGTTATTATTAATGTTAATGTGTTAGAATATCACAGGAAACATTCGCGAATAATTTATGACTTTTAAGTAACTAAGGGAATTTATTTTCACTGATCGTTGGTCAATTAAATATAGTAATTAATTATATTTTATTGGACAATGACATTTATGAATAACCAATGTAAAATATATCAGGAAGAGATTAATTATACAAAAAATAAGAAATAAATTGCAGTACATATCTTGATATACTTATTAATATAATATCAGTAATATAATAATATAATATCAGACTACATCACATACATTGTTCTGACTCCGAGGTAAGTCGCTTAAGCACTTGTGTTACGGATATCAGAATCAACAGTGGTATAACAGATATATATTTAAATATTGGATATTAATACCCAGACACAGAACAAACACAAGTATTCATCATACAAATGTTTTTCTTGGGTGGGGATCGAACCCACAACTCTTGGCGCATAGGGCAGGGTGACTAACAAATGCGCCATTGAGCTTATTGGTCTCTCTCTATACTTGAGTTTAAATTTGATTGTATAATGTAATTAGACAGTGTTGTAGCATTGTAGACGTACGAGTTTATAAGCATTTACACTGTTGTTTCATTTTATAAGAAAATACAACATTAAGAATTGATGAACCGACTGTAGAGAGTCTATTCACATTTCTGTGGCGTCAAAAGATGTTTTCTTTGAGCGTCTATCAAACATTTGTTGCATTTAATTTTATCTTATCGAACTTTTCCTCTTCTTATTTCGATCTCGGTGCAAGTACGACATGTTGTCTTGAATCCAGTGGAACTGGTCTGTCTGCCCGACACGAATGCTTATGAATGGGAATCGTGGTGAAAGCTACCTTTGGGTACAGTCGCTTCGCAGCCTCATATTCAGATTGCTCGTAAACGCAGACAAGTTGTTTTATAATCATGTTACTAATTTAAATAATTCTATTATGTAATTTAAAGTAAGTTAGTGGTGATAACATGTCCATTTTAATGAGTTCCTAATTTAGAGTAAATTGATAATAAAAGACGGATTAATTTTGATGACGATAAAAATAATCGTTAAATGCTCGCTGTTACTTGATAGAGTAGTTTCTATTACAAATTATATTAAAGTAAATAAAAACGTCAACAAAAGTATAAAAATAAAAAGGCATCTTATCTATATAATTTTTTAGTAGTAGAAATAAAAAAATCAGTTACCTCTTTCCAAATAATTTCTTATTCATGACTAAGTTACTCAGTTTCTTTCATGTTATTAAGCCTCGTTGAAACCGACTTTCATTAAAACTTTCCTTTCTGCTAAAATATGGAGAATCACCTGCGAAAGTGTGTACTATATTATGTGGAAAAAAAAATTACAAAATTAGGCTACAACACATACCTACAAACTGTATAGTTGCATAGATGGTAAAGACAAATATCTAGATTGGCCCTTGGTATCAGAGATTCCTTTAACTTGGTAAATAAAGTATTGGTAAAAAAATAAGTGTACATATGCAGTTCCATAAACATACCACCAACATTTGTGATACCTACAAACACACTTTTATGAAAAAAACAGTCTACAATTACATACTTATCTAACCGCGGCCTTAGGTATATAGAGTTTTATATTTACAAATTTACACTTAGGTACTTATTAACGTAACCAAATTAATATACACAATGATACATTAAGTAATCTGCATTTTGTTTAAGTAATTTAACTAAGCATTTAAAGTCATCAGATAAAAGAAAATTTTCATAAATTACGAGTACAACATATTGAAGCCGCATCTTCGCAAGGGGCCGCGTCATTGTCGTCGGTGCTTTTGTAGATGCATTATATATCTTCTGTTTCTCTGGATCATCTTCGCTGCAGGCCGTAGAGTGGGAGAACTAGGGAACAACTGAGATACCACCAGCTGTGTTCACTCGCACCAATTCCCGAGAGAGCACAGCGTGGCACCCGGTCGTTCGATAGCCCGGCTTACTTCATTCTTCTATTTCTTCCAATTCTTCAAATTTTATGTTCTCTTCTTCGTCAAGTGTTCAGTAGAACTTTCGAACATTTCGTTCAGCAAACAGCGTCTTCCCGAATAGCATTCACTTTACTTTCACTTTCGCGAGTGTACTGCTTTAAATTATTAAATTAAAAATAAAATTTGTAGTAAGCGCGATCTTATTTCATTACTATACATAGGTATGTTTTTTAAATAATAGGATTTATGTCTCAATAAGACTGTCTGCCTGTAAGTTTGTGTTATTATATTACAATTAGACAGAATAAATAGTAATGAGAGGTTTTATTTCAATTACGTATTAACGTTACAAAAGTTTTTAGATAACTTTCAGTTAAGGTTGACTTTTCTTATAGAGCTAATATTTTCAGCGTCTAATCTAATATCATTGATGCGAAAATCTTGAATTTGAAGAATAGTCCGGTCAATATACCTAGACATTTCAAATAACAAAAATTCCGACACAGTTAAATTTTGGTAGAGACCTTAGGTAGACCAGTAAAAATAAAGTGGCAAAATCCCCATTGATCGCATGTGTGCAAAAAAAAACTATTCAAGGTATATGTCAACTTTTAATTATTTTTTTTTGTTTTTTCTCGAAAACCGGTAGGGTAAAAAAAAATTGCCTAGACGAATTCAAGGCCAGTCTTGCTCCAAAGTTCAATCGAATCCTATAGACGAAGATTCGTGTGATATCGATGAAGAGACTGCTGATTCATCTTTATACATACTTCGGGGATTACGGGTGTGATGTTACATACATAACATCACACCCGTAATCCCCGAAGGGGTAGGCAGAGTCAAAGGGCCAGCTAGCCTTCTTAACCACATTTAGCCAAAAAGTAAAACTGGAAAATTGTTAAAAAGTAGTAACATGTGGCTACCTAATCTACACAATCACACACCTAAAACCCGATACACCATTAGTCGCCTTTTACGACATGCTAGGCAAGGAACACCATTGGCACATTCTTTTTAAGTCCCAGACCAACATGGGACATTCATCTTCAGTAGAACAATTTATGGATATCCAGCAAGAAGAAGGGTAAGAAGAAGAAGAAATCCAGCAAGAAGAAGGGTATGAAGAAGAAGAAATCGAAGAAGACATGAAGTAGAATTTGAAGAGATTATTGAAATCAGATTAAAATATGTATTAAGATAAATTAGAGCTACAGTTTAAAATAATCACCTATGCCAATATCGATATCACTCTAAACATCATTCAGTAAATACAGTATCTATTATATATAAAGCTTTTTCCTATAAAACTCCATCATAACAGATTGTGAAATAGGCTTACCGGGGAAACCACGTTAAAAAAATGCGCCAAGTACAACTTTTAGAATGTTGATATCTTAGGAAAGGAAGAGAGAATAAGTAGGTACTACTTAGGAAAAATTGTATATGGGAAAATTTACAATTTTTGTCTGGTTAGTTTTGAAAAACTTACCGTTTTTGAGAAAAGTCTAAAATAAACGAAAAATTTTTTTTTGACTAAGAATAACTTTCTTTACACACATGCGATCAATGGAGATTTTTGCCATTTTATTTCTACTGGTGTACCTAAGGTCTCTACCAAAATTTAACTGTGTCGGAATTTTTGTTATTTGAACACTATATATTTTGTGTTTTAATTGACGGAACAAATTGGATTTTAGATTTAAAATAGCGCTTCGTTTTCGCAGAGACATCTGTAGTCTGTGCGGCGAACTCTCACGGCTAGTGGTTGTATGCGATACGTTTCATGTAACGCTCGTTGTGATTTCGTATGTAACAAACAGATGGCTCTGCTTTACACCTATGCAAATATCGTACACTTATGACCAACATTTTATGCAAAATTAATGTGTATACAAATATTTAGTGAATGAGATTTCTCCTAAACAGTTTATTATATTTCTATGTTTAAAGTAAATATTATGTTTGTAAAGAAAATCATATTTTCATTTGCATATTCTATTGTATATTGTGTCATACATATTTTTCATAATCTTAATCCCCGTGATAAATAATTTACAGGTCCAGTTAGTAGTACAGCATTACAAATTTTATAAAGTTTTTGAATAAGGGTCACGGTATGTGTCCTTGTGCAACCCCAACATTATAAAATAGTACGATGAGTTTTAATAATAACGTTCTTGGATTTGGACACGTTGCTATAATATCATGATACTATTAATTATTAATAAGGTCGTAATATTCGCTGGATTACTGTACCTATTTATTAATTTGATATTATCTTTATCATAAGCTATGTCATAGTCAAATTCCGTTTGTAGTTGAGTTTGTAATCAATATTAACCTTAATCTCGGGCATGGATTAAAATTACTAGAATTTACACGAAAAGGAAACATTCGCGGAAAATTTCCCTAGTAGGTATAATTTCGTAACATTTCTCAATCCAACTGAGCAATTCAATTCCGCGTTCCCATTGCAAACCTAAAGCGTTGATTAGTTAAGTTTTGCTTGTTTTACTGGTGAGCAATCGAACGCTTTGGTAGCCCTAACACAGCATAGGGTCCCGTCGGTTCCCCCTTCGCCCCCCTCTCCCCGCCACGTGCCGCTCTTGACCTTGGCGCACCTCACAAGTGCGGTGCACGCGAGCTCCGTCCACGTCACCGACACAGGCAAGCAGGGCTGCCAATTGTGATGGCATACACGTAATGTGTAACATCATCAACAATGTTATTTGTAATGTAATCCGTGCTTATGTGTATGCCTAGGTGGAGCTTTGGTAAACAGTAGTGTGTTCTCGGCGTTTTATTTTTGTTTAGAATGGATTTACTAGTGATATGTTTACCAAAGTTTGTATCATGGAGAGTTCGAAGAAGTACTTTGAGTTTTCCTAAGACAACAACTATATTTTAATGGTAATTACCGCCTACAGAATGTTTCCAATTATCTGATTCTTGTATTTTTACATTGCAGTAAGATTTCTTAATTTCGAATACGTATTTTTTTTATTTAACCTATCCACGACTTTAAATTTAGACAGAATAGAGAAGATTTGATTTATTATGTACGTGTTAAAATGCCAAAACTTTGATTTATTATGAAAAACTGTAGTAGTTCAACCCTTGGTTCACAATAATAGACTGTGCAATCGCAATTAACTTTCGTAAAATAATTCCTACCGTGTAAATGACGTTAAGGTGCATTATTTATTATTATTAAGGAGCGTTTGGGACGTATTTATGAAATATATTATATATTTTAAACCTTTGAACTTACATCAAATTATCAAAATTGTGTAGGAAATACCCTAGTGCAATAAACAATTGTTTGAATTCCGGTTATATGACGTTTACATACTAATTTATTGACGTGTTTTCATAGCAAAACAATTATTTAATTAAGGGGTATATTCAAATTTATATATTAAAATTCCGTAATAATGGTGTCTCTAAAATACCTATTTGAGTAGTTTTGCTGTCTACACTAGTCATTATTGAGTCTTATCTGCAATATCATTCAGGAAATTGTCTGCACTTCACACATCTAGATATACAAATATATAGATATCATTACGTCGTGTTAAGGCGCCTGTCATATATCCCATATCAATAGTTATCATCTTTAAGTACATACTAACATGACAATGTCTTGTATAACGACGATTAACTTTAATTATATCTTTATCGATAAGGTTCAGAAGCAAATATTCCGTAAAATTTGTTCACTTACCGTATATCCCGTGATCCCGTGTATGTTTCCTTTCCTCTAACAGTTTTCTGGGTGAATCTGAAAAGAAAAATAACGAAAGTTTATTTATTATATGCAATAACATTACTCTCTAATGGAAATCTAAATAAAATGTACATTTATTGTATTTGAAGTGATTGTATACAGATTTCGATGTAATTATACAAATTCCGATTCGCTTTCGTTTATATTTGGTAATAAATAATATTAGCAAAAAGAAATCATCGTCCATTTTCAACTTTAAGAGCGCTGCCTTATCAAGAAACAACTGTGTTTCATTTGAGTAGACTACTTATTTGCTTGTAAATGGTTGCTCGTGGCTAACGAACAATAGCATGTGTATCATGCAGGAAACCTTGAGGTGATCTCCAGCGGAAACCTGGCCATGAGTCACGAGGTGTGACGTCACTCGGCTAACGACACAATCCACACGTTCCGATTTTAAATTTAGTTTATTGCTGTGACGTAGGCATGCAGTTTGACTTGCTGCACCGAAGATTGAGCGTGGGTGGCTTTAATTAGCGGAATAGCTTTGAATTAATTGAACTTGTAACGTTTCCTTGTCGGTAAAGTCATGCAAGATTCTAACGTGTTTTATTACGAAGAAATACATAAGTACTGTGTGATGGTATACAACATACATGTAGGACACGAATTTACGTTTCATTGTCCATATCATACACAACTGTTAGGACAGTTACTAATTCAACGCTATTGTATTATTATTTTGTTGTCTCCATTTGGATATCACGGGAAGTGTTATCTTCCAGGTCCTTTGTAAGGCTTACATGGGGACACAAGCCCAATATATGGAGGCTCCTTGAAACGTTATAATATGAGTGTGTGATGGAGTACACCGGCCGGATCCTACTTCTGAGTATACCAACTTAGCACACTTATTATTAAGTTATAACTAGCAAGACATAATGTTACTGACAGTTGCCGACAATCGCCTACAGTTCTCCGGGGCGATAGCTGTCATAGCTGTGATGAATAATAAACTATGGTTTTACTCGTTTATAATACTCACCTATCCTTGAACATTAACTCTTTGTTGAGGAGCTACTTCGTCTTATAAGTTGTTATGTAACATTATGTGCATTTTGTTAAGTTTTCCTCGATAATGTTTGTTCACGTCAACCGTATAGGAGCGGAAAAACCTTGCTGCGCTCGTAACCTTAACTTCAATGACTATAATTTAAGCCTAATTTGTTACAAAATCCGACAAACATGTTTGGATGGTACCAAAGCAGCGGCAGATAATAGTTTTGTGAAATAATTGTTGTGACACTGATACACACGAGTATCTATTTTATTATTTACAGACTTCCGCCATCTGCCTGTCGGTAATTCAATTTCAAATAGCCAATTTCGTTTCTAGGAATTTGGGTAACATTTTCTTTTGATATGAAATTTAAACAGCTATTTTTGGACTATTTAAAGAATACAACCAGCAAACTATTTCGAAAGCGAAATGCAGAGCGAATGATTCCATAAATAATTAATTAATTAAGCGGTAATGTAACTACCATTGTAAGGATTATATAAACGCTTAAAATATTTCGATCCATATGACTTTTCAAGCATCTTTGTTATGTTTTTACTATCCGCAGGCATGCACTATTAGTGTCAAACTCTAGACTAATAAATTTCAAAATAATTTCAGCCACATCATTAGTTATGATACTACGCGATAATATCTACGTCTAAATTTGGTGGCACGGGAAGTACCCATTTATTATTCCGGGCTGTAAGCAAATTCTCGAGCTAAAAATAGCCCTAGCGATCAGCAAGGACCAAGTTTTGCGTCATTTGCCCACGCTGGGGAGGTATTCTCCCTGTTTGAAGGTTAAAAGGGGAGGTGGGGAGCTGGGGAGGTGGGGAAATGAAGGTTCGGGTCGGGGCGCATGCGCGGGCGCGTAGGCGGCCACGCGGATAATGTCAAAGGGCAAGCCCGGGAATCCTGGATGCCTAGGATGTGCGGCCCAGCAAAATTGATTTACAAGATCGCCTGAATGTAGGTCATTCGTGTGTTAGGTTTACTTTATACAAAGACTAATTTATAATTTCGTTTTTGTGTAGGCGCGTGTTGGTTTCGGGGCTTTTTTCTTTTGGCTTTGTTACTGCGTCGTTTTTTGTACCTACATTTCATGGGTAAGGTACCCGTGAGATATCTTCCTAAGTAATAAAACCATTTAACAATTAAAATGTAAATAAAAACTTAATCCTATACATTTTTACGGTTCAGCTTTTTTACCTAGCTGAGATGATTTGCATATCCCATTCAACACTATTGAATATTCTGTAACCAATAGTAACATATTAGATATGATCACAAATTCATTTTTGTTTTCCCACCATAAAGAATATACATACATAACATCACGCCCACGATCCCCGAAGGGGTAGGCAGAGTCGAAGGGGCAGCGAGCCCCTTCAACCACATTCAGCCAAAAATAAAGCCGGGCTGGGTCAGATGGACAATTGTGAAAAAGCAGTGACAAGCGGCTAACCTGTCGCCTACACAATCACACACCCAAAACCCGATATACCATTAGTCGCCTTTTACGACATGCTAGGCAAGAACCACAGTTGGCATATTCTTTTTAAGTCCCAGACCAACATGGGACAGTGGGCTGGGTTGGATGGAAAGCTGTGAAAAAGAAGTGACAAGTGGCTAGCTCGTCGCCTACTCAGTCACATACCCAAAAGCCCGTAAACCATTAGTCGCCTCTTACGACATGCTAGGCGAGAACCACAGTTGGCACATTCTTTTTTTTTGTCCCAGATCAACATGGGCCAAGTCCCAGACCAACATGGGACAGTCCCAGACCAACATGGGACTAAGAGTATCATGAAATCATTAACATTTTATAAGGCTTCCTAGTTTATAAATAACCAACAGAGACCCGCCCAGCTACCCATAGCAGGTGACACTTAGTAATAAATGTTATATTGTTTTTATATTTCAAATTATAATGTTACAGTCTTCTATGTATCTATAATATCATCTCTGATCACATCTAACATACAAAATACAAAATCAGATGTCGCTTCCTAATTCTGGATTTATTCAATTAATTATGATTCTGCATAACAAAATTATATGCCCTCTTATTGACTCAATTCCCCCATATTTTATTTATAATCTAGAAGTTGTTCAACCCTATACAAGAATTCTGTCTCAAAGCGTCTTAGGTAGGTACAGCTTGAATGAAATACGGAAGTCTAGAAGTAAGCCACGATGGCACATTACACAAGCTGAATTAGGTAGCTGCCTCATACAATGTGTAGGCAATTGTAGGTAGGTAATTAATAACTCGAGACGGCGGCCCTGGTTATCCGATACCTTTGGACTTGCGGTCTTCGTATAAGGACGGTGTAGTTGTGATGATATACGCCAAGTGTTATGTATACTAGTACAGGGTCACCTATGTAACAAGGTCTGGGTGGACTGGAGGGTGAACAGTAACCTGTTAAAGTATTGGTTAGTGTTTCGTATTGCACGCGTTTTGGGTACAGCGTTAAGATGTTTTTATTATAGATTTTTATTTAATTTTTGTATATTTTTTTATTATAAATTAGTAGAATATTATATTCTTCTTAAGTTTTCAAAACAAATGCCTTATAAGCTCATTAATTAATCATTAAAAATAAGGTTAATGACATTTATTTTCTCATAAGAACATTACAAGTTCACTTAAAATGAGATACAGTATAAATCTTAATAACTTAGTACAAATACTTCTGATGTAGCTGGATTGTTTTTATTTTTTATAATTTTATTTCAAAGTATGCAAAATATAGTTTTTGAGTTTTCTTTTAAATACAAGTACACTATCACATTCTTTTATATCTGCTGGCAATTTATTATAAAGCTATAAAGGCTTTTGTAGTTTGACATATAAAAGACCTGTGCATATTTATCTTGTAGATTAAAGTCTAATCATTATTTCGGTAGTGCTGTTAGTGTGAAGGCTTGCGACGATGTTTTTAAGTTAGTTAGCTCAATAATTTATACGCCTTGACAGATCTGGAATAAGTTAAAGATAACGACTAATTCTGATCTGATTTTAAACAATTTTTTACAGTTGATCCGCTGATGAAAGCTGGGGGATATAAAATAGTTACATTATGTAAACGTAATGGGTCCCCTAATATAATGAATCTATTGGCCGACCCTTACTTTCTCTCGGTACATACAGACAGGGTGTTGCCGGGATACTTTTATCTAATTAAAATCCGCTCCCAGCCCCATCGATCGATGTTTCCGACCACCCTCTGTGACCATAAGCTGATATGATATGCATGAGACCAGTAAGTGTGGTACAGGCACACATGTTACTTTAGTTACTAACAAGATGATTTTTAGTTTTTGCAAAATAATTCATCATTATTCTAAGGAACTAATTTGAAGATCTTTTGAAAATGAGCAAAAAAATTTTTACTTTTCATATGTGTAAAGGTTGTTCAGCTGATTGGCTATTTTGTATGAAAAGTAAAAAAAATATTTTTTGCTCATTTTATAAAATCCTTACAATTGGTTCCTCAGAATAATCTTACTTATACATATTATAAACGTGAAAGTTTGTATGGATGGATAGGATGAGTGGATGTTTGTTACTCTTTCACGCAAAAAGTACTGCTACATTAGAATAACACACAAGCTAGTTTCACGATGTACCACGCGAGCAAAGCCGCGGGCAGAAGCTATTGAGTTAAATAAAGGTAAGAGGTTTCGCAAGAACTAAAAATGACCTTGTAAATATACTATGTCAGTGAGTATACATGGGTATTCTGAATCAAGAAAATGCGTGCAATTTGTATGCAGAACAGCTACAGATGCAATGATATCACTGCATTTGGATTTATGAGTACATGCAATGTTTGACCTTGGTACTTACATGATACTACATTTTAAATAAAGAGGGCTATAAAAGGTGCATTTTTAGTTTGCATGTAGGTATGCAGCTGTGATGGATTTCGATATGCTTATTGATAGAAATCTTGACTACATTGACAAACTACTTCATACAAATTGAAAAGACGTTTGCATACCTATACTCAGTCTGTCAAAAGGTCTTGGTATGTATATTACTAAGTTGAATAATAAACTATTTCATATAAATAAACTAATAATATTGAGTTCTACAATTTAAATAAGTAGGTACATATTATTTTTGCACTTCGCATGAAGTAATTAGATATTTGTATAATTGGCGAAGAGAAATTTAGCAATGCAGGAACAGCATTAATACATAATCGATATTCTTTGACATTTTACTTTTTAAATAAATGTTAACGGTATCAACTAAGACATTAAGAAAAGATATGCTTGCAAATGTTTGTTGTAAATAAGTTCGTTTGACGAAATAATATATAACTTACTATTTTATTCTCAACAATTATCATTCTTCTTGCACCACGTGCCTTCTTAGCTGTGTAGCTAAGAGGGCACGTGTCACACAGTCCAGAGCTATATTTTGGCAAATGATACGTCGATTAGGGTAGAATTTCGTGTCACCTATTTTCATCAATGTTACTATTTGACCCATGTTTACTGTTGGCTCTTGCCAAATTCCGATTTGAATTTTATTGTACAGTGCCATATATTTTTAAATATCCGCAGATGTGCTGATTATCTTGATACAACGATTTTATTACGCTTACTTATATTATAAATAGGAATGATTTGTATTTTTGTATGTTTATAACGAATAAACACAATAACTAGAGAAAAGTTCTAGATAAAATTCGCACAGGCATAGATTATAGACTGGAATAACACATAAGGTTTTATTGATGTAGGTACTACACGAGGGAAGCCGCAGGGAGAAGCTAGTGTAAAATAAATAAGTAAAAATGTGTTGTTTACTATGAGACAGGCGGATGATATGATCTAAGTTAACTTCTATAAAATACATTTAACCGTCTAAGGTTAACCGTCCAAGTGTTGTACGCAGCGGGAATAGCTTGACGATTCCATTCAAAAGACAGTTGCAAATTTCAAGCCGTCGAGTATTCAATAAAGGACAAGCCCAACATACCTATGTGTATAGCAAACCCTTATTCTCTTGTTAAAGGCCTAAAGATAAAAACATCAAGGTAGACTTGACAGCAAACTGCCATGTAAGACAAGCTGGGTCGTAAAGATAAACATGGAAGATAAATAATTTGATGGCGTATATTGGCCCAGGGGAGTGACTCGAAAGCTGCATTCCACGCAGTGTCATTACGTCCCCATAAAACGGAGGCATGTCAATTGCTACCCACCTGATGTCGTAATTGAGGCGTTGTAAAGTATAAACAATATTATTGGCAACTCCGTACACAAATATTATTGCTGGTAAAACTTACTGCGGTAACAAGGCAGACAACAAGGCAGGACAGGTATAGAATATCTAAGGTAACATGCGACGATTGCTGGGCTTGAAGTGTTTGTTAAATTTATAGGAAAAATATAAAATTACATGCAATTATGTTCGAAACAGGCAAAATTTGCACTCAAATCGAATATCAACGAGAATTTGTAATTCTGCTGATAAATACTATCAACAATTTCATTTACGTGCTCTTTTATATTAAGCATTGTAATCCCTAGCTAGACCTTTTCTTTTCCTCAACATATCTAAAAAGAATTAATTACAAAGTACATTTGTAATTATATGGTTAGTACTGGCCTATAACAATTTCAGGCACATCGTATGTAAGTGTATAAAAGTATGAAAGAAAGCAATAAAGAATTATATTAACATTACGTGCATGACTTCGGAATATTTTAAACATGCCTTTTGCTACGTTATTTTGTGTTCAACAATAAATAAAAAAAGACGATAAATGCGTTCTTTTACCAGCATAACCCGCATCAGCCCAACTGGCCATCGTAAATTCGCGCCGAAAATCGCACACATCCGGCCCGCAGCCCTACGTGGAGACGAGAAACAGAAATAAGTGCGCGAGTGTGCATCGGTGCTGTTGCTAGGCGGTCTCAAGGCCCTCGCGACCCTGGCCCTGCCCCTCCCCGCGCATGTGCAAAGCGCAAGCTGCATTCGCCAAACGCACACGAGCCCGCGCGCGCACACATTCACACCGTATCATGTAGGGTGCCTTTGTTGTTGGAGGGAGATTCCGTCTTCACAATCGATATGGGCACAATGTTGCAGTCCTTTTTGAGTCTAGTAAACGCCCCTAATCAGGTAAATGCATGCATTGTATTATTTTCGGTTGTGTTACTACACGCCCCTAAGCAAAAAAGATGTATACCTACGTCCTGATTCTTCCACGTTATTATTATTATTTTTTTAAATATCGGAGCGCTGTTTAAATTTATATCATGTGAAAGAACAGAGATAAATTTAGTAAAAGAACAGCTTACAAATATGTATATATTTTTTAAGCTTCAGTAAATAATATATGTAAGTATGTATAATAAGTATATAAATACAATAAGATTCTTAAGATACTCTCAAATATGGTGACGAACGCCTTGTAGCCTTAATTATTATTTTTGGCTATTATTGAGACACATTTTAATGCAAAATATCAAGAATTCTCTCTTTGTTAAAAAGTCGCAATTATATGTCCTTTAAAATAACGCAGTTCTGTTTTTAAGGTAACTTGGGTTAAATAATATTATCTATCGATCAACTGTACTTATATATATATAGGTATGTATGTAACTCAACCCAAAACAATTCCAAAACAAACATTCCCACAAAATCCGAACAAATGGTTCGCCTCCCCTACGTGTAAGCATAGAAAGGGTCTTTGCGTGTGTGCGTGCATCACACGGCGATTGATTAATGATGGAATATATTACGAGCGGTTATGTAGACATGTGTGTCGGGCTCGACTTTGGAATAAATGTGGAAACTGGCGAGTGGCGACTACGTGACATCCGCGTGAAGTTGTCTCTAAAGGCTTCGGACTAGGCAAGTATTTTAGTCGAGTAACAAGTAATTTAGTAGCTAAAATACTCGCTCGCCCGATTAAAATAGAATAAAATGGATCGACTCGACTTAACTACTTACTAACCTAGTCGACTAAATTTTTGATGTTCAGACACGTTTAGTTCTTAAATTATGAGAATGAATGTTTGAATGAATGTACTCGCTACTCGACTAAAATACTAGCCTAGTCCGATCTAGCTTTAACTTTTAAATATTATGTACTTACCTAGGTATCTTATGCTGTTTGACGAGCTATTCTTAGTTAAGCCTACATTCTGATTTCCGTTTTTTAGGTACCTATTTCATTATTTTCGAAAAATCTCGAGACCCCGATCTCTTCTTAGCTTCTATTCTTTAGTAAACGTGTTTGATTCTGAATTCAGCTTAAATGATAGGACCCGTTTGGTCGATGAATGGGATTTTTGGATGGTTTGGATTTAAGATGGTAACAGGTAGGTGGCGTTGGAGGCGTTAATTTAAGGATATAGGTATCTGCGGGACATAACCCAAACGAAGTCGAGAGGAGTCGCTAGTAAATAGTAAAAAATTGTTCACAGTAGCTGTTATTTTTGACACCTAGGTAAATATGGGATGTATTTATTTTTGTGAAATATCCTAATATTATTTTAACTTGCTGCAAAAAAAAACAAGTAGATTTGCATTTATGTAGATGTAGGTATTCATTTCAATTTCAAACGACGATATTTCTTATTTTCGTAATTGTATAAGGATGACGACACAGCGATTGTATCGAGATACGAATTCAGTACGTAATAGTTCTTAGATCGAATAGTTTGCGTTCATACATTATGTATGAGATAAGAAACGTGCGTCTAAAGATTTGAAGTCTTCAGAACAAGATAGAAAATATTGAGAGGTGAAATTTTCACTTTAAGTCGCCTAGCGAAATATAGAAACTAGGAGAAAGCAACGCATTGGCCGGGCGAATGGCAATTGAAGATGGTGTGGCCGATTTCGAAGTGCTAAAGACATATATTTGGATCCTCACAATTTTGACCTACGATTTTGACCTACTTAGCACTAGTCAAAAATAAATATTGCAGGATAGCAGGTGTCTTATTACAGCGTAGGCAGCCACCATTTTATTTTCTCGTTTCGAAACGACAACCGATTTAAGCTTGTTTAATCGAGTTTTTAAGACAAAATTTCTACTGCAAGACAATTAATTGCAAGACAATTGCAGTAGAAATATTTAATTGATTGAGAGCCATATCCAACCAACCAGTTGTTAAAACTTAAGACAAAAACTTGTTAGGAAAATCGTTATTTGGGATCGATAAACATAAATACTTAAATTTCGCTGTGTATTTTTGATTTAACTTATTAGATTTAGAAAGTGTTTCTACATCAAGTCAAATGCTTATTTAAATTTACTTATGTGAATTTGTATTGTTTTCATACCGGACGAAATACCTATAACGATATGATGATAAACAGCGGTAGGTATTTATCGATTATTAGATATAGTGTTCCATTAAACATTCATATTGGTATATCAATCAAGATGACTCATAGGATTGTTAATAGACCTAATATATTGCAAATAAAATGTTACTCATGACGAAATTTGCATTGAGAACATTTTTATTCAATACGTATCAATAAAAGACCATGTATTAGCATTGGCTAGTATTGACTAGATGCTGTTTACAATGGTAATAAAGCATTTAAAAACTATACAATAGGAGTGATGGTCATGGAACATATTACCCCTTGTGGTAAGCAGAAAATAGTTCCGAATGAAATAGAAAAAAGTTTAAACTGAGATTACAATTGTTGATTTCTCGCCAGTATCTATTTCATTTACCATCTTTCATCGATTTTTACTTACATTACAGGACCGAATAGTAATTTTTTTGCTATAAGTAATGTTAATTTTTATGTGCGATATTTTGAGCAACGACGATTTAATATTATAGTGACCTAACGGCTAACATCTAACAGCTACACACGTTTTCCGAAAATCAGATGTTGCCTTGCCAAGTGTTTAACAGAATTGACTTACATACATAAAGACTGAAATCTACTACCGTCCATTAAGGTATTTAGGTAGGACCCGCAAGTGGCCGTAACCATGTCATAAAACTAGTGCAAAGATATAAAACAGACTTTTTGACAGCTAAGTCAAAGAAAGATAATTCGAATTAACTTAATCTGTAGTTATTGTAAATAAATTCATTTAAATTTACTTGAGTAAAAAACTATTTTATTTAACATCACGCCCGTAATTCCCTAAGGGGTAGGCAGAGTCAAAGCGGCAATTATTGAACTTAACTTAACAGCCAATATTCGTACAAAATTAGTGTTATAATATTATAAAATAAACAGGTTTATAAATCATTATATGCTAATACTTATATAATAATGATGCTTAGTCAATACGTGATTGTTTCATGTACTTATTTATACGATCGTCTTGTAGTGAACATTGCCTATTTATCTACATACGTAGATTGTTATGTAAACTGGAAATCTATGTTACTAGGTAAGTAAAGATAATAATAACAATTTAACTTAGGCGTTGCGTATAACCTTGTACCTAGGTTATTTTATAACCATCAACTAAGTATGTATTTCATAATTCTCATTAAAACAATATTGAAAAAAGTTAGAATTAATAAATATCGTAATGACAGAAAGACGTCATAATAAGTATTAAGTACTCGGTATTTTTGATAATTCTTAATATCTACACTTTTATTATAAAGATGAAAGATTTGTATGTATGTAACGAATAAACTCAAAAACTACTCGACAGATTTCAAGAATTCTTTCACTATTAAAATACTACATTATTAGTGATTAACATAGCAAAATAATATTTTGAAAACTTCGATAATGTAACTAAAGGTGTGCAAAAGATACAAAAAAAATCCTTATACCGCGTACGCCGCTGAAACTATACAATAGAGCAAAATGATGTAACACAGTTTTATAGAGGACATCAATATCTACAAAAAAGTTCGCGATACCATATAGGTATTACAGACGACAGCACATCAGGCTATACATTTTTGTTGCAAATCCGCTCTTATCACAACGACATAAGAATCCGCAATGTTTAGACTGAAGTGCTGTCGTGTGTACATAATAGAGTTACGTTACAATAACTTCTTTTTCAATTTAAAGCAGGTATACCATAAACGAATATAAAAAAAAAAAACTTTGGCTCAATGGCGCATTCGGTAGTGACCCTGTCTCATGCGCCAAGAGTTGGGTTCAATCCCCACCCAGGACAAATATTCGTAAGATAAATACTTTGTTCATGGTTTGTTCTATGTCTGGGTATTAATATCTAATATGTAAGTATATATTGGAATACCACTGCTGATTCTGATATCCGTAACACAAGTGCTTAAGCTACATACCTCGGAGTCAGATCAATATTTGTGATGTAGTCTGATATTTATATTTATTAATCGTCTTTAAGTATTAATTTTACATAGTTTAAATATACCTACTTAAAAATAGATTTTGGTAATAATAGATGTAGGGGTCACAATACCTCACAAAAAATATTCATATTTGGCTTACTGATTGAGGACGGTTAACACTATCGATTGATAATTATATTGCTCATCATTTGGCTTCTTAATCTATGCATGTCAATCACGTGAGGAGTAAGTTCCAAAAAGCTTCTTATACGATTTTTTGTGCCCCCGGAGGTGGAAGATTTGTCATTCTAGACTGCATGCAGATACATTAATTTATGTATAGAGTTTTTGTTAAGCTGTAGTTGAAAATAGATATTGGAATTTATTTATTAGATTTATTATATACTAGCTGTGCCAGCGGTGTTACCCGCGTTTATGGTTAATATTATAAAGACTATTTCCGTCATACATGATTTCTATGTAACTTTAACCATTAAGGCTGCACACGCGACTGAAGCTTAAAAAATGGAGTAACTGCTCCCGTTTTCCCAACATTTCCCTTTACTACTCTGCTCCTATTAACTGTAGCGTGATGAAAAGTATACTATAACCTGCCCAGGAGTATGAAGAATAATTGTACCAAGTTTCTTTAAAATCCGTCGAGTAGTTTTTGTTTCTATAAGGAACATACATACAGACAGACAGACAGATAGACAGACAGACAGACAGACAAAAATTTTACTGATTGCAATTTTGGCATCAGTATCGACCACTAATCACCCCCTGATAGTTATTTTGAAAATATATTTCATGTACAGAATTGACCTCTCTACAGATTTATTATAAGTATAGATTAGATTTTAAGATAATTAAAGGTCCAAAAAAATGTTGTAAGCATGTTTTGAAGAAAATGGAAGTTCATTTTGAAGTGATTCGATTTTTTTTTATTTATGTTAAAGTAAGGTATGCAAAGTATTTATAATATGTAGTTAATAGAAGGAACAACATATTGTCCAGTCATGTTTGCTGCGTGTTGAAGCCTAAACCAGACACAAAAGTTCAAATTTTAGAAAGGATGTATTTAATATAATATTTAAAATATAATATAGTCTACTTTTTGTCTTGGAAAAATATTAAAAGATTATTATAGAGGGAAGTACGTATTAAGTGGATAGAATTCTGTAACAGACCTTATTCAGTAAACGCTAAAGTTCATGATTAAAAAATGCCAAAATCTTCTAAGCGGATTCAAACAAAATTTAGCATACAAATTAGCCTTGACCTGAATTTAAACATGGATCAGATCTTATTCCAGATTAATGCACAGTTGTCGACAGACGCCTAAAACATTATGTTCTAGACTGGGTTTTTTGTGCGCGAAGAAGCGAGTTCAAGTCGATATTATCGTTATACTATAGGTATGCTAAATACCTATTAAGAACCTGGCCTGGCTTCGTACGGGTCTATGGGTAAGCAGTTGTAAATTGAACATTAAACATTGTCAACTCTATGGTTTACAAAAATAGATTAAAAACCTTTGTTTAGGTATCATTTCGGCAGTTTTCACAGAATTTATTTATATTCAATATGTGCCAGCGGTGTCACCCGCGTTTATGGTTAATATTATAAAGACTATTTCCGTCATACATGATTTCTATGTAACTTTAACCATTAAGGCTGCACACGCGACGGAGTAACTTCTCCCGTTTTCCCAACATTTCCCTTCACTACTCTGCTCCTATTGATTGTAGCGTGATAAAAAGTATACTATAACCTGCCCAGGAGTATGAAGAATAATTGTATCAAGTTTCGTTAAAATCCGTGGAGTAGTTTTTGTTTCTATAAGGAACATACAGACA
The DNA here is from genome assembly GCA_951394215.1 of Glyphodes perspectalis. NCBI lineage: Eukaryota > Metazoa > Arthropoda > Insecta > Lepidoptera > Crambidae > Glyphodes > Glyphodes perspectalis. Next base: position 7,815,545 of record OX596216.1, read on the forward strand.
GACAGACAGACAGAAAGACAGACAGACAGACAGACAGACAGACAGACAGACAGACAGACAAAAATTTTACTGATTGCATTTTTGGCATCAGTATCGATCACTTATCACCCCCTGATAGTTATTTTGAAAATATATTTCATGTACAGAATTGACCATTCTACAGATTTATTAAAAGTATAGATAAACAACATGATTTTGGCCTTCATTACAGTCTGCGTGAAAGAGGAAGTGAATTTGTTATATTACTACGAAATCATTGGTCGGGGACTTAAAAAGAATGTGGCAACTGTGTTTCTTGCCTAGCATGTCGTAAAAGGCGACTAATGGTAGGTATATGGGGTTTTAGGTATGTGATTGTATAAGCGGCGAGCTAGCCACTTGTCACTACTTTTTTACAATTTTCCATCTAACCTAGCCCGGCTTTGTTTTTGGCTAAATGTGGTTGAAGGGGCCTGCTGCCCCTCCCTTTTGACTCTGCCTACTCCTTCGGGGATTATGAGCGTGATGTTATAATATTATTATTTTTACTACGTAATTCTCTTTCAATCCCGTGGGGCTATCGGGACAAAAATAGCCTGTGTCATAGCAGTTAAAATTACTTGGTGTTCTATATTTAATTTGTACTCAAACACAATGCACTTTTACACCGGTTCGTCCGTAACAGGAAAATCGTTGCCGATATAATCTGGGTTGTTGTTTGACGTCACCCACATAATATGAATTATCTACACTCATACAATCTATATCTAAACGTGCCATGGCTCGTGGGTGTCTGACGCAAAGCAACTGTGTTAAATTGTATCTTGGATATCGTTAAGTAATTACAAGACATCTTATAATTAAAGGCTGGATGTATAGCTAAGGTGCATACAGACAACATTGACGATATATCTTTAAAAATATATTAGAGATTACCTACAGCTGTGCATGTGTACACATGTGTTTATTTTTTTATTAGTGTTATTTATATTGTATTCGCGCGTATGGATGTTTGTAAGCCTGCCACACTTTAAGACGAATTCAAATAAAATTGACTATTCCGCTATTTCAATCGCACCTAGATTGCTATTACAGTTAGAGTTAGAAAGACAAAATTGAGAGAGGATATCGATCCAATCGCCCAAAAAGTGAACATTCATTCATAGCTTAGGACTAGTGTCATTGATAATATTGATAACATATACTATCAAAAGTAGATATCATTACAACCGATCATCCCACTATCGATAATTTTTTATAGTGGGGCTATTTTCTCCAAATGAGAGGTACACTATTTATCCTAGAATGGTGAACAGAAGCCTACTTGAACACAGCTGCAGCTACCAGATGATCAAATTCATAATATCACATCAGCTTTGATCAAATGTTAGTATAGTCGTAACAGAATGAAGTACCTGCCTATATACTTATAAATATGACCAATCACCTGATCTCAGACTGGGGTTTTCCCTTGAGCTATGAGAATTAGATGATGACTGTTGGAGGCATGTCATATAATTTGATCTCATGGATGGTAATCGGCAGTTACATCATTAACGAAACTACATTTTTAGTAGCACAAAGCATTTACGTTGTTCCATGTTGGTCTGGGACTTAAAAAGAATGTGCCAATTGCGTTTCTTGTCAAGCATGTCGTAAAAGGCGACTAATGGTATATGGGGTTTTGGGTATGTGATTGTGTAGGCGACGAGCCAGCCATTTCACTACTTTTTTACAATTTTTCATCCAACCCAGCCCATTCTGCCGCGCTAACAGTAAGAGCAGTAAGTCGATTTTTTTCAAAAATGAGTTAAGTACATATCCTGGATCGCCACGCAATGCTCTATAATCTGGTCTTTATCATGTTTTTCTAGCTTTATTGTAACCTAAAAAAAACATTAAGCTTGCAGCAGTAAGTCAATGCAATTATTTCTTTTTTCTTAGCATAAAAGCAGGAAGTGAACATACTGTTGAGTAAATGAGCTTAACCAAAAACTTTTAACTATTGGATACTTAGAATGACAGCAGTAATCACACTCACTGCTTTTATGTCAACCATATTTTGCAAACTGATTTACCTAATGTCTAAGTATATAAGCAGTAGTCCCACGTACTTAAGTTCCACATAGCTCAAATATAAGCTCAACCATAATGAGGAAGAAGAACAGTGTTTGGAGTTACTACAAGCAACAATTTTTAAACATCAAATGTTACCGGAATTTAAAAAAAGCTGTCTCTTAGAAGAATACCAAAGTTTACCAAAGATGAGATTTTAAACAAACTGTTGACGTTAATGCCAGATAACAGAAAAGGGTTTTATTTAAACTTGACGGTGTCAGAACACGTTACTAACATCGAATACTTAGTTTTTGTTTGTAATAGTGTTTTTATTATACTGCTAGACAGAAGGGCAATACAAGAAATGTTCCTTTAGAATAAGTATAACTCTTTTGTGATTTTATTATAATGTGTCTTTGATCTCAAATTGTGTTCACGTGATTTTACTTTGTAAGTATTTTATTAGGATAAATAATAATTAATCCTAAATTTTTGAATTAAGAATAATGCTAAAACTAGCCAGCTTTGATATGTTTTTCTTGAATTGTTAATATAAAACTTGATATTACTGATTTTATAGAAGACTGATTAAATAATCCTATTTTAGAAATTGGTACAGGATTAGGTATCTTTTGCTCTAAGTATTGCAGAAAATATTCTTAGTTTATTGTGTCTGTTATTTTGATAAGAAGTTTTGAACAGTCAAAATTTTGATTATTATAATTAAACATTACTCTTTCATTTATTACTCATCGCTACTAATTAAACTAGTACAAACACTTATTAACTCAATCAGTTTTACTTCATATCAAACATATATAATAAATAAATGGATTAATGTATAAATATAGTAAGTTAAATACATAAAACCAAAAGCATACAGCTTAAGAAATTAAATGATGTTCACTTTTCAAAACCTTGTAGAAAAAAACCTATACATTATTTACTATATTTGAAGGTAGGTATAGATTGCTCACTATATGATCTTCTAAATTGTATATAATTATCTATACTATTTAGCTTACATCTTAGTTTTTTTTATCCCAAAGTGATACGTACTTTCATACAAAATATCGATATCGTATGTATGGAATACTTAGCATTACAGCAGTAACTAGGGTACTTACTGCAGTTATTCTAAGTTTTCAGTTTAAATTTATTTAACTTGTACTAGATATAATAGGAGTTTTCGTCAATTAAATGTGTTATAATAAATAAAGAGCAATTATTAAGTATGTATCATGAAAGAACTCTATTTAAGCTACATAGTAAAAAAAACAGACCTATTAAAACTTCTAAGCTAAGGAAGTAGTAAGCAAAATTTTAATCAAAATCTTTAACCGCCATTTTCTCAACTTGGTAATTTTTGACTTACTGCTCTTACTGTTAGCGCGGCAGCATTGTCCCATGTTGGTCTGGGACTTAAAAATAATGTGCTAAATGTGGTTCTTGCCTAGCATGTCGTAAAAGGCGACTAATGGTATATCGGGTTTCGAGTATGTGATTCTGTAGGCGACATGCTAGCCACTTGTCACTGCTTTTTCACAATATTCCATCTGACCCAGCCCGGTTTTATTTTTGGCTGAATGTGGTTAAAGGGGGCTTGCTGCCCTTTTGACTCTGTCTACCCCTTTGGGGATTATGAGCGTGATGTTATGTTTGTATGTATGTATTTATGTATATAATATTGATGGGTATTGCCAAGATTAAAAATAAAGACGGACGTTGCGATTAATAATTTTATTAAAAACGCTATTTAGTATTTTCAATTATTATTTTAACTTTAAAACAATTAAATTATATTATACAACAGTTGTAAGTTTATGTTCTTGAGCCGACTTCATTTTCAATTAGGTCTACGGCAGAGGCGACAATCTGACGCAATAGTGGTAGATAAATATAAATAACATAGTACATTTATATATAATAGTACGGAAATTATTTATACGACGTACTAAGTTCATATGACAGAGTATTACATTGTAGTCACACATATGCCCCGCATAGTGTAGGTAAAAGTATCAGTAGTAATATGGTTGTTAATTGCTATCTTGTGTTTACTTAATGATATGTTCCAGGTTTAGAATATTTAACGGCGTCTAATAAAAATATCGATTAATCGCCGTTTTCTAAGCTGTTATGAGCTAGGAACTACTTATGTTCAAGGATAAAAACAATGATAATGAAGAATAATTCCCATAAATACAAATTATAAATATTGGGCCTGGTGATTATAGAATTGGAATAAACAATAACAATATAAATAACGCGACTGATATGATAAGGCAAATAGGTACATAAAGCTCTTTTGGTTGACGCCTATCGGCGAGTACTTTCATATGAGGTATAAATACACAGAAAGCTGTGACCACGATTACCAATTTAATGATTATCGACACGGACTAATAAAAAAAGAAGGACTCAGCACGGTCATACTACAGCGTGAAGCCGCCCTTATGCATGTATGTGTCCAGTTGGAGCTCCGCAGATGCCTAGACGGCTAGTAAGTGGCGCGGCTTCTTTTGGCTTCTTTTTTACTAGTCCGTGATTATCGAATAGGTATGTTTACCAAAAAAATAAGTTTTCGCTAAACATCGTCCTAAGCTTTCGTCAGTATTCGCCTGCTTATTTCCAATCAATAAATCTAAACAACAATAGATTACTGTTATTTATTTCATTGTGTCATATTGAGCAGAACTAATGCATACGTGCATGCATTTATCTCACAATGCAAGCGCCGGACGTAATGGATTGGGGCATTGCCAGAAACGATGTAAAATGCATTAATTTATGTTCTGCAGAGAACAAATGTATGTTTACTTGCATATGAAGATATATTGTATGTTACTATCTCGCTGATTTGTGTAAAAGTAGTTGTATTAATTTTGTAAATATTTGAGAATATTTCATTGACTGTAATTAGTTTAGGTAAAATAAAAACTAATGGTATTGGTCTACTGTTAAACACGGGTAATTTGTTAGTCAAGAGCCCTATTGGAATATAATAAGATTTTTTTAAATGCGATGTGATGAAAGAATATAACACAAATTAATCACATATAATAAGTATATGTACTCGTAATAGCTTGTAATACTTACGTATAATATCTTAATACTTACTTACACTGAATAGATTATACTAACTAACTAACTAACTAAACTTCACGCCACTTCCCTAGCGGGGTAGGCAGAGAGAACCGAACGAATATTTATTATATAAGATGACCCTAATATTGATGCATTAATTAATATGCATTTTACGCACGTTAAATTGCGGAAGACACAATGTGAATTTAATGAATTTATGTAAATGAATTACAGAATACAAAGATTGAAAAAACATATTAATATTCTTTGTTTTTTAAATGCAATAAATATGAATCTCGCAAAATAAACAATTTCTGCAGATATGTAAAACATTCAGTATCGTCTAGTTCTAAATCCGTATCAAAAACTATTAAAAATTCTAAGCTCCTGCTATTACTATAGACCCGAATACAACACTTAGTGCGTATCAAAAAACATCAAAAGTTTTCGAGGAGCAAAAGAGTGTTCTTATCACTTATACGCGGTAATTAATAACTAGCTACACGAGTTACATAAACATAGGTTGAAATTACACGTTTTCGCTATCAGAACCCGTTTCCACCATCCACCATATATGGAGCAGTCGATGTCATAGGTATACATATTAACAAGTCGCATAATTCCGTGGCACGTGGTGACGCCTCCATGCTTTGGCAATACTTTATTGTTTATTTATTGTCACTGCTATCACACAGACCGCACGTGCTGCTTATTATTCGGGTGGCGTGTGTATTGCATTGTAACAATAAATTTTGACAAATATATAAGTAGAAGTAACAGAGTATTTATATCTGAAGTTGATCCCATCACTATCATTAATACGGAAACAGTGCTATTTTTACGTGGGTAAGTATGATAAATGGTAAACGTGGCAATTGACTTCATAGCCAGTAGTGCCAAGTGATAAAGTACATAAATAAACAAGTGTGTTATTGTAATAATCGAAGTTTCAATCTTCAAATGCGCTTTTTTGGCTATAGGAAAAAAAATACACTGTATAGGTCAAACTATACAATATAAACTTTAAGTTATGTATATGTTTCAAGGTTTTTTAGGAGAAACCAGTCTTTTAAAAACAGTAACCTTGCCAAACGCAATAACAATTGTAAATAAACAAACGGACGGCCATCTTGGCCGCCATGTTGGTGACGAGACGGCAACATGACGCGGCGTCAGCTGATAGCGATATGGGTACACATGGCGAGGGAACAGTGTTCGAATGTACACTGTTATCTACATCATACTACTAACACAGTGCTAACTTTGGCTCATGTATGAGTTATGCACTGTAAATTTGGATAACAAACAAGTTTTGGAACGTTGATGACTTTGGAATGTTTATATTGAATTATGTAATTAATTCTAGTGTGTGAAAGTGCCTATGAATTGGAGCATTGGTAGAAATGTATTTATATACTAGATTCATTTATATAGAAAAGTAGCCGACCTGTCTGTCGTTGTTCTTGTTAGTTAGTTATTATTAAATAAAGGTATGATTTGTTCTTGGCATTAGACAGACAGACTAAAGTTTATCAAATAAAACAAATGTTTATAAAAGATGAACATGATTGAAGAACACGAGAAGACTAATTGTTTACAAAAAGAGGAAAGGTACTCTAATCTAACTTCACCAATATCCTTTTCCCAAAGCTATAATATTTAATGATTTAAGTAATACATCAAAATAGTTATAGATGTACCTATAAGTATAGATAAATATAAAAAAACCTGCATAGAAAAAGTTTGATTGACTAAAACTACGAATCATTATAATGCTTTTATGTATATTCAGTATTTTATAATGCATTCACATATGTATTAAATTATAGATCATTGTGACCTCTGCAGCGGCACTGTAATTTAAGAAAGAACTTGTAAGTAGCTAATAAGTACAACTGTAGTTGTTAAACTATTCATTATAAAAAAGTACGATACGATAAGAATATTTAGTAAAAAGGTACATGAATGAGGCTTGCTTGTATGTCTGGATAAAGGTACATAGATAAGATAGATAGGAACAATAGTTGCATTAGATAAGTGCAATAATTTCGATTATGATTTTAAAAATCCATTAAAATTTTGGCAGCAAACATCAGAACATTTCGTTCAACCCTGTAAAATATTAAAGGGCTACGCAGAGATACGAATACATCCTTCAATTTGCTAACAATCATGGCACACAATTTTCATTTTCATTCATTAGTCCTTTCATGCATGCCCGGCAATAAAAGTTTCTCATTAGGTAAGAAGGTGACTTTTAAATATAAATTTTGAAGGAAACATGCTGGAATGTTTGATTTCTAAACAATAAACAGTTGCTTTATCGAGCGGATGCTTTATCGAGAAAGGCGAAATCCAACACTCGTCATGCATCAGATCGAACTATTCCAGATTTAGATCGACAATATTAACAGCATTTGCACAGAATAGCACGTTTGTTTTGGCTCTGGAATCCAGGTATGTTAGTGTTCTTGACTAAAATCGCGAAAACATTGATTAGTCAGTAGCATTTTCTGTGTCGATTGTTGAAGCTATTCATGAGAATGTTATTCTTGATTGTGAAAAAGATGTAAGTACGAGCGACGTCATTTAAATGCTGATAATTGAAAAGGTCACCATATTTGAATTTGATTTATAAAACTATTTTAATCAAGGAGATTTAACAAAAACTTTAGAATTAAAATATGCAAAAAAAATACAGCAAACCAAAATCTGATACAGGATTATGTAGCAACAATTTCTTGCAACGCGAGAAATATAAAACTCGTTACAATTCTAAGAAACTTCATATTTTTTTCTACGTCGCGAAAAGTGTTGGTTGTACTAATTATTATATTTTTGAAAGACAAGTTTTATAGCATCGCTGATGTTATTTAAATGATCCGAATTGTAACTGGCTGGGACCCGTGGGTAATAAGGTCAAGGTTGTTCCGACACCATGACGTGGGATGTGCTAGCACACACGTGACAGATTCACATAGCATTCATCACGAGTGAACGCCTACGTTTTATTCGTTTTTATTATGCAGAATTTTCCACTTTCGGTAAAAACAAAAACATTTTTTTTATATCGTAAGTCGGCGTCTTAGATAACTACATATTACGTCGTGTCAATCAAATTACGTGGGCTCGTCTATATCCTGTTTTAATATATTAGTATTCCTGTACTGACTATGTACTGAAGAAATGTACATTTCTCTTTGTTTTATACTTAGGTACTTTAAGTATTCTTGAAAACTTTTATATGTCAAAGCAAAAAAATCTTTAAATTAAATCATTAGTTATAACTTATAACTAATTAAATGTGAAGATTGCTATAATAATTTAAATAAATCGTATCCTTGCAAATCCCTTAAAATCTTGTCTTAGAGGTGCTATTAGAATAATATCATTCCCATTATGAATTTGATTAATAATAACTAATTTTATAACAGCGTCTTGCCACTAGACAGGATTGATATTTCCATTATAAGCTCGTTATAGATCGTGGTCCAGAGAAATGTTGCGGAACAAATAATACCGTGCTATAATATTAAATGACCTTTCATGAGAAGGCTATAATAGTATATGCTTTAAGTTTGAGATTAGCTGAGGCGGTATAATTATGTAGTATAAGTACTATGTATAGCTGGAAATTAGTTGCGTGGAATACATCTTTTTCTTCTATATTGTTTTTCATATGAGGTATAACGCATTAGCAATTTATTTTAATAAATGTGTTATTAGACATTCATTATATTCCACAATTTTGTTAATGTCAACTTCTTTTTTATTTTCCGTGTTTTCTAATATTACGTCTTGATTCGAATATTCTTTGTGCCGTAATTAGATGAGTGTATCTTTGTCTTTATTTATAACATAACAGATTTATATATTAAATTAATATTTATGTTTTAATAGATACAACAGCTTTAACATTCATAGTTATTCTGCTTAGCTTCAAGTTAATAGTATAATAACTTTTAGAAAACTGGTACGTACTTATAGATTTTGATGGAAATGCCAGTCGTGTTATTTTTATTATCTCTTGTTTCACACACAAATAAACTCATGTAAGTACTTTAAACGTGTCACTGCGGATAAGATTAATAGACGTCTATTGTTGTTGGACTCTTGAGGAAAACTTGTCAAATAAATTACAACTGCTCATTTAAATGTGTGTATGTATGACGAAGACTGTTGGAGTTCTTGTAGGTACTAATGAACTTGGAACATGAAGGAGTTCAATGTACAGTGCTGGTTGTGAGTAAACTTTATGAGTCTTAAACAAAATCCTGTTTTGCATCAGAAACGCTTTAGTTTCTACGCTCCGTAAAACAAAAACATTGCTCAAATCGTATTAAATTATTTAGACACCCAATTATTTTGACGTATTTAAACTACTTAAAAATTATTGGTCATAATTTGTGGTTCCCCTACTCCTTTTTTGTTTTATGGTGTTAAATCTGGTGACCGGTCTCAAAGGAACCAATTTGGTAGCGAGACTTATTTTTAGGCATCTGCATCCGGCTCAATTGACGATTATAGCCTTTTATATAAAAATAATGTAAAATTAAAAATACGTAGGTATTACTATTTCCTGCCAAACATATTGCATATCCAGGTCATAAATTTTTGATAAGCACATCAGTGTTTCCTATATTTTGTATATAGGTGCCGAATTTATCGGTATAACTAAGTAAGTACTCTTATTTTGTAAAATTTTAATGATATTGTCATAAAATTTTGCAAAATAAGAGTACTTGATAGAACATATAGATTAATGTCAATTCACCAAATTCATTGGTTTTATTTTTGTAACCAAACAATAAGGTCCCCTTTAATCTGCTTTTCGTTCATTCATTCCTTAATTCAGTATTTCCTACTACAACACTAATATCAATTATATTTTCTTATCAAACATTATTCCGCCGGAAATTCCTTAGTTGTTTACTTCAAAGACATAGCTTAACAGCAATATTTTTGAAAACAAGGTATAACAGAAATAAAACCACATCTACTGTAGGTACAGAAACTAATCGAATCAGTAATGGTAACTACAACATACAATTGAAATCAAGCAGCATAAAGTAATTAAGATGCGTGATGAATTTTAGTTTGTATAGCGAAAGAAACAATGTGTACGTATTTATGTAAAATTATACAAGAACTGTGCCATTTTGGAATACAGTTTGATAGAAAACTTTGGTTGTAGAAGAAAATGCAGTAAGCATTTCATTGTGACAACTATAGTTTTATATTTTAATCAAATCAAAAATGCCAATGTTACATTACATATTTTTGTAAATGTATTAGAACTGGAATCTGTAGCGAGAACTACATAGATAGATACATGCTTGTTATATTTCTTCTCGCAACATCTCACGATGTATATTCACAGGAACAACATATTAACAATCAAAAGACACAAAATAAAGTAAATCAGTAGCTAATAGGTACTCTGAAATAGGTACGTGCTGTAGTCGTGGACATGCGCTTGGGTAATGATCAACTTACGAAGAATTCATTTGAAGCGGCATAAAAAAGGCCACGTTGGCTGGAATCACCCGATCGCCTTGAACTCATACGATCGACATTTTTTGCGAGCTACAACAGGATACATGGCACAACCGGGCCCTTGGTTTTGTCGATGCCCTTGATGAATCTTAGAAATTTTCGACGCGCTATAGCAGCGGCCTGCTAAATATCACTTTTTAGAACTTTGTAGTCTACTTATTATTTGTTCCATGTCTCTTTTACATCGTAGACACGGTAATATTCCGCCAGCTATATCAAGTTCTGAACTATTGTTCTTTACAAAATTCTTTAACAAGATTAACATAACAAGCTAGTACGAAATCTTTTTGTAAATATTTAGGAGAACTAAGTAATAAAATGTAAAGTAAACATTACTGAATTATTGTGTAAACTCACTAACTATATGTCTAAAATTAAACTCGTTACACCGAAGCGAGTTTATTGTAATTTCATTATTATTAGACTATTACATGAGTACCTAAGTGTGTTAGAGCTGATAAGAGAGAAACTTCAAGCAGTTCCGAGTCACATAGAGGACACGTAGTTAATGTTGACTATCTAATGGCTAGAACAAATATGGCCGCAACTACACGTAACCAGACGCCCCAAACGACTAGGAAATCAAATAGTAATGCCGATAACCAAAGCTAATCCTAAATATAAATTTAATTGGGTCTACGAAAACGCTACGACGAAATATGAAGAAATTAATCAAAAAGGTACAAGAACAGCACATGCGGACATTTCGGATGTATAAAAATGTAGTAAGGTACTCACAGAACGGAGACATTTGAAGTGATGTTGCATAATTGATACATGGTGCGGCACCGAGGGCGTCGTCAGAGAAACGCACATGATGTGAACACCGCTGGAATTTCGACACGTCACGGGTACGCCGCGTCCCATGGGCCGACTGGAAAGATGAAGAGAGGGGTACTTTTCGCGGTGCGAAATGTTGCGGAACTGTTTGTCAATTGTCAAAGAGCCGGTGGGACGCGTCGTCGGGGGAAATTTGCGATGCGGTGTGTGCCGCGATCGTTCGTGAGGCACTGACGGCGAACCGGCCCGCCAGCCGCCGGCCGCTCCTGCATTGCGGCGCGCAGTCGCACTCGGGCGCGCATGACCTTGGCATTGAACTTGGCAATGGGCCGCGGGGCGAGGGGGGCGGGCGGGGCCCTGGGGGGGATGATGATGCACCGGCAGGCGGCAGCTGCACCGCCCCTCTCCCGCCAACCTTCCGTCATCACAGCCCGGCCGAACTCGACCAACGATCACCCTTTTCCCTTTTTAATTTAGTGTCCCGACGGACGCCATTTATATTTCGTGACGCTATGCTCTATTTAGTAAACAGATTGAATCAGTTATAGGAGCGACTGCATTTGGAATGAGATGATCTAATAGATGCGGATAGTTTAAATATGTGACAATTACTAAGTATTTGAAATAGGTTTCCATTCTTCCATAGTCATTGTATTCAACGGATGTAATAATGAAGAAAGGAATTCTAGGAATTCGCCATTTATAAAGTGTGTTCGTATGTAACATCTGAATCATTTTAAGAATTTAGTGTTTTTGCTTTCAATTAAATAAGAACTGGCGTTTTTACTGTATGATCTTTATGACTCATGGTCAGTTCGATGGGAACTCATATGACTTTAAGAACATTGTTATCTTCTACTGTACTAGTATGTAATTTTACATTGATTTTAATGTTTTAAAGTTACCTTACGCAAATAAGTATGAGCCTCTGTGTGTAATAAATCACGTTCTAATTTTATCGTATCGAAAAGCCGACATGTGCTTGAGCTCGCCACTTCTGATGTATTGCTTCAGACCAAATGTCCACAAAAACTGGTCGCTCTTGAGACCGGGTTACCAACCATCCGCCATCTTGCGTGGATTGTTCTATTTTTTGTGGGCCGAAAATTAGGCGAGTGAAATTTGTTACCAGTGTTACTCGCTGTTGCAGACTTGTAATTTTTTAGCCTCGTAATATGCCTTTCATAACTTTTATGACTCTTGTTTGATATATCTCGCCATCTATTTCATCAATAAGAAATTATAGTTCTTTTTTTTCTGTCTTTTTGTTATTCGTGTATTATGTTCATTATGATTGAGGCAACTACCAAATATATAAATGAGTTTTTATGGTTTAAGGTACCATAAAAAAATTGATCAACAACATGTGATTTGATATTGAAGATATTTTTTAAAAGTTGCAAAATATAATAAGGTACAGCCTTTTGTAGCAAGTATGATAACTTTTGTCGTTAAGGCGTAACTTTTATAACGAAGACGTAACATTGCGTAGGAGGTTTCCAGGAAAAGTAACAAGTCTTTCGTGTTAGGTGGCCGGTAACACAGGTTCGCAGTTATCCTAGCGTTGGTACACGTGTCGGGGTCCGGGATGGCTCGAGGCGCGCGGCGGGTGGGGTGCGCGGGGAGGGGATGTGGGATTGGGGAGCGCTGAGATCGATGGCGCGTGGCGCATGCGTCGGGGCTGGCCTGCGTCGCTACGTTAACTGGCGACGCTGACGCCAGATTCTCTTTCGGACGAATCGGGATTCTATAATCATTGAAGCGCAAACAACGTTATTAAATGAATGTGGGGTGTTACTTAAAGCATTTTACTCTAAAATAGGTGTCTTTTTTTTACTTTTTATGGTAAATATATTTCGTTGTAGAATTTTTTTGTTTTTTTTACTATAAATAAAAGCATGAGATTTCCGTTGTATTTTTTAAATTTAGAACTCTGACTTTTTCTGGTATTCACACTACATAGGTACTTACACTTATTTTCCAAGTCGATTTTCCTAATCACTATGTTCAATGTCAAAAATGTATGTGCTTCGCTTGCGAAAATTGTAATGGTCCACAGAAATTACGACGTCTGAAAACGGTAGCGTCCCAGGCACACATTCCCGCGAGACATTTTTACACGTCACAAAAAGTGACGTTAAGAATACGAAAACGTGCCTAGTTAATCTGTATTCGGCGAATAAGTTCACAAAAACTTGAAACAGGTATTTGAATGTCTACTTGCGTTTCTTGATCGAAAGGGATTAAGTGAAGGAGAAATGCAAAAACTATTAGGGCCATTGCATAAAATATAAAACAATAGGATAATACGTTAATCGTATATGTTTTGATCAACTACACACATATACTACGGAAATCTTTTACGATGATAGAAAATTTCGCCATCTTCTCTACAACACATTAGGTACGTTAAACTGCCTACGTTACGTACTTGTTACGTACCAAGGGTCTCCAAGCGTCATAGTTTGCTGAATAAATTTCATATCAGTAGAATAAAGTAATACTTTCGACGTCACGCAACCTGATAATCTCCACCACCGTGCCTTTTTTTTTGGGGATTCGATGATAATAACAATTCATGTAAAATAAATATTGGAAATGGGGTCAATTCTTTCAGAAACTAGTTTATTTATTTATTTATTGAGGTTCTCCAGCGTTTGTTTACATCACATCAACTATATATCATATAATGACAATTAATCTATTTAAATGTAACAAACTTTTAAGGTGAACACAACTTGCAAACAGTGAAGAAAAAACTTACTACTAAATACTAAATTAAAGGTATAAAGAAAAAAAAAATACAACAAATCAAGTCACTGTCGACAGAACAAAGTATGTCGGTACAGCTAGATAAAAAAAAAAAACATAGTAAAACTTAATTAAGTAGCAGTCTGAAACCAGGCACGGTTTAAGATTGTTTTGAGCTTGGCAAATAAATCGGCGTGGATATCAACTAAATCACTATATCCATTAAGCAATTTGCACAACCTAGGAACAGTAGAATTTGCACCTAAAACTGATTTGCGAAAAGGAGGGCAAAGTGGAGTTATAGTTAACAAAAATAACGTGAGTATTTGCCGCTCATATAACATAGGTATAAATAAATAATATAAAATAAATATTAATAACTTAACTTTTATTTAGATATTTTTTACTTTACTGAAATAGCGGCGGTTGAAAATGTCTTTAAGAAACTAGATTGTATCTATTAAGTACCCGTGCTATCAGAGCATATAATCATATCTTACAGATATCAGCAAACCCTTAGTATTTACTCTAGACTATATTAGGTCCTATACTACTCTAATATGTATCTAGATTTCAATTAAGATGGCATCATTTGCTAGGATTTCGTTTAACTATAATGTATTCTATGTATTTCCTCTTTTTCCTTTTTTTCAATCAAACATGTTTATTTACTTGTCGAGCGTACCAAATTCTATATAAGAAATGGTTACTTTAACTAAGTATATAAAATACTGGATGAAATAAATTACCGGCCTTTGTTCACTAGTGTGAAAAAAGACAAGCTAGAAAAATATTATTTTTCATGAAAGTTCACGTCTCTCGCAGAAACAGCCTCCTCAGTAATGAAGGTTGACACTGAGCGGATCATTTTATTTTTAAACCCTCCAAGGCGCTGTAAGGGCTGTCTCATACTTGTCTGCTCCGATTTATTTGTATCGATTCCTTATCTGGTAGCGAGTTTTCCTATAATACTTTATTAATTTTTCGGCACATCAGCATATCTAACAAGGTCTGCATAATTAAAAAATATATTATCATGTTACTGGTTGGTTAGAACAAAGACAAAACTCATGTACTTCTGTCTATTACAAATCCACCTATAAACGAGTTGGTTATTTTAAACAAATATTATATCCACCTCTCCATTTTTAATACCATCAAATGGAGCTTATATTTTCAGGAGATATTCTTTTTTTGGAATATAAATGGTAAGGTAGATCAGAATTTGTCGCACATACCGTTTATACATAGTAGTCAGTAAGTGTCCTCATACAAAAAAAAAGAAATAGTTTACTTACAATAAGCAGGATTAAAATGGTTTTACAGTAAGCCTTTACACATCAAACACACACACATTACATTACATTATGAAACTTATTTTAATAAGACGACATACACACATACATAATTTCACACCCGTAATCCCCGAAGTAGGTAGAGTCAACTGTCAAAGGTACAACCAGCCCCTTCAACCACATTCAGTCTAAAATAAAATTGGGTTAGATGGAAATTGTGAAAACGTAGTGACAAGTGGCTAGCTCGTCGCCTCACAATCACACAATCACAGACCCAAAACCCGATATACCATTAGTCGCCTTTTACGATATGCTAGGCAAGAATGACAGTTGGCACATTATTCTTAAGTTCCAGACCAACATGGTGCGATAAAGACAAATATAAGACAACATCTAGTATGTAAATTAGTCTAAAATATGCCGTAGTCTAAGCTCAAGCGAAATTTTATTAATCATATCTCCATTAGTACAACGATACAGCGTTGCTATGAGCATAAACTTTCGTACCTATATTATATACCACAATGGTAATGTGCGAATCGGAATCTATTTACTTACCGAATAAGGTAGCATTATACGACACAGTTCGTATATGTGTGTTCCTAACGTATATAAGCACCCTTATGTTCTTTCGTTTCAGTAAAGGTCAAAGGCTGATAAGTGAGTGTAGGTTCGAATCCAATTGAATTATTTATACTTGGAACTTCTAAGAGGAAACCTCCCTTATACAGTAACTAATCAATAAGTTGAAATGTTTTAGATAGCTTCTTCGGTTATTGGTTTATAAGGCGTGGTTCGTCCGATGTTGGTCTGGGACTTAAAATAATAAGTCAACTGTGTTCCTTTACTAAAAGGCGACGGCTTCAATTGTAATATCTGGCTACGTCTTACATTTTTATAATCGATGTTGAGGTTGTTCGAATCTGTTATAAGTAAAATAGTATAAAGAAAGTAAAATTCAAAAAGAATGATATACTCGTACGTGAAGGTGAGTCGCGGTGGCTTTGAGTCAAACGGCACCTTTAACCCGAATATGAAAAAGGACGAAAGGCCCACTTGAATGGGTGCGACAAAGGGCAAGAGACCCTGAATTGAAGTCCTTTCGACCTTTGTACAGGAAACTAAATAATAGCCTATTACTTCAATAACTTCGACGATTGTAATACGAACCCAATTCTGTTGGCCTTTTAACTGACCTTGCGATGTTCTTTGGTGCGATTACATTGGACTGAATTGGGTTACTTATTAACGGGAACAAATGCCATAACATCGTTCTTACTTACGTATGCTTATTAGGTACATGTGAACATTTTTGTTACATTTTTTGGCTGAATGTGGTTAAAGGGGCATGCTGCCCCTTTGACTCTGCCTACACCTTCGGGGATTATGGGCGTGATGTTATGTATGTATGTATTTTTGTTACAACAATTTTCTTGTTGATACGTTATGATCTCTGCCTACCCCCATGGGAAAAAGGCGTGACATTATATAATATGTATGTACGTAATGTACCATCGTTTTCTTATTTAAGTACTCTATTTGAGTAGGTTTTGTTATACCTGTTCTATGTAATTATAGTAAACATAATCTAAATAGAAATATAAGTAGGTACATACAGATAGCGCGCTGGTTTGAATGCAGCCGGGGCCTGAGACGTGACATACCTAGAAAGAAAGAAAGAAAGAAAAAAAGAAAAAATGTTTATTAGGTACTTACATGCATAATATATAACATACCTGAGCTCTTCATTCAACTTGCGCGCTATCTGTAGTTGAGTTATATGGCGTTAGTCTTTTATATAAATAAATGGATACCCATTTATTTATATAAAAGACTAAAGTATAAGGATCATACGTTATATATATATAGATTTACTTACAAAAACAGATATTGAAAGAAAATAAATCAGTTCTAAGAAAAAAGTAGCAAATGTGCTCTTCCATGGAAATTTTATTCATATCAGAATTCCTATAAGAGATAACATTGGACTTATGGTGAGAACAGTGTGTTCACGTTACTGAAGTTACAAATTGATAATGATGTTGAATTTGCAAGCCACAGTCTATATTGTAACATTTGGTGAGAAGTATTATTTTAGGTACATGACAATTGCAAAAATACTTACATATACAATATATTTTTTTCTACATTTACTACATTTTATATACTTATATAATACTTTTTTCAATTTGCTCCATGGATGCACTAGTTTTAACTTACGATTTCAATTGTTCTATGTTTAAAGCCTCAGAAAACTGTACCTATAGCATTGGCTGGTGTAACATTACAATAATGGCCCAGAGAATGCTCCAAGTATCATGGCCCATAACAGTAACACGTTTGCTGAAGGTCTAAAGTGATTCAAAAATCCTACGTATTGCCCTACAAATCAATCCCAGACTATCGCTCTGACTTGGGTCTGTGTGTCAAATTACGTTAATACAAAGATATCTAGGTACGTATAATTATTAACCGCTCTTGAAATTTAAAAGCGAACGTGAATACGTGAAAGCAGCTCGATAAACAAGAAGAGCAAATGATCTAATTACCGATCGGAATGTCCCACCTAGCGCTAGCCGGGAGATGGGGCCCGGTAGAGATGAACGATACGAGTAATAAGAGCTTACTCGATACCTACGTTTTATTCGATAACAACTATTTTTGGTATCGATACTTTAAAATTGAGTATCAAATAGATGTCAGAGATAATTACTTGTAATGATGATTAGTTTGGTTCAAATGAATGTAGGAATACAAACAAAATGTACATAGGAATGCATTAGTTAATACGTAGTACACAAAATATTGGATACGCATTTTTTTTGAGATCACGAATTAATCAAAAGCGTCTTGGCACTACTTCTGTTTACAAAGGTTTGCTTCTAGTGCTAATATACCTACTAATATTTTACAATAAAAAAGTACTGTCTAAAGTACTGTTTTACCTGTCTTCTTGTCTGAGTTACATAGTAACTTTAGCTGTGCTTATTTTCTTAGCCGCGTTCATTTTAGCAGAATCTAAACTTATTACGCATCTATCTGACGTTAGCTGAATAGTCTATCATATGACAGTCCCGAAGATCGATTCAATATCGTTTTCAATTCAATATTCGATAGTTTACGTCCAAATCGAGTAAAGCATCGATATCTCAGTAGCATCGCTTCATCCCTGGGCCGGGTGGCAGCCGGCCTTGCCCTTGGCAATCGATCGATAGGCGCGCGCTCAGCTGAGCTCTGCGAGTAAACACTCGCTGACGACTTGTTGTGTACACCGGGCTCTAGGGCTGTGTACACGGAGGTATTAGAGTAAACTTGAAAGTAGGAGTGTGGAGGTGTACTTATTGTTTATTTCTTGGGGTTTACAGTCTCGGTTTAAATCCTATAACCCTAATGGTCAAACGTGTTTGTTTGTTGATACTTTTGTAACTTGTTGTTCTAAGTCTAGTGGAAAAATATACTAAAGGTATTACAACTTAAAATTCCGTAAGCAATAACTAATCTTAGCTAGAAATTACCTACATACAATAATATTTTGGTATTGACCAGACGACCAGGTTATGAAATGGCTGACGCCCTGAATATTACACTAATATATATGTTTCCTGACAAGAGAATTAAAATCATGGAACAAAATAAATTTTAACTGATATAGAATTTCGCCCCAAAAAGCATGTCTGAAAACCACATCTAAACAAACCCACAGTAGAACTGCAATTTTAGTATGTACCTAGGTACCTAGATTATAAATATGGGCATCTCTTCAAATACGCGACCTTTCATACGATATCTATCCCTCTCTGGGCCCCCACCGCGGAGGGTGCAAAACCCTGTTTTATTGACGGATTTAACCCCTCCAGTTTTGGCACGGCTTGTAGGTAAACATCGCCCAAAATGTTATATTAGGTGCGATCAATGTCTATCCCGGAAAAGGTTATGGCTTATCCAAACATACATACTACATAGAAATGTTATATATAGGAAATGTTTGTTTTTATGTTGAACGCAAAAAAAAATGTCCTTTATTACTTATAGGTAAGTTAATCAAAAATTTTGACATGTGCTGACGTACATGCCGTCATGGAGTATTATTGGTGAAAACAGCATGGAAATCAATAGTTCCCAGTATTTATTACTGATTCATAGTTCGGCTTTAACTCAACCTAAAGAACAGCCTAAAAATTCAAATGATGTCACTGCAAGCAAATCCAAACAACTAATGGTATAGATTTAAATATTGTTGTTTTGTGTGGTGTAATTACGCTGAATTTACGTAATATTTGTTGTTGCCAGATGAATAGATTAATATGTATCATCATGTGATTCAATTGTTTCCTATTTGTAAAGGAAAACACATGAATAGGGATAACGAACCAATCTATTGACTTCTGTTTACTCATTTATCATATATTAAAATTAGTCACCTACTGTTTTCGTACAGATTTTCGAATTACAATCATGTGGATGAAATGAGGGTTAAATTAGCTTTTGCACAAGGCTCTGCTTGCGTGAAATCCGGTATATCAGAGAATCAAAAGTCCTGTGATATTTATAAAGTCGCGCCAAATTTCATTCCAATCGAATACCTATTTAGTTCCTTTGTAATAGGTCAATTATTGGTCTTTTTACGACGTAAAGTATCTCTTGTTGATTTAAAATTGTTATATCGAATACGCAACATCGTTTTCATTGTCAATATTGACAAAAAATAGACCAGACCATCATCATTATGAGTGTTTGTATAAACTCATGATATATGCAGCGAACTTCCTCAAAGGATTGGAAATAACGCGATTGAGACGTAGGTATGCAAAAACCGACTAATCACCGTTGACATAATTATTCATGATAGTAGGCACCTGGATTGAAGCAGTGTCTTATTCTGTAATCTTAATACAGGTAAACTATGGTACCTATATTTCAGAACGTCAGAGCAACTTTTCAGAGTTCGCGTCGAACGCAAAGCATAGCTTATGCAAAATTAATATCTTCACTAGCTGTGCCCGCAGTTTCTCCCGCGTTTATGGTTAATGTTATTTAGCCTTCCTCGATAAATTAAACTAGGTATACAACGCAATTTTTTTTTAATCGGACGAGTATCTTCTTATACAAGCGTGTTCAAAGAAACTCTTCAGGTTTATACATATTACATAGTTTAAGATTTTTTGAATCACATTTTTACATTGGCATAAAAAGGCATCGCAATCCTACTTCATTTAATATCAAGTCTGTTGATATAGCATTGCTGTAATGAAATATGGTTTAAAATAATATTTAGTAACATCATGCCCGCAAGTCTCGAAGGGCAAAGTCCAAGAAGGATAACCTCTTTAAACCATATTTATTCAAAAATAGAACCGAGTTGGGTTAAATGGAAAAAGTGGCTGGATCGTCATCCATAATATTTATGGATCTCATTATAAAAAAGCATGTTTCAATAGCATCGTATGATAGATATATATTCTTCATTCCACGAGACACAGATATAGAATTAATGATACAGAAAATTCAATACAATTTTCGCGGTCTTATCGCTAAAAGCAATCTCTTCCAGACAACCTTCAGGTAGAGGAAAATAAGCAAATGAAAAGAGAGGGGTAGGACCGTGCAGTAAATCATACTAATAAAATAAAAAGCGGGATACAAAAATAAGGATGATGATAAAACACTTATATTAACATATAAACATACATATAAACACAAATTCATAATAAAATAAAATACGTGGCTAAATATCAAATAAATGTATACTTGCAATATATTGATGTTTCATTGTAAATGATTGTGATCCCTAGATGTGCAAGTTATTTAACCAACAAACTGTGACGGTTGCAAAGCTGAGTTCCGGTTTTAGGGCAGGTATCCCAGGTGATCGCAGCATCGTGGGACTAAACCAGTTGCCACGATCG
The DNA here is from genome assembly GCA_951394215.1 of Glyphodes perspectalis. NCBI lineage: Eukaryota > Metazoa > Arthropoda > Insecta > Lepidoptera > Crambidae > Glyphodes > Glyphodes perspectalis. The sequence continues at coordinate 7,836,957 of OX596216.1, forward strand.
CTTGTAAGGATATCTGATGTTATTTAGTAGAGAATTCTTAACCTACATCCTACTTGTATAGTATGTATCGAAATGCAACAGCAACAGAACAGATGGTTGTACATTGTCATTAAATCGAATCTTTTTTTTTTTGTGTATCTATGATGCATCTGTGCAGGTGGTTTGTAAATAGGCATGTTAAAATAATCACATGAAGATGAAGAATGATGATGATTTTATTTTTGTACGATTATTTTATTAAAGAAATAAAAAAATAATAAGATTGGTTTCTCCGAGTATATTTTTCGCGCATCACGTACAAAGGACTCAATGGATTTGAATGTGGATTTTACTAACGGCTCTAGGTAATTTCTGGCAAGGTTACAGGGTTCCTAAATTGTTGACTTTATAATTAATTTTAGATTCGGTTTTTCAATATTACTAATAGGATAATAATCATGGATTTTACATAATATAATATGGTATAAATGTAGTATTTCATTACCTTAGTATTAGTTATTAAAATTACCTACTCGTACTTGAACATTGCGTCAGTGCGGTTCTATATTGTATTGAACATAGTCTTGTTAAAAATTCAGCCCTGAAGTTGATACCTAATGTAAGAATGACGCAACTTGCAGAGGCTGTGCTAGAATATATTTAGAACATCTGTGTCAGGGGCTGAAGCTATATCTGAGACGAGGGCGAGTGCATTTCCAACTACCCTTATTAATATGTACGCTTTGAAACTGCGACGATCGTTTGAATCAGTTGTACTGTTACATCATAGGGTAGGTTGAATGTTAATAGCATAGGTAGGTATGGCATTTATAATGTACGTAACAAGTATTGCATAATAGATTATAATATCTCTGGATAAAATTATAAGCCTTTTGTAAAGAGTAACACTAGTTTAAAGAGAAAGACAATGAGTAAGTATTTATTAATTTGTAAGTAATGATAACCATTTTAAATATTTAGAAGTGAAGTGGAGATGATTAAGTTAATATTTATTCATTTAACAATTTTAACTACCTACTTTGCCTATAGTTTTTAATTAGTATGACACAATATAAAAATCAATAGAATATTAATTTAAAAATGTTATTTATGTGCTGACATCTTGTTAAATATTATTTAATGATGTTACCAAAATATTAGACACTATGTTTTGATTCATTAGTGTGTCTGTGCTCCAGATTTTGATACTTTTTTTATTGTAACTAAGTTTTGTATAAAAAAGTTTCAGTCATCATCATAGATTTAAGTAAATGTTAGTACGTACGCAAACCTATATTAAACAAAAGGTGTACCTCGCGTACACTAACTACTAATCCCGTAGAACAAAGGAAGGATCCTATTAGCGTATTTCGTCAGGAGACGTCAGAAAAACTTTTTTTTAGTCGCCGGGCGCCGGCGGGATCGGTCGATAGAGGCGCAACAACGGGCCGCCCACACACCCCACCCCACACCCCGCAGCTTCCCCTGACCTACATAAAAGGGGATGGGGAGCGACACCCACGCGCCGCACACAGCCGTATCCCGCGCCGGGCTAATTTATGTACTCTTGCGCTTGTGTGCGTCACTGCGTAGGGTTGACAAATGTTGCTATTTTTGTTCCTTCTTTTTGGCCTGTCCGAAGCAGAACCTTTAGTTATCAGTAATAAAACAAGTAACTAATTATGTACGTATGAAAGTTTTAAAAATATTGTGGTAGACAGTGGTTTATATGTAATGATTCACAATAATAGTTCTATGATTTAAAATGTTTCCTATCCGACATATATTTTTTTTAAATGTGGCTACAGTAATTTAATAAATTCATTGAAATTATTTTGGAAGAAACGTAATAATATTTTTTGAATTTTTTATAACACTTATGATTCATATAATTTAATCAAACCGTTTTTATCTTCAGTTTATTTAATGTAATTTCTACATAAGGACGTATTTTACGGACGTTACACAATGATATTCAAAAGCAGAATCCAGAAACTTAATTATTATTAAATATTCGCAGTCACATTCAACTAAAGGGTTAAAAATTCTGACGAAAGGCCGGCTGTTGCGTAACTTGAAAGGGACCAATGGTCGAATCGAGTCCAATTTAGGGCACCGTGGAATTCGACCATAATTGTCGTTACCCGTTGAAAAGGAACAAGGAGATATCAGTTGAAAATGTTGAACGGTTCATAAAGAATTTCAATCAAGTACTGTGGGACTGTGAACTTAAACAAGGGATGGGAAAATGTTCTGAATGTACGCACCGTCCGTAGTACTAAAGGAAGCTACATTACTATGTATTTTAGGTAAACAAAAGATACGCGCAAAGATGGCGCAGGCGAGTTGCGTCACACGAAAATAAAAACATCGAATACAAAACCAGTCCGTACCAATATTTTAATGCGGGTTTTCAAATATCCCTTTAATTTTATTAGCTCATTACAATTCAGGTTCTGTATTATGACTAGGTACATCCAAAAACATTATAATGTTAATAAAAGTGTAAGATACACACCCCACTAAATTGGAGTTCAAAAAATAGCGTGGGTAGATCCAGACGTGTGTTATGTTCAACCTGAGCTAGGTATGATGCAGTAGCTGACGAAACCGGTGAAGAATTTTAATTTGTTAATGTTTTTGCCAAAATCAAAAATATAACGTCCTAAGTTGGCACTATAAAAATAAAACAATCATTGGCGATTATAAAATGAGAAGGAAATGCGGGTACACACAGAACACCATTATATTTCTTCAGCTTGATACTTAATTGTCTACGAAGATCTGTGATAGTTTTTGGGAAATTATCAAATATATTACCCGATTCCTTTTTATATGTTTTGAAGCACCTCAACAGTAGTGTTTGTTCAGGCGATTAGCGTCTAAACGCGATGACGTGATCCATGTAGGTAAGAAGTGCGCAAGGTGAGGTGACCAATTTCGCATGTAATGAACAAACCATTTTGTTCGACAAACAACCGTGTAAGCCGGCAACGTAATTCTCACTCTCAATTGCGAGTCAGTCCGCTAGTTCCGCAGTGGCTATAAATTTATCAGCAAAACACTAATCGGCAGAATGTAGATATAGGTACCAAGTGTGATTACAAACATTACACAACAGATCGATCAGTGGTGAGTGTGCGCGTTCCGGGGTCTCCGTCTAATTTTATGGTTTCGCGTTTACCTGGTCAGGTGATCGGCGTGTTCCACGGTCAGGAAGCAGGATCACTCGCGGCGTGTACTGCGCATTTGTCTCCCAGAAGTTGTTTCCAGAAAGAAGGCGAGCGAGAGGGACCAGCCGACGCGGCGGCGCGCGGCAGAATCGCGCGGCCTCGACCTTGGCCGTCAAAGCCGCGCATGCGTCCCGCGCCGCCCTGCCCCCGGCTCCCCCGCCAATTATGTCATTATGTGCCGCGGCGTTGGCTGCTGTTATGTTGCCAAACACAGTCCCGCTCTGCTGGAGCTGGAGCCAGATTTTGCCTTCAGACACCATACTCTAACACCGCAAATAAGTATTTACTATGCTCCTAGGTAGTACTATTTACATTGGGAATGGCTGTAACAATAGCCATCGACAGCTATTATAGTCTGTTTCCTTTATGTTCTGGTCCTGATAGGACTTACTAACCTATGTGCTTTGTAAGTTCGGATGAAAAGAAAATTGTTATAAAATTTTTGGGCAGGACGGCATAATGTACTTACGTCAGTAAAATACTATTGTACCATTAGTAGTATTAGTAACCTATCTAAGGTTAGAAAATAATATACCAAATTTTAATCATACATGACGTAAATTAGTTCAATTGATTAAAAACCTTAAAAATAAAAAACGATGTATAAGCTAAAGGCAAAGGTTTTTATAATGAAATGGTACCTACCTACAATACATGGTTTCTTAAAATATTGAATTTATTGTTTTCTGGGGTCTTGAATCTACGGAACACTAAGAAAGATTTGGAAGAGAGTTGTATAAAAACATTTTTATTGACTGTATTCTGCGCGCATAAAAGATAAAACTTGTACTAAATAATTAGCATTAACGATAACATGTAATTGCATGTAAGATATTTGATTATTTAATTGTGGCGTAAACAATGAAGCGTAATTAAAAATTTTAACTTATAAAATATACCGGAAATGCCGGATGGAAAATATATGTAAAAAAATATTTAGTAGGTACTTAACATAGTTTAGAAAGATGTAATTGGATAATCTACATGCTTTATAGGTATTTTACTTACCTCCCTACTAACGTGGACGAAGTCGCAAGCGAACGCTAGTAATTTATAATTAAATGAATCAGTTAGAGGATTCTTTAAATTAGATTAAATGTAAATATCGTTTACCAACTTTCTCATGCAGTAGTAATTTATTTTAAAAATACATTAAGTTTCACTATTATCTATTTACCATCATTGAAATCAACAAAAAATAGACCCCACATTTGACTGTGTAGACAAATAAAAACCAGATTTACTAACATTATGATTACGAATTGGTGTGTCAGTCTGGAGAATTTATTTAATTTATTAAAACATAGGTACATACGATCAAAATAATTATCCTTCTTATTGCGTCGTCGTACTCGACTAAAAAGCGTAAGTATAGTAATTCTATTTAGATGTTGTCAAAAACAATTTAACGGCATTAACATGACCTCTAAAAAGTAACAGCCCTAACAATTATTGCAAGTCTGTTAGCGCCATCTAGCAGTGTAAGTAAAAACTAAATCGCACTTATTGTAAGATATTAACAATTGGCCTTCTATTGTTGACAGTTTTGGAGATAATTTATAGATGGCGCTATTAAACAATTCCAGATACAGCAAAAAAGTATAGATCACAATTAAATACCTATAGAAATATGAGCTTTAAAAAATTATATTTGGTTTAAAAATTTCAGAAAACACTGTGGTATTAAATTTAAATAAATAGACTATACATTTTTAACGTTTTATTTACTTAATTCTCTGTGTATCCACATGTATAACAGTGGATATGTTATTATATACGTAGCACTTAATATAATACTTATCACATATCAACAAAATCGGAACCCGTTTAACATCAAAAATTTTCGGTTAAAATATAAATATAAACTTAATTTTAAAATAAAGTAAAGCTAGAAATATGATCAAACCTACTAAATTTTTCAGTCTCGTCCGGATTTATAATAAAGTCACATGACATACATACGATGTATTTACGATTTATAATCTTATGTATTGTTATATAAATTGTATAATTACTACTAATAAAGCTCTTGTGCACGGTTTCTCAACTTTTTTAATGTCGCGACCCACTAAGCCCCTGTTTCAATCTAAAAAGGAACTTATTTATAGGTCGCTAACATAACTACCTACTTAGGTATAACACCTCTTGCAAATGTCTTTAGGCTTGCCATACTTCAAAAACATACATGTATTGAATACTGCTCGTAATTACGCATGCATGCACCTCTACATTTTAGAAGACACATCAATATTTTCCGCCATAACATTGTCCGGTAGAAATCCGCTGTTAGAGTTTCCTTTAGATCTTGTTTCAGTACTCGCGTTGGCACTGGTGCTATTGGCTTTGTTTTCTTGACCAGCCTTTACTCTGAAAAGTAAACATTAAAGTGTTTTAAGGTAAATGTGTCAATCGTTGGAAAAGAAACCCGAATTGCATGTGAATATGGTAGCAACGGTGGAGAGAGGCGAAGACGTCGCGCGATCGACGAGCAAGATGGCTATTATCAGATATATAAGTTACTCTATGATGACTATACTTGAGCTATTACAAACGTGCAAACTGAGTGATAAATCATTTTTATCATACCTCTCGCTCACACTTATAGGTATATCGGAACTCTCGCTCGCACTTCTAGTGTTGTGTGTAACAATAAAATATATATTTTTAACTAAATAATCAAATCATGCGCAAAGCCAAATAGTTTAACTCCCCTTCCCTCATCTCATACCTGAGATACTTTAATCAACAAAGACAAATTACAATTACAATATCAAGAAACATTAAAAGAAAACTTAACATTAATACAAAATACAAATTAGAATGATCACGCGTCGATATCAGCAATTGTAATTTCTATATTTTAAGATGACAAATTTCTTACCATTGAGTATAAATACCCAGAGTGGTAATGTGAATAAAGGCTGACTTTTTAATGTTAAGATAAAAATAACTCTTTAATAAAGTCTAAAGTTACAAATTAATGTCATTCAATATTTTACTTAGGAAATAGGCGATGACATTTTTTAATAATTTATACTTATTGTAAATTGTATTTGATTTGTTACCTTTTAGTAGTTTGCTCTGATGTTTTTTACGTTTTTATAGCAACACTTTGGTCGGTCAAGGATCATTGTCGAGGTTCTGACTATACATCAGTTGATATCTTGTCAGTGGCAGACAAATATTTATATCGTAATTTTGTCGCTCATTAATTATTTTTAAGTTATGTGCTGCATGTCTTACCTACACATAGCTATGCAGTTCTTTGCTTACGATATACCAATTCCAAGATCTAACAAAAAACCGGATTCAAAAGATTACTAATAACTGACAAGCTCGATGGCGCATTCGGTAGTGACCCTGCCCCATGCGCCAAGAGTTGCGGGTTTGATCCCCCCCAGTTTAAACATTTGTGTGATGAATACTTTTGTTTGTTCTGTGTCTGGGTGTTAATATCTAATATTTAAGTACTTATATATTTGTAATACCACTGTTGTTTCTGATATCCGTAACACAAGTGCTTAAGCTACTTCCCTTGGAGTCAGATCAATGTATGTGATGTAGTTTGATATATTTATAACTATTTGTCTCAGATAGGATCCTCGAAGTTTGAACGGTTACACCAAGGTACTTACTTATTTAATGCTTAGACAATCATAGGTATTTCACTTACCTTGGCTTAACGCATAGCATGAACAGATTGTTGATAGGTGCTTCAGCAAACAGCCAAATTAAGAAAGCGCACACAGTACCAATCACTATGACGCTTACAGCTGCCATAAACTGAAAAAGAACAGAATATAATATTAGGCTTTAAGGATAATCAACACCGAATATAATCTATACTTATAATAAATCTGTAGAGGTCAATTCTGTACATGAAATATATTTTCAAAATAACTATCAGGGGGTGATTAGTGGTCGATACTGATGCCAAAAATGCAATCAGTAAAATTATTGTCTGTCTGTCTGTCTGTCTGTCTGTATGTTCCTTATAGAAACAAAAACTACTCGACGGATTTTAACGAAACTTGGTACAATTATTCTTTATGCTCCTGGGCAGGTTATGTATACTTTTCATCACGCTACAATCAATAGGAGCAGAGGAGTGAAGGGAAACGTTGGGAAAACGGGAGAAGTTACTCCATTTTTTAAGTTTCCGTCGCGTGTGCAGCGTTAATGGTTAAAGTTACATAGAAATCATGTATGACGGAATTAGTCTTTATAATATTAACCATAAACGCGGGAGACACCGCTGGCACAGCTAGTACCTAATAATATACGAGCAACTGAAATACAAAAGACATATTAGCTACGACCGTAATCGCCATCACATCAGTGGTCTATTGTCTTGTTACACGTAATATTTTTTTGCAATGTCATATCATCTTTCTAGCGTTATGTCCCGTGCTTAAACGGGGACCGCTTAGACCATGATCCAGGAATTAGCGAGTCTGGTAATTACATTGAAGCGACTGCCGATTTGACCTTCGTAACCCTAAGATATGGAAACCAGATTTTTTTTGGATCATGGTTACAAATCCAAAGTTATTTGAATATACAGGTTTCATCACGCTCTTTTCCCTCACCGTCGAGCTAGTGATGTCAATACGTTCATAGATTTTAAAAATCCAGAGGTACATGCCCGGGTTTCCGCAATCCCTGGTTAAGAGGCGCGTGTCCTTACCATTGAGCTACCACCGCTCTCCTTCTTGCACTATCATATACCTACACAGACTTAAAATTTTCACGCAATTAACCCTTTAACCAACAGGTGTGCTTAACTAATGTGAAACATGTGAGCCATGATCTACGTTGGACAAATGGACCGATTTGATTTTTGCCTAAGAGCAAAAGGCGTGTTAAACGCAATGTAATGTGATCATTAATGTAGCAATTTGGTCTTAATAGATTTGATAAGACAATGATTGCGTGGGGATAACCATTAGTCCATCGTCCTTAACCCTCTGACCACGTACCAAACTTGTTTTTTGCATTGATCAACACAAATTAAATGTGAGGTGATCGTCAAATCGTGGTCAGATGTTGGGTAATAAAAGCAATTATGATTTTTGAAACGAACATGTTCGTGCTTCCGAAGGTATAGTTATTTAATCTCGGTTAATATGTCTAGTAATTTGATGACGTCAGTGGTTAAGCTTACCTAATCATAGGATATTGACGTGACATTGACAAGATGTAAATATCTGAAGACTTTGCTGATAGACGTGAAATAATAAATGGTAAAGATAAAATAAATAATAAAATACTTATTTTAATATTTTACCATATTATATTATAAGACTAGCAGCGTCCTGCGGTTTAACCCGCATAGCTTCCCGTGGGAATATGGGAATAAAATATATTCTATATCACTTTCTATCAACGTAGCTTTCCATTGGTGAAATATTTTTTTAAATCCGTCCAGTAGTTTCGGAGCCTATTAAATATAAAAAAAAAATCTTTTCTCTTTTTTATATTAGTGTAGATAATATATTCCCTCAGATTGGCGAGTTAAAATGGTTACAATCAATTTAAAATTAATAGATAATCAAGATTATGTTTCGAGCATGATGACTTGACTTGCTTCTTGACTCCTTCGGAAATCGAAGGCGTGATTATATACATTATGTAAATATGAACTAAAATAAACTAACTATAATATTTAAAAAAGAATGGAGCTTATTATTCTGTTGAGCTGAGTGGCAAAGTGGAACTTTCTTTGCCGGTTATATCATAAACCCCTTAAAAACGCAGCATCCTTACCACCGAGAAATGATCGTAGTAGACGGAGTTCCGAGCGATGCCGACGTTGCGGACGATGACGATGGTGTGCGTGAGGTACAGCCCGTATGCGAGCCGGCTCAGCGGCACCCACGGGTACCACGTTAGGAAGCCGTGCACCAAAGCTGTTCAAATAAAGAATGAAGAAAATTAAGGAGATGGATTTGACGATCTTTCAAAAATACTGTTCCTTACAAGCACATCACATCTCGTGAAATATGATAATATGGAACATATGATTTGAATTTAGGTAAGTATAACTTTCTTATCTATTCTTGACTCCACATTAACCAACTTTAAAAAAATCTGAACTGTTTATTTATTTGACGGCGTCGTTGGTGCAATGGTTTAGGGTTCGCTCCCCACACCGGGACATAAAGGCGTGAGTGAAACAACTATTAGTCCCGGGTCTGGGTCTTTGAGACACCTTCGTTAATTCTGATTTCCATAACACAAGGCTAAAGCTTAAACTTTGGAATGAAATCAGTGTTACCTACATTGAAGCGATATTCAATGACAAGGACAATTTTTGGTTTTTTTCAATTTACCTTAATGACAAGGATTTATGGTCAACTTCATAATGAAGTGTTCATCTGCAGTGATATCTAGTCTAAGTATAGATTAATTAAGTTTACAAATTTGTAAAATTTGGCATTTAAAAGAGTTACTATCGAGTTTCTTACCGGATTCTTCTCGATAGAGTCTACCTTCCGAACCGGTGGTAGTATTATTTCTTATCCTTTATTTTATGTATATTGACTATTTATAAGTGCTTTCTTGAAGCCCATATAAATGAAGATATTTTTGAATTTGAATTTGAATGTGTATTTATTCTCGCCCATAAACTACTTGAGTCGGAGTATTTACAGCCCTCCTGAAGTAGTTACTTACGGACTTTCCCGAAGGAGCAGCATAGCAGGAGCAAAGCGACCCCAATGGTCCATAAAGGCCGGTTGAGGGCGGCGTACAGAGCGCCCTCTAAGTTGGAGTAGCTCCTCCACAGATATGAGGTCCCACTCAGCATCACTAGAAACAGTATGATAACGCCAATACACGCGCCGATTACTGCGCGTGTCTGAAACGGAGACAATTTTTTTAAATCCATAAAGTCATTAAAGCTGTTTTATTAAGCGTTTATCCTTAAGACCTGGTCACGTTTGGCTCTGAATGGCCAGATTAAGAATTTCTTCATCATAATTATCAGCCTATATTTACTACTGCTACTGTTAAACATGGGTCTTTTCAAGTATTTGAGTCAATTTAAATTACAACTATAGGCGATCTTAATATTAGTCACATAGCCAAAACTCGAAGCCTGCTATTTTTAGAGTGCCCGCCATTTTTTGCATAAATGTCCGGCTAAATAAATAGGATCCGGTCGGTCCATTTGTCCGCTCTCCAGACCTGGCAGCCATAGACAGAAGTATTGATAATTAATTTGTTGATTACACTTGTTAATTTTAAAATTGGTCAAGCTTTTTAGTTAAGAGAACTAGTCATTTCTTCTCCAGTCGATTCGAACTAACCTGCGATAGTTTTAGCTTGTCTTTCATCTGGACGAAGTAGCAGCCGGCGAAGAAGCCGATGACGTAAGGTGCCGCTCTGGTGTGGCTCTTGATGTACGTCAGCTGGAACTGCTCGTTGTTCCGAGGGTTCACTAAGAAACTGTGAAATAATTGATAGAAAATAATAATTATATCACATTTTAGTTACCACAAGAACGTGTAGAAATCCTAGAGTAGCCCCGTGTTGGTCTGGGACTTGAAAAATAACGTGCCAACTGTGTTTCTTGCCTAGCATGTCGCAAAAGGCGACTAATGGTATATCGGGTTTTGGGTATGTGATTGTATAGGCGACGAGCTAGCCACTTGTCAGTACTTTTTCACAAATTTCCGTTTAACTCAGCCGAGTTTTATTTTGCTAGCTACCCTTTGACTCTGCTGCGAGAATTACGAGTGTGAATAAGTTAGTTTCAAATATCTAATTATGCTTTCATATGAAAAATATAAATACATTGCAATAGTTTACACCTTAAACCTTAAATGTTATATATTTAAGGTCTCAAAGAAATATAATTATACATTGGAATGATATTATAATGGCATCGGTTTTGGACATAAAGAACGCACAATACCATTGTAATATTAAAAATATTATTATTCTTAAAGGGCATGAGTTATGTTAGCTATATCATTACAAGTAATAATTACAAGAAATATCAACTTTTATTTTGTTAAGTACAAGTACTTTAAAAAATACAAATTACTCAAACCATGACTACAATGGTTAAACGTAATTATGTGGAAGTCACGCGATCTTCCCTTCGTCGCTTCGTCTGACCGATGCAGTGTGGAAAAACACTTAATTGTTCTACGATAATGTCGTAGATGTGGACTAATAAGCACTTAAGGGGCTATTAAGTTACTGACAACTTCGATTGCTGTAATAAATAGTCATCTTAGTCAAAATAAGTAAGAATCTCAGATTTTGAGATAGCTATAAGCTTGTATAAACTTTTTTTTGACATCCTAACACTTATCTCAACACTTACATGTGACGCGATTGTGACAGACGCGTACACCCTACGGTGTACGCGTCTGTCACAATCCAAGGTCAAAAGACCCAAAATCTATATTTTGCAAAGATGTCGTTTCCGATAGGTATTATGCTATTTGTATTTATTATTAATATTGTAGAAAATAAGTTTGAAATAACTCTAAGCACAAGATATTTGATATAAAATCCTTTGTACAGATGAATATTACTTCACCGTTAGTGATTCGACGAAGGAGACACCCACATATTCAATAGCGATGAAAAATAATGATTTCATCGTACGCACCTCAACCAGAAATATCCAACAAACATACATTACCAACAAGAATAATTCTTTTTCCTAAATCTTCTATCATTTTTTTTTCAAGATATAATCTTTAGTTTACATTTTATTGATTATGTTTGTATGAACCGATTAGACAGAAAGATATATTTTATTTGTCCCGTTTTGGTATGGGTCTTAAAAGAATTTGCCAACTGTGTTTCTAGCCTAGCATGTCGTAAAAGGCGACTAATGGTATATGGGGTTTGGGTATGTCATTGTATAGGGGCGAGCTAGCCACTTGTCACTACATACATAACATCACGCCCATGATCCCCGAAGGGGTAGGCAGAGTCAAAAGGGCCGCATGCCCCTTCAACCACATTCACCCAAAAATAAACCAAAAATAAACCCGGGCTGGGTTAGATGGAAAGTTGTGAAAAAGCAGTGACAACCGGCTAACCTGTCGCCTACACAATCACACACCCAAAACCCGATATACCATTAGTCGCCTTTTACGACATGCTAGTCAAGAACCACAGCTGGCATATTCTTTTAAGTCCCAGACCAACTTGGGACAGGGGGCTGGGTTGGATGGAAAGCTGTGAAAAAGGAGTGACAAGTGGCTAGCTCGTCGCCTACTCAGTCAAATACCCAAAAGCCCTTAAACCATTCACCTTTTACGACATGCTAGGCAAGAACCACAGTTGGCACATTCTTTTTTTTGTCCCAACAACATGGGCCAAGTCCCAGACCAATATGGGACAAACTCTTGTCACTACTTTTCACAATTTTTCCATCTAATCTAGGCCATTGTCCCGTGTTGGTCTGGAACTTATAAATAATGTAACAACTGTGTTTCTTCCCTAGCATGTCGTAAAAGGTGACTAATGGTATATCGCGTTTTGGGTATGTGATTGTGTAAGCGACAAACTAGCCACTTGTCACTACTTTTTCACAATTTTCCATCTAACCCAGCTTAGTTTAATTTAGGCTTGAGTGCTGCCCCTTTGACTCTGCCTACCCCAACGAGGAATATCGGCGTGATATTATATATGTATGTATATGTATACTAAAGCAAAACAAATGTGTATGGAGTAACTAATACTTAAATCTTACTCATATGTGAAGAGTTGAACCGCCTCCAATTCGTAGACATAATTGATGACGCCCGGCGTGACTACAGAGGCGATAGACAGCACGGCAGCGCACGCGACGCCGACACTCCGCCATCGCCTGTAGACTGTGTACGTCACCACCGCCACGGTGAAGTAGTGGAAGTCACACGGAATGTACCAGGACACCACGATGCACTGAAATGTTGGCACTTGTCATGGTAAGGTTTATTGGAGGTGTTAGAGGAACCAAGGCTCTGCCGCTACCCGTAACACCTCCTCTCAAGCCATAAGGGGTAGAATTTTAGTAGGTTTTATCCAAGCCACCTACCTGGAATTTGGCTGGAAAGGAGGTCTCAAAACAGCAAGGTGACACACACAAGGTTATTAACCTGGAGTCCTTAGACCCCCAAAATCCTTAACAGTAACAGTTTTTTATGTAACAAACTGTTAATACCTTTATGGAAATAAATTAGAATCATGATTCTTTATACTAATGTGGACCATTAACTATTTAAATTAAATAGCTGCCAAACTACCACAGTCCGTTAGCAATAGAGATGAATTTAAAAACGGTAAAGAACCCGAAAATTAGGATAGAAAATTACTTACAACTTTCTCCGTGTCAACGTAATTGCTGACCATAAGCAGGTTGAGCCACCAGTTTTGACGGCACATCCCGGTCTCCTCCTGGACGAAGCGGTCCCAGAGGGGCCCAGATCCCATGTGGGGGAACACTGCACACACATAGAATATCACCACGGCCAATGCTACTGCTAACCTAAAAATATATAATGACGATACATGTTTTTATGTACACCAAACTGGATAAGAACCACTTAGATTGGTAGTCCTGAAAATTTTAAGCATCGTAACAGTTTTATACAGTACCTACATAAGCTTTGTTTTAGGGTACCTACATTCGGGATGCTGGCATGTCAAAAAATTGGACGTGCATACGAATTTTATGATTTATGAATCCACTTGCTGAATTAAAGCTATTCATATCATTTTTAAGGATACAGAAGTAAATATCCCACTAAAAACATTTTCATGTAAAATGTTGTCAAGACGAGACCATATGGCTCTCACTGTTAAAAAGTTATCAGATCTCACGTAGATCTGAGCTAAGCTTTTAACTCTACAAGCCCTAACTTTACAAGTTCTACACCTTAGTTAAAGTATGTGACTCGGCCATAGAATTCTAGAAGTTGAAAATAGAAAATTTGCTTAGTCTTACCTTATGTATCTTTTTATTATGAACAGCAAGATATTAGGGAGCTTTTCAAACGATACAATTATTTTGGCTAAGAAGAATCCGGAGATGAAGAAAAATGTATCCACGAAGACATCGTTATGCAGAACAAACATTCCAAATGCTGAAAATATATTCTGGAAAAAAAGATATATAAATTGTATTTAACACATTTTGAAGACCACTCATTTGCCCTTTAACTTAGTATATAGAGGAAATTTACTCTCATAGGCTCCCCTCCGTATTCCAGGGGGAGAGGATCGTAGGTCGGCTGCGCGTTCCCAGGCTCCCTACTCAAGTGATTCGTCGGAACACCCTTGGATTTTAGTGGGTACGCTATTTTTCAAGGATGGAGAGTAGCACATAACCATAAACATAAAAAAGTGGTATGCCTAAGGCACTTTCGGCTACGACGGCCAGTCTCAACGAGGATTAGCCCGCTACACAGAAGACATTGTGCACAAGTGTCTGCGCAAACAGAAGTACACTCTCTGTTCCTTCACTCTTTTAGCCCGGTGAGACAGCAACCCGACATGTCCGAAGAGAGGTCAGGCGCAGGACCAACGGCTTAACATGTCTTCCGAGGCACAGGGTGATTAAACCGCCAGCTTCCTGACTCCGGGCTGTCATTGAGTAATTCAATATTGAAATACTCAGACACAAAGTTTTGACCCGACCAAGGATTTGAACCCTCTTGGCCCTTGGGTGGCGCATGCTACCTCTAGACCAACGAAGCAGTCAAAAAAAAAATTTGCAGGATAAATACTTACACTGTCTAACTTAACCCCGTTGCTGATAGGTCCAGAATTGATCATGCCAGCGAAATGGCAGATCGGGATGAAGCAAAGAGTAATGTATCTGATTCCATAAATGACTTCCAGGCCGTCCTTCTTCACCCTCAATAGTTCTCTAGCATTTTCTTTTATGCAAAATGCTTTGAATATTTCGTATTCTGTAAATAATACTTCTATATTATAAAGGGTTCAATTTAGATAACATCTTTAATAGTGTTTTTAGTTTTAAATTCTTCTTAGAGGGACCGGCGGCTTCGAGCCGCACGAGATTGAGCAATAACAGGTCTGTGATGCCCTTAGATGTTCTGGGCCGCACGCGCGCTACACTGAAGGAATCAGAGGCCCGGGCAACCCGTTGAAACTCCTTCGTGCTTTGGATTGGGTTTGCAATTATGGTTTAGTGGCTTATTGCTCATTGAGAGCCATTTACTTTCTGTATGTGGACGTTAATATTATCTGTCAGGAATAAATAAATAAAAATTAAACAGCTGCAAGTACTTACTTATGCTGCGTTTGCGTGGTTCTACGTTTCTTTGATTAATGAAAGTGCATATGAGGCATACGAGTATCGATGACATCATTAAGGCTCTGGAATAAGATTAATAAACTGAAACGATTTTGTCGATAGAACAGTCATAAAACAGTTAGTGTATAACGTATAACGGAGACCATTATAACGCTTAAATAGATTTGCCTTATTTTCAACTGGTCCGTATATAATAATCTGAGTAGATAACGATGTATGTGAAAAAAAAAAATGTATCGTACGGAAAATGCAAGAAAATTAAAGGTTACAAGTGGCCAGGACAACATCTGCAACATTTTATACATCAGGTACCTCAGACCCCGTCTTTTTCAAGGAGTTATTACATAATTATAGTGTAAATACACTAAAAGAGGGATATGTAAAATATTTTTCCAGGCTAGTGTAGCCGGATGACAATTTTGTTTATAGATTATGAAACTATTTAGAGGATTTGCTTACATAAACGCGTAGAACGCCGCGTCGTACTCCCTAGGGCGGTCAGCTCGCTGGCACGGCTCGCTGACGTGTATGCGCGGGCGCAGCCCCGCGGCGCCCAGGTGGCTGCGGGCCAGCATGGCGCTCACCAACCGCTCCACGGAGCGCGGTTGGCACGACGCCGGCACACATGCCCCCCATGTTAGGTACTTCATGGGGCGCACGTATGGTGTGTGGTGCTGCGATAAAATTTGTTTTATTTATTGAGTTTTTATATGAGCGTAATTTAGCTTAGTTAAATCAGATCTTATTTAGAGACGGAACTAAAGAATTCTAATTACGTTAGTGACATGAAAATCGTCACTAATTATTTTGTAAATACACAATGTACTTTGTTAATGAATTTAAGTATGTTACCAGCTACAATTAAATCTCCAGCATCTTAACTTTTCAATAATCTGTGTCAAGTATTATATAATCTATAAATCTCCTCACATGTCAAATTTCAGTTTTCTAGATAAGGGCCAATTTTTTATGGTCAGGTAAGAATTAACCGACTCTTATAGTATAAAGTCACCATTTGTGAATGTCATACGGTATTTTACTTAGGAATCAGGCAATGACAACTTACAATCAACCGGATTGTAATTAATTCGATTGTTATCTTTTATCTGACTGTTAAAAAATTTGCCCTTAGTAGTATTGGCTAGGTATGCGTTGAAATAAAATAAAAAAATAAGTGGAATAATATTTTTTAGTACAATTTTGGTTTTTAGGTACTTAGATTGGTTCTGGAATTAACAGTGGGACTACCATGTATTCCCACTGTTAATTCTAGAAGTTAGAATTACTCCGGGGATTATGGGCGTAATTTTATGTATATATGTATGTGCAATTACTTTTAACCTGGACCTGAGTTGAACAATATTCTATGAAACTATTACTCCTTAATTAGTTGCATTAATAAGGCACTCCTGCGCAATGTATAAACTTTATCTGTTCTATTGACGACATTGCGTGTATAATGTCTTGTTAAGAGGGACATACGTAGGTAAGCAGCCATGCTATGCGGATACATCTCATAAATTGATTTTATGCTGTTAAGTACTGAGGCATTTAATCCACTTACCTGTATAAAATCCAAAGCGTTGCCATATGGTCCTGTTTCGTCCAATCGTTTCTTCTTGGCGTGGTCTTCCCTTTCAAGGGATACTTCAGCGAGGCAGTACTGTGTCTTCACTTCCGGATGGGTGGCTGACCAGGGCGTGCGCATGCATTGGTCAAAATTTCCCAATTGGTAGCGGTTTCCGGATAAAATACCCGTAGGTTGGGATGAAACTGAGTCCCACTCTGTACAATGTAGATTTAGTTTTTAATTCATCTTCCTTATTTTGCACGTTTCATTCTGTTAATTCACTATTTGATTTAGTGTATATCTTTGTAATCCCAGTAGTTCAAGTTCATTTGAACTAATGTAAGAGTTGAAATTAAGTGACTGAACTCATGTACGTAATCGTATTGAAACCAAATAAAAAATATTTCATTATTATGTTGATTTTGATAAGAAAATAAAATAGAATTTTAAATTTTTGGAAGTTATTTCAATTAATCCAATAGAAGAGTAGTTTACAAACCATATTTGAGTGTTGTTTTCATGAAAAGTTCTTTTTGATGGTGGATATTAAGTAGCATGAATTATAACGACGTAAATAAGTAGACCTTAATCTAATTGATACTGTTTAGTGCATAACAATAGACATTGTATCCATTGTTTGTTACTCTGTTAGTAAACAGTAGCTACTAATAATACAGAGTTAAGACAAAGTAACTAGCAATCTGTTTCTAATCGCATTTAAGTTTAAAATGAAATTCGATTAAGTGTGTAGGTTAAAAACCAGAAGGAACCCTTATATTTCAATAAACCAGAATTATTGCACGAATAGATCCATTATCTTCCATTATTATCTATCCTTTTGGTATAGGGTTGCCGTCCGTCCGGGTTTCCCAGGATTTGTCCTAGTTTAGAGGACATCCGGAGAGCGTCCGCGCGGGGCTTCATTTGTAGTCCGGGTTTAAAAATGTAAAGTCTTGGGCCGCCCCGACACAATCACTGTGCCCGCACGCCGCAATCAACCGACTAACCGACCCGCTAAACTCATCATCATTTTCAACTGTATTTTATTACACTGACTATGTTTAAAAAAATCAGTTGATATGTCCGGGTTCTGGGCACTAAAATCCGGGGTTTTCACGCGTTTTGTCCTGGTTGCCAAATTTTGGAGATGGCAACCCTATTTTGGTATAAGCGGATCCTGCCTAAGTCCACACATGTACGTGCCCGGGTTTGAACCAGCACACATCTCTCGTGAAACGAGTGAGTTTATTAAGTTACGACCGCTTGCATGACTTGATTACCACACATAAAGACAATGAGAAAATTAAACGCTATATATGTCAATAGTCAATAATAATAAACACTGTTTAGTGTAAAGTCAAGGCTAGGATATCTAATGAATACAACGACTAGGCGTATTTATTAACTGATCAAGATATTGGCGCGGGAAATATTTCATAGCTTTTTCAGTAGAGCGATTACTTTTTGTATGCGAACTGTTTATCAGGTCAATATATTTTCCTGCTTAATAAGATTCTTCCAAATTTATAGTGTCATTTAATTTAATTATCTCCCTAGATAAATATTTACACATTTTTAATATAGTTGGCAATACACAATGTGCTTTAATACCTTAACTTGATCTTTCATATTTTGGGAAAATACTTCCTTCTGAAATACAGTTTCCATTAGGTCAGGGATTCAATTTATAAATAGTAAGTATATTAAAATGCGACGAGCAAGCCACTTGAACTTTAATTTCTAATTCAATTCAATTCTTCAATTCTTTTTCATGAATTATAAAAAAAGGAGTCATTTCCAAAATTCATAAAAAACAATTAAATTTATTATCGCTCCCTCGATATGCCTACCCCTTTGAGGATTGAAAACGTGGTGGTATATACGTGCAGTAAATATATTTCTTGCTTACACACGAAACTTACCCCAAACAGCCCACAGTGTGAAATTCTGCAAACTCCTAATCAAATTTAAGGTTTGGTTTAAACACGGCACTTCCTCGTCTGTCCAGTTCTGGTGCACTAATCCTGCCACCACATCCTCAAGGTAAATGTATTTTCTGCGATCTTTCGACTCCGAATTTCCGAAACCGAAAGTTCTCACATTGTCGACTCTTTCGTCAACCGGTAACCGGGTAGTGGTGTCATATTTCACATTTTTCGTCACGTAACATGTCGCACAAGACAAAAGTAGAGGAAGCCAGGCTAAAATAGACGTAATAGGCTGCATTGCTTGTGGAGTATCAATAATCAACTGAGCAGAGAAAAATTGTTTGACTTTATAAACGCTAGTTACTAGTTATTAGTCATAATAAGGTAGGTAGTAGTAATTAGAGCCGCGGAGATTAAGTTTGAATGGTATCTGATTAGATGAGTGATTTATAGTAGATCCGAATGTTATAGTTTTAGTCAGACTCTTTAAATAATGGGTAACTTTAAAACTAATAATTACATAGATTTTGGTTATCAATCGTATATTTAACTTTAGAAATTTACAATCATTTTGTATCATAAGGATTTTTAACAATAAATGTATTAAAACAATGAACTACAAAATAAGTAAATATATTTTATAGGTATAGTTTAATAGCGAAAGGTGTTAATCTCGGTTACTGTCCATCGAATTCGCTAAATTTTACAAATATTTTTTAATTTATTTATATACAAATAGCTATATATATTTATACACAACAACCTTTTATTAAAATATTAAGTTGAGGTTTTAACTACTTAAGCCCCATCTTGCGACTATTGTGTGTAAAATTTACCCAAGGTGTTACGCATGCGTTCGGGTTCGTTAGGGGAGGCAGGGGATTTGGTTCGGTGGTACAATAACAGTTTGACTAGTTTTGTAAGCGGTGTAATGTGTTCGTAAGGGGACAGATGTCGCTGACGTATACATTTATAAAAAATTAATGCCAGAGCTCTCTCGATATCTAATAAATTTGCGAATGGATCTTAGTTGAGGTTTCATGCAACTCTGAAAAATTGGTCTTATGGATTATTATTATCATTAGCCTTAATCAAAACTAGCACGTAGGACAATGTTTATCCCTGACTGTGCATTAGCCGGTGCATAATGTTACGGGCAATCAATTTAATCCGGTATTGTATAGAAGACTCTTTATGCATTCTATAGAATGGCTAAAGAGTTCAGGCACGAATTAACGACTTTGGTGTTGTATACAATAGCTAGGTATTGTATAAAATGCCTGGACTATACACATTGCCGGTAACACATATACAGGACTGTACTGAATGTTCGGTACTTCCATGGGCAAGTTTACATGGAAACCACGGTCAGATTGATTTTTTATAGTAAACCATGAGTCAGATTGATTTTTTATAGTTCCGAACCAACACGAAACAATTTTGACAACAATATGACAGCTTTAGTTGGGTTTAAAGATGCTAGATCAAGGAGTTTCCATTTGATATCAGTTGACATTCAATCAGTGACAAATCACTAATATCTTTTGGACTCTTATCGCCTGTACTCTGTGGGGTATGAGCGTCTTATTATTACGAACTAGCTGTGCTTGCGGTTTCACCCGCGTTTATGGTTTATCGAGGATTTATCGAGGAAGGATACAGGCTATATAAATGTTATATAGCCTATATCCTTCCTCGATAAATGGGCTATCTAACATTGAAAGAGATTTTCAAATCGGATCAGTAAATTCCTGAGATTAGCGCGTTCAAGCAAACAAACGAATAGATGTATACGTCACAGCTACCTAAATGTAAGACCCTGATTTCATTCTCATACGACATTATACTATAATTTAGATTAATATGAGAGAGATGTAGTTTAGTAGTTAGGTTAAATACTTTATTTAGGTAAATAATAAACACAAAAATATAATTTTTTAGCACATTTATTCAGTATTCAATAAATATCTACATAACTACATTGGTCTAATTAAATAAAAGAACACAAAAGAAAAATGCTAATTTACACTAATATTTAAACTTTTTTTTAAATAATTGCTGTAAATTGAATATTGTTTTATTATCTAAAAGAGTTGCATTACAACATATTAATGTTTAGTTAATTTAGTATGCTATGAGCTGTTTCTTACGACACATGTTAATATTTCTGTACTAAATTATTATGTAGTAATTATTATGTCATACATATATTAGCTACACCTATTTATAGTTTTGTTAGCACATGTTAAGAAGAGTCTTTTGCCTATTGCAATTAAAACAAACCCTAAGAAACTAATCACTCAAGTTTAACAGAAGTAGTTGTTTAACAGAAGTACTGTAAGGCGAACATTGGCATGTTCGCCTTATCTGTATAACATAGGCCACTTAGACATATGTCCAAAAATATTTGAAAAAACAGTACAAAATGGTAGAATATTTGTCTACTTTTTATTAATACATTACACCAGTTACTAAAAGATTAGGTTATTTAAAGATATTGTTAAAATAGTAAGTTTAATCAGATTAGTTAGTAACAACAGGTGCAAAGCTGAACATAGTATTCAAGGGAAGGCATTAATTTGAAATTATGTGTCAATGAGTAAAAAAAACTAATAGCCATTGTTCTATGTCGAGCAAAAAGGTTAAATAACATTGAATATTGCTTCAATAAATTACATAAATTTTTAGTAAACATTTTTTTGTAACATTTTCTGTTTTACATCTGAGTGAACATACCTACAATGTATCTAACAACAATTATTAAATAACATGCTCGAACATTATAAATAAATATGTTACATAATTATTATTTATGATGTAATGATGCTATGTACAATATTAACTAAACTTAACAACTACTTAATACCTATAAACACACAGCTTTTATATTATATTCCTACTTATACATGGTTATCTGGTTACAGTTATTTAATATTGAAGTTACTTTTAGTGAAATTATATTTTTCAATTTTGTAAACAAGATGTCTTAAAGCGTCTGCTGTAACGTAATTAATTAAGCAATATTTTTAAATGAATGAAAAGTTAATATGAGTAGTATGCAGAGAGTACATATTTATACTCTCATAAAATTACAAGTAGAATTCAATTTTGGTAACAAACTTGTATAAGAACTATTTTTCAAGTTAAGTAAGTTAGTAATTTTTTTTTACACGAGTAATTAGGATGTATAAAAAAATTACTTCACTTTAAATTGTAATCCGTTAAGAAAAAATAAATGATTATTAAGCATTATTAAACAAAAATATTTACGTATTAATTTGTGTACTTACACCAAATAATACGTAAATATTTTCTTCTAGTTAGTCAGCAACAAAGCAGCTATACACTGCTGAACCTTATTTTTTAGGTTAGACGATCTAAATATATAGTTACTTTGTTCCTGTTGTATATGAAAAACTATAGAACAAATAAAGCAAACCTTTTTCTGCAAGGAAACTGCTTTTAGGCCTTGTAAATATTAGTTTTAATCAAATGTACATTTGTTCTATTTAACTGTAAAATTTTTGAAATGAAATATTTTATTTACGAAAACACAACATATATTAAGGCGATATATTATATGCCAAATTATTAAAAGCATATTGCTACAATAAATATTTTGATTAAAATATAAATAAAATTATTTAAATCTATTAGTAAATAGCGTTTTCTTATGTACATATCTTTGGAACGCGTTACCAAGAACACACTGACTAGATTCCACTCGATACAGATGTAATATATAATATCTAATATTATATTATCTCTGATAAATTTATGAACTAAACTATACATTAAGTGCAACAATTAATAATATACAGTGCTAATTAATTTGCTACACGATTACAAATAAATACTAAATATCGGAGATGTTCATTATCTGATACATGATGTATGACGTACACATGTATAAGCAAAGGCACAATTATACAAATATAATCTTGTTTCATCTATGCTAAAAGCTCGGTAAACAAAAAAGTTATTTCGGATTTATTTAAATGTTTACTGTTTTGTGATTTAATAAAATTAACGAAAATGCATTTTATTGGAGACTGATATTATGTATTTCAGTTGAATATTTCAATATACCTTGCCCGCTATCTCATTTTTAAATATAAATGTTATATATTCATTCACATATATTGACTAGATTGATGATAGATAGAGTGAAGAACTTACAAGAAACTAAAATCTAAAAATAAATCTGTAAATATAACGACTAGAAATAGTGACAAAACTGACTAGCTCCAAAATTAAACCAAATAATTAATTTTGATTGTACCTATTTAAATACTTTGATTTTTTTTCTTAAAGTAAAGTTGACTAGGATATATTTGACCTCGTTAAGTTAAGACTAGACTAGAAATAGTGACAAAACTGACTAACTCAAAAATGAGACCAAAGAATAAAATTTTATTGTACCTTTTTACATACTTTAGTATTTTCCTTAAAGTAAAGTTGACTAGAATATATTTGACCACGTTAAGTTAAGACTAGACTAGAAATAGTGACAAAACTGACTAGCTAAAATGAGACGAAAGAATAAAATTTTATTTAATTTTGATTGTACCTATATACATACTTTGGTATTTTCCTTAAAGTTAAGTTGATTAGGACATATTTGACCCCGATTAGTTATAAAACTAATACAATTACAGTTAAATAAACTAAAAATAAGACTAGACTAAAGACTAGGGAATAAATTAAGATAAGAGATCATTTTGATGAGATTGAATGTAACAATAAAATAAAATTTCGTATCCTTGATAAGTGGCCGACTAGAATAGTTTTAAGAATGACTAGATTTTAAAAATAATATATATTTTTGAATGTTTGAAAATAATTAAAGAAAGAAAAAGTATGACTTAGAGTTTTGACTAGACTACAATATATAAGACTAAATATAACTTTATGAATTATAAGAAAAAATATTTGAAAATTACTAGAAAAGTTACCTAAATGTAATCAAGACAGTTTATATATTAATGCTATGTTAAAATATATACCTATAACTATAAAGACTGTTGTAAATTGAAACGACCTAGTTGTGTAACCCGGCCATTCCGATGTACGTACAAGTGAAAAGTTTATGAGATAGCTGGCTAGGATCTAAAAATATGCCCATGCATCAGATCGATAGCGATGACCCTTCACCCGATCGATTTCACAACTCCTTAAAGCTTTGCATTAGCTTTAAGACAGACAAAAAGTTATGGTCTTGTAATCAGACTTGGTGAAATGTTATCTCTTTATTAACTTAATGGAATTGAATTCTTGCCATATTAGTGTAATATACGCGATTGGTAAAGAAAAAAATTCGGCATTGAAAATTTTATATTTAATTTAAGAACGGGTATTGATTGTAAATCTGCGAAATCAAGCTAAGAGAAATAAAATTAAAAAATATATCTGTTTGCAAATAATGAGATGATTGTAAGTTATAAAGCCAAACGACAAAGCCAAAGATTGTATATCTTCTAGAATTATTTTTGCAAATATACTTCCTAAACTGTTTTATATATTTACGCCTTTCATGAAAAACAACGTTTGAGAAAAATTCTGAACTACTTTTTTTCAAATTTCAATTGTTTCACTTTTTTATTTTGTATAAGGACTTTTTTATTTCGTGGTTATCAAAACGTTGTTGTCGTATAATAGTGCCTTTGTTTGAAAATTAATTCTATAGTATACTTAATCTTTAGAACTAAAATTATATTTGCTAATAATAAATAAGGGAGATGTTTAACATCCCCATTAAATGCTTTTGGAATGTTGCTGTAGGAGATCGTGATATTTACAGTATCTTAGCGTATAGGACAATCAATTATAGTTTGACCACAAGTGCTGTACCGCGCTTTAGATAGAAGAGGTAAAGTGAGAGCAAAGTTAATAAAGCTTACTAAATTTTTTTGAACAATAACGAGATTATTTTATTTCAAATTATGTGAATAAAACTTTCTTTTTAATAAATCAGTTCTGATAACTATTAAATTGTTGATACGCACGAAATAACTAAATAGTTTTTTAGCAACTGTATATAATATAAAATGATATAAATTGATGTTACTAATTCCATTGAATATTTAAAATTTTAAGTTATTCTGCCTATTGGAAATAATTAAATGTAAATTATGTTCTCATTTTGTTTTTTTGCGTTTATTTTCATGTACAATTTTCAATCCTTATCCACTTTCCCTAAGGTGCGATACACCGGTTGCGGTCACCCTATAATCAATGATATCAATAATTTATAATTACCTACACTAATTGAAGAACAATACAATAATAAAATATGTACAGTCATAAGTGCTAATGATTAAAATCGCGTATTATCTTATATACTTACGGTTTTCTAAAAAATGATATGTATATGGTGATTTTATTACTTATTTTATATACATATACAAGCTGATGTAAGCAGTATCGTGTAAATATTATTATATTAAAAATGACTTCTATGCTTAGGAAAAAGCTGATTATACGACAGATTCTATATAATTATTTTATGTATATAATTAACGATATATTTTTATAATTTCTAAACTCGATTTTGTTTTGAAAAGATGTCAGCTATCATATTAAACACTTAGATTAAAACTATTTTTACTGTCGTTTAATTAATGCCAGATTTCATGCCAAATAATTTAACATTACTTTCAATACTTTTATAAATTGTTGACACGTGAAATGTTAAAGTGAAACACGTGTATAGTAAATACTGGTTGTCATCCCGAGTTAGGTACATATTCTTTTTGTTTTCTAGTGTGAATCTATTGACACGCAAATGCGAAACGAAAAGTGATTCATTACTAATAAAGCTGCTTAAGAAAAGTAAAGGTTGACGTCATGTCCGTAAGCGTACGTGGGTGCGTAAGGCGGCGCGTACGCAGGGAACCGCGGCACGGGCCGCAGCACGCGCCGTCACCCGCCCGCTCCGCCGCCGCCCTCGTCCTCCGACCCCGTCACGTCCAGGCTGCGGGAGTCCTCCGAGGAGCAGGAGGACGCGCAACGGGGCGGTACGGAGTCCCAAGCTAGCTCCTGCTGGGGAGGCGGAATCTTGTTCCAGAAGGTGTTGAAGTTGTTGTCTCGGAGAGTTTCCTGTGTTGAAAGAATGGAAAATTAGATTTCCAACCGCCTACCTTTGCAGTGCCCAGAATGGATATAAAAGATGAAGATAACACTGGATAATAAAGCATATGGGTGTCTAAATGTTCCTGCCAAAATGGACATTTTTGACGGTAACCGCACTTGTTCAGACAGACCGTTTGCTTGTTTAGATGGCATATCACGTCGGAAGACTAATGCTGTATTTAGTCTTTGGTTTGGGATTATATAGGCGACGAGCTAGCCACTTGTCACTGCTTTCACACAACTTTTCATTTAAACCAAAACAATCTAAAAAAAATCTAACTTTATTTTTAGCTGAATGCTAATTAAAGAGCTAATCGTTACTGGGACTCTGCCTTTACCTTTAGGTATTGCAGCCGTGATGGTATGTATGTATGCAAAAATAATCTTACCGTTTGATAAGTAGGATATTCAGCGTGAACCTGCCGGAAGGCGGAAGGCTCTTTCTCCTCGTTCTCCGGCTGCTCATGCGCCAACAGATGCTTCCGGAGGTACGCCTGCCTCCGGAAGAGCTTCCCGCACCTCTGGCAGGGGAACCGACCCGCGTCTGAGGAGGGTGCCTCGCGCCTCTTCGTGGCTCCTGGGACTCGGGGCTTGTGCCAGCGCCGGTGGGAGGCTAGATTAGCGGGGCAGTTGAACACCTAACGAGGAAAAGTATGAAATAAGTATAAATACACCACACGCAACATCACGCCCATAATTCCCGAAGGGGTAGGTAGAGTCAAAGGGGCATCAGGTCCCTTTAACTATCAACACGCTATTAATACCTAACTGATGAAAGTCAAGAGAAAAGAGTTGATAATTATGAACCTGACTTAAAAATATATATTTTCAATGATTTGGTTTCAAACTACAGCTGAGGATCCCCGTGAATTTTTATTTATTGAACAATAATCTGATATGTCTAGTTCCCCTATGTAAGGATTAAGAAAGTCAGATATTTGTTTGATCAGAGTTACTAAATCTAGAATTATGGTAAAACCGAGTCACTATTTAAAAGGGGATATATAGCCATGTAGAAGAAGTTAAGAAAAGGATATACTTATATATTTTTTTTTTGACCAAATGGTTTTTAAAACACAAATGCTACCAAGAAGTCGTCATGTACCATTTGCTATAAAACCAGTAATTTTATTATTTTAGACTTATGTATTTTAATGGTAAACATTTTTATACTAATTTACACCATTGTATGTGCTGAAATTTTATCTAAAAATATCGAAAGAGTATTTCTTTTAATACTATTTAATCCTTAGTAATGAAAAATGCACATGACCAAACAAATGTTAAATATAATATTACACCATGGTGTATTACACCATTTGTAAAAAAAAAACCAAAATATTTACACCATAGACGTTTAAGTGATCGTAAAATTGTTACCCCATAGAGATGCACGCTAATATGGCACAGTCACGCACCACGGAACCCATCAATTAAGGTGTAACAGCATTTCGCAGCACCATTGGGTGTCGCTTCCCATGGAAATGCGACAACTGTGGTGTCCCATGCACCCCACGGCCCGTTCCCACACGATCCCAAATTAATAGTTTAGATATAAACGTTATCGAACGCGATAAAAAGCATCATCATAGTTTTGGGATATAACATCGATTCGTGTGAAAGGGTTAGATAATAAATTGATATTGGTAAATGTATCTAATTGGTCAATTGTAACTAAGGACGATGAAACTTTACGTGGCAGTACCAAATATTATCCCAGAAACTTTGCACCCATTATTATGTTCAACACAAAGTGTATTAGGTATGGTAACTTTTTGATGAACGAGTATAATACCCATTTCAATTTCAAATTGAAAGTCGAATCTTTAATGAATGGTAGAAATTATATCTGTAGCTATTTTTTTATGTTTAATTATTCTAGATGTGTAACTATGTTTACTGTTCAGGAATTTCGCTTTACTAACGTATTAAAGAACTAGTGTCCCTAATTACTACTACACCGATCAGAGCCCACCTTTATGGGAAAAAACACAATAAAAAGAGAGTCAAAAACATTTCTTACCTTATCACATTCGGGACAGCGGTACTCAATATGCACAATTCTGGAACACCGATGTTGAGCCAGGGCGAATGCGTCCCCATACAGCCTTCGACAAAGTCTACAGATGTATCGTCCTAGACGATTTTCGATAGACGCTATCAGGGCTTTCGCTTCTTCGGTCACTTCGACAACGTTGAATGCTGGATCTATGTCGCCCTGAAAATATATTTTGGTTAATGCTCTGACGTTTATAATATTTACTGAAGCCGGGATTCTAATATAAGTACCATAAAACACAAAATTCTACAAAAAAAATTAAAATTAAATTATATGAACATCAATTACTGCACAAATGTTAGTGTTCGTGACAAAATAAAACCTAAGTATATGGAATAAACTGGTTAAAAAAATATCAGTCATTTGGATCATGTTCAAAGAAAAAAGCTTATATAAAACATTTTAACATTCCATTGGCCAAGATTCGACATCGATCGATAGAAGTTAACCCACACAAACTACGATAACAAAATACGATTGCTTAGCTTTTATTGTAGTCACAAAATAAGACTATTAGGTAATAGTATGTCATTAAAATAATTGTTATTACATCTAAATTAAACGTTTCAACTCCATATCTCAATTCAAAGAAAAGTATCGTGGCCAGTCCATTGAAATGGCGATTTATTTCGTAGTTAATGTCCCCGGGACACACCCCTCGGGTAACCGTCGCGGTTCGCCCTTAAAGCTGTTATTAGCGCAAAAACACAACACAATACACGATTTCATACCAGTTTAATTGCCTAAGCGATAAGGAAAGTCGCCTTGCAGCCCACAGTAATGGCACGGCAAGAACCTCTAATTAATAGTTCCTGTGCAACTTTGGCTTTCATATTTGATGTGTCTGATTGGAACCTTCGTTCATCAGAAAATACTTGTTATAGGCTTACAGAAAAAAAGGTTTAATTACCTTTCGAACTACTAAGGTTTCGTCTTCATCTAAATCTCTGATGATAGTCCCGGATACTGGAGAGGTCTTATCTTCATCGAACATCAACCTTCTAACAGCTTTACTCTTCTTAATCGGTTGTGTGGTTGGTTTTGGTGACTTTTTCGGCCGCTCCTCGACATCTTTAACTTCGACGATGTCGGGAGAACTCCTTTCGCTTTTAGATGGAGTCTCGGCTTCTGGTGGTAGACACGTTCTTAGCTCTTCGAAAAACTGTTTAGTGAATTTGAGCTTTTTAGCTTCAGGACTATCACTGTCATTGGAGTTCTCATCTTCGAGTTTTCTCTTTTCAGCGTTACTATCTGTTTCTTCTTTTTCAATCGGCTCCTCAAAGTGGCGGAATATTTTTGGTGATTTTGCCGGTTTGTCATCAGTTACTTTCTTTTTCTGAGCTGGTGGAGGGGTACAAGGAGGTGTGATTGGAGTTGTTGATTTTAAGGACAGATCTAATGGTACTAAAGGTTCATTGTAGTATGCTAGATATTGCTGAAGAAGTGTGGGATGCTGTTGTGGGATAAGGTCATGGAGGTAGTCTGTAGAAATACGAACTGGCGGAGCTACATAATGCTGGTAGAATCGGGATGAACTGAGTCTGTGGAACTGTGGTAATGCCGCTTCCATGTTCGTTATTGTTCCTTGTTTTCATTTCATTGTTCACATCTCCGCCACATTTATGTCAACGTTATCTGGGAAAAAATAAAGATATTATAGGATTTCGACGTCGAAGATAATTTGGCAGAGTGCACAAAATGACGGTAAACGGCACAAAGCCGAGGCGACAAGAGGCAGGGAGCTGATTCATTGATTTTAGAGTGTTCTCTTTTGTGATTGTAACGATGTGTCTGGCTGAGGGAAATTCTTTTTCTTTGCTTGTTGCGATTTTATTAGAATTGCACTAATGTTGTAAGTTTGTAGTAATTTGATTTCAGCGACTAAAAACCTACTGTGCAGTCAATTCAGTCATTTGTTTAGACATTTCATATCTTCCTTCTAAAAAGAAGATTGCCAAAAGCTGAAATAAAATTACAACTTAATAAAAACTTCTTGCTTGCCTTCCGTGTGCCTGGTGCATTCGAACAAAGAATTTAGTTAATTTCAGGGCCATTCAATTAATGTACAGGTTTATTTTTAACAGAAAATAGTCGATATATAGTTAGTAGCATTTTAAATTCAAATTTATTATGATATTAGTGCTTACAGATGCAAAAACAAAATTAAATTTAAATTAAGCCATGTATTGCAATGAATATCCTAGCGCTTTGTTTTTTTTACATAAATAGTGACGTTATTAAAGCAAAATAATCACTGAACGAACCATTTTTGTACCTCATTTATTCCCATGCAATTAATATGAAAAAAAAAAGAAATAGAATAGCATTTATTTCCCCCGGATTAATTTAACCAGCTGATGGCGTCAACATAGTAATCCGTACACTACTTTCCCCAACCTACCCTTGTTAGGCCGGGGCAAAATAGCCCACGTTACCTAATTACTGTCGCGGAGATCGCTCCCACGCTCACCCCAGGCGCGCCCCTCCCAGAGGGATGGAGCACTCTGTTTACTTTGTCATATTTTGAGAGGTTAGTATGAATAAATTATGGCCGACAGACTGGTAATGGTTCATATCTATCCAATCGACTTTTTAATGGAATCGTAGTATTGAAACAATTACACATTTTTAATCTTGCTAGTAACATATTTTCATCTTGCTACAAGAAATCTACATATATTCCTATGTGCGTATGGAGCTGGAAGACAATATTGAAACCATGTCGGTGTATTTAGGTTAGATTAGATTTATTGAACACTAGCAGCGCCCCGCGGTTGCACTAGCATAGTTCCCGTTCCTGTAGAAATATGGGGATATAATATAGCCTGTGTTACTTCCGGATGAAAGATTTTTTTGAAATCGGCGCAGTAGTTTTTGAGTTTATTCATTACAAACATACACACACACAAAAATATAGAAAATACAAATCTTTCCTCTTTATAATATTAGTATAGATAGAATTAATGATAGGTTTCAGTCCGTATCTGAATTGAATATTTTCAGCAGCAAAAATAATTTAGGTACTGGGACAAAAAATGAGACTGAAAGTTTTTACTGCGCCTTTAAAGTCGTCTGTTATCTATTTAGAAACTTCTTCCTTTCAATTAACAGATCAAAACGCGTCGTCAATATATCTCGTATTCTGATATAATATGTATGCAAAATTTTATCATAAATTAAAATCCCCTCTCGTTCATCCCTACTAATATTATAAACGCGAAAGTTTGTAAGTATGGGAGGATGTTTGTTACTCTTTCACGCAAAAACTACTGAATGGATTTTAATGAAACTTTACAATAATATAGCTTATACACCCGAATAACATATATGATTTATCGATGTACCACGCGAGCAAAGCCGCGTGCAGAAGCTAGTTTATAGTATTACCTAGTTAGGATTAGGCACTCCACGCCGCCCGAAACGGGCTCGCCCAACTAGTAAGTGAGTGAGTGAATTCGTAGCAGCTTATTACACAATCCTACTTGCGCTATCTTCTTGAGGCGGGGTGAATAATTTCGGTAATGAAGGGGCGGGCGGCTGGGCGGGGCGCCCTGGCACCTACCGCCCATGTACTCAACATTTTTTGTCATATTTCTCCGTTAACTTCGATTCTTGGAAAAGAATATTATACTTTTTCAAAATTTCGTTTTACTATTTTTGTCATATTTTTCTTTTGTTTTCGATTCGTAAAATATGCTAGTTAAACAAGTTATTGACATACACGTACATTTCTTGATTTTCTGTTTATTCTTAATAGCAAATTTTAGAGAAAGAACTGTCAGCTAATAAAATTAAGGACATGTTTTGTTTTTATTTCGAGTTGTTTCGTCTATATTAGAGTTTATTACTGTCACATAATAGGTCTATGGCTAAATCGCTTTAATAGGTCCGTTGTTAAATAAGGTATAACTTAATAGCTACGAAAAAAAACTACAATTCCTTAGTTATATCTACTGATTATGAGATCGGAATGACTACTATATATATTTATTTTTTAATACAACATTTAAAACATTATAACAGTTGTAAATAAGAAATAGTATGTAATTATAAGTATTATCTTTTACCTTAAAAGCCTATTTAACGTACCGATGGGCGTTCAACCAAATTTACAAATGTATTTTCAAGAAAACCTTTGCCTAATAGAAATGTAAAGCAAGAAACTGAAACGACGTGATGATACGCCTCACTAATTACAACTTGGATTACGATACTTCATAAATGCTTAATTTGTGGACGCCCTAACCCTCATTTAAGCCGTTTACACACCTCCAATTACGGCTAATGGACGGTGTCGAAGGCGTTGACGTAGTGAATGTGTAACACACTTTATATTGTCCGTTAAGGAACACCCAATTAATGAACTTATAAGGATATTGATCTAGTTTAACAAATTTAATCTTTCCAAATAATTTTACAAAGCCGTAGCGGTTAAGCGTCGCGGGCAAAATCTATATCCGACCTTCATTTAACGACTTTTCTTAATACGTTTAATCTATGTAGAGACTAGTAGGTATAATGAAAGGCCGTCTTTAATTATTTACTACATTACATTACTAAGATTTGCGCGATCATTAGATACTCCTGTAAAGTATCACTGTTACCTGTAAAGTATCTTTCATCTAGAAAAAGCTCCGATCCTAAAATGGATGGTTTGCAAACACATGGTTGGGCAATATAATTGTCAAAGCTGTAGGTGTACAACATATTCCGAGATATAGGTATTTTCATTAAAAAAGGACAATTGTAAATGAAAAAAAAAAGTCATAGGTATTTTTGAATTTATCATTTTTTATAGGTACTGATAAAATAACCAATTAGTAATTGGTCCATATTGTGTTGACTTAAATAAATAAATAGCGGCCTTTTGAAGAATATGAGAGAGATAGACAGTCAACGTCACCAGTATAGTTTATACTTACGCGTTTGTTTTTCCTTAATTTTATAAAAAGAGAAAAGGATTTACACATATTAATCCCTTCATGTATATCCCCTCTCTTAAAATCAAAATACTATCGTTTTTTCGGAGATCGAAGTTAAGATCAAATTATCGTAAACGCTAACGCGTGATTATGCTTGCTAAGTTCTAACAATGAGAACCGGCAAACTACTTGGTAGTTACTAGTATATTAGTAATAGATAAGATAAAAATAATATAATAATAACATAAGAAGAATATCGCATTAATTGTATTTTACTTTCGCAAAAAGTTCTAAGTAACGTATACCTTCGCCTACATATTATATTATGCAATAAAGCTATGTATTTTG
This sequence comes from Glyphodes perspectalis, assembly GCA_951394215.1. NCBI lineage: Eukaryota > Metazoa > Arthropoda > Insecta > Lepidoptera > Crambidae > Glyphodes > Glyphodes perspectalis. The sequence continues at coordinate 7,870,419 of OX596216.1, forward strand.
TTCCCATGTTGGTCTGAACTGAACTTAAAAAAAATTTGCCAACGGTGTTTCTTGCCTAGCATGTCATAAAAGGCGACTAATGGTATATCAGGTTTTGGGTAGGTGATTTTGCAGGTAACAAGCTAGCCACTTGTCACTACTTTTTCACTATCTTCCATCTAACCCAGTCTAGCTTTATTTTTGGCTGAATGTAGTTTATTTTTGGTTGAAAAAGTCCTGCTACCCCTTTGACTCTGCCTACCCCTTCGGGATTACAGGCGTAATGTTATGTAATGTATTTTGAAGCCACTTAATTAGCATTAAATTCAAGTCCTTCCTCCCTCTTCAAAGTAGTGGAAGGAAATTAGATACGCAAGTCCATCAACTTTATAACGTTGTTTACAAAGTAAATTGTGTAATCTGTGGCAATGGAAGGTTTGCCTCGATTATGCCACGATCTTGAAGAGCGTGAATGGAACACGCGACCCGTGAGAATTGCGGAAACCTATAGTGATTTGTAACCGACGGCCAAACAAGTATATTAGTGGGAAAAGTTCTACCATATTCTAATAAGTCTAATTAAGATTACTTACTATCATCTAGCCATGCATATTGATGTTAAAGATGCGAAAGTGCTATTTTTTTATCATTTCTAAAATTTGCGCGATCATTAGTTACTCCTGTAAAGTATGATTGTTACCTGTAAAGTATCTTTCATCCAGAAAAGGCTCCGATCCTGAACTGGGGATGGTTTGCAAACACACGGTTGAGCAATAGGAATGTCAAATCTGTAGGTGTACAAATTTTTCAGAGATATTGATATTTTCATTAAAAAAGTACCATTTTATTTAAAAACTCCAATTTATGAATTTATCATTTTTATAAAGGTACTGCTAAAATAACCAATTAGTGATTCTGACATATTAAAAATTTGATGAAGTAAATAATTAATTTTGTTTAATATACAACAAAACCAGATGTCGTATAATAATCACATCAAGTCTTATAATTATCGTTGTTTATATGTACATATATTCCCAAGAGCGCTCTTATTAATACTCATATATTAATAATTACTATACCTACTTGCTTCTAGTGTATAAACCATAAGATATAACAATAGGAAGAAGAAAACTACCTTATATCCGCTATATCTAAAAACAATTTAATAAATCATAGACGTAGTCATCAAAATTAGGAATTAGGAATATTAGCATGTCTATTATTATTCTAAGATCTAAACATAATTTCCCATTTATATTATTGACAGAATTGAGCTCATAGTTTTATCCCCTTTTAAATTGCCGGCATGCAAACAACTCAACTAAAATTTCATTGCGACCAACGTACCTACAACACGCCACCGCAACACAAAACATTGGTTTACAAAGGGGTGTTCTTAAGGGTGAAATCGGCATAGTTGTGATAGTTTGGCTTATTTAAACGAAGGTTTGATTTGTATGAAAATACTAGTGGAACTTGGACTTAGACCGGTGGTAGTTGGACAGGCGTCCTACGTGAGAGAAGTGCTGGTTCAAACCCAGGAAAGTACCTCTGAAAGTTTCAATCAGAGTACGGAATACCACTAACTCGGCGATGAAGAAAAAATTTTATGAGAAAATTGGCACACTCAAACAGCTACCGATGTGTAATTAGGATCTGTTTGTCTGACTTCCCTTATTTTAAGGGTAACGAAGAGCAGTCGCTTCAATGTAATATAAAACAGAATAATAAAACTATAAATTTGACTGGCTCGATGGCGCGTTCGGTAGTGACCCTGCCCCATGCGCCAAGAGTTGTGGGTTCGATTCCCACCCATGATGAATACTTGTGTTTTTTTCTGTGTCTGGGTGTTAATATCCAATATTTAAGTATATATTTGTAATACCACTGTTGATTCTGATATCCGTAACACAAGTGCTTAAGCTACTTACCTCGGAGTCAGATCAATGTATGTGATGTAGTCGGATATTTATTTATTTTTCAAATCTAAGATCAGGGTTTAAGCGCACCTGCGGGACACACCGCTAGAAAAATGATGACTAGCGGAAATTGACCAGGTTAATCAGCTTTCCTGTGACACTTTCTTATGAATCCTTTCTAAGACGAGAGAGCGGGTTTAATCAACTTTGGTTTCCGTCTAATTTTCTCGTTCAACCTCGCGTCGAACGTGATACGTTGCCCCATACGTCCGGCTTCTTTAAAGTTTGGCCGAACTACCGTGGCCGAACAACTTTTACACCAAGTAACCGATATTATAGACGTTAGGTACTTCGGTAACTTAACTAGATCTTCTCGTGGACTTAATATAATTGGATGCACTGCAATATTTTATGGCCTCAAGACCGTATCTTGATGAGAGTAAGCCATATACTTCCATGTTTTTAAGCATAGGTATGTTCATTTTATATTAATGCAATAAATAGGTACCGGCGATATTCAATCCTAGTTAGAATAAACCTTATACTATACATATAAGAAGCGCGTTATGTGTTAATATAAATTTGGCGATGAATGTTATATAAAAGGAGTCACGATCCTCAGCAGTACGATTAGGAAGAGAGTGAAATTTAAAGAATTCGTTATTACCACAGACCACAGAAATTGTTATTACCGGCTAGGTTTATTTATAGGTTTGTATTACGAAAAATGTAATTAAAAAATCAACCGTAAAACATCTTTATGTTAAATTTTACCTAACGTTTGAATAAATTGTCTTTTCCACCGTCGAGCCTGTTAAAATTTCACACAAATAAAATCAATAGGCACTATAAATGTAACAAAACATTATATGAAAAAGTATAAGAACTATAGAATCAGTGTTCTAAAAGTTTGTAGTAACATTTTAACGTTACCAAAAAAAATATCTCACTTAACATTTTAGAATGCCAAAGTAATTCTAATGGCAAGACTACTTTAATAAGAAATAATATTATCTGCCATAATAAACGTATTAAATTAAATTGGAATCGTAGAAACATTGCTTAAATTACTAATCAACACAGCGAATATGTTTTTTTAACTATCAATAAAATCGAAGGATTTAAATTCACAGGGGTCAGTTCCCGCTGCGCTTTCGCAATCACAACGCAGGTGCGTACGAAGGGCGTTACTATGGCGAGAGAAACTTAAATGAGTCATACCTGTGATTACTCCTCCGCAAACTCTGCGACACCCCTTCGCCGCGCACTGATTTTAAAAATATAACTGTCAATTGCTTCGTTAACTGATTCGAATTTAAAAAAAGAATTGCCGAGTTTGTAGTTTGAATTTGAAAGTTGTGAAGTTTCGTGCTCGTTGTTGGTGGTTTGGGGTGCGCGTGGTCCGCTCGGTAGGGCGGTCGGGAGAGGACTGGCGCCCTGGCCGGTCGGGACAGGGTGCGCACCCTGACGCGTGCCGACCCCCATACGCTTCGGATATTCAGTGGGGCGTTACAAGTCTCCAACAACACGCTACATTCGTCACAGGTACGGACAGATGCAAAGCTCGCACGTGTACGCATCCTTAGGAACGGTACTGCAGGAAAGGATTGCTTCCCTTTGTGTGCTAAGGGTGCGATTAACCTGATGTCAGTAATGATAAGATAGATATCAAAGCACGTGACTTAAATCAAAGCTTGTGGTGTTTTTTTAAGAAAACTTTTTAAATTTGCCTATTACGAAGAATTTTTTTTTACCGAAGGTCATGGCTTATGACTAATGGTGCATAAGGTTTTGGGTTTGTGGTCATGTAAACGACGGGCTAGCCAATTGTCACTATTTTTTTTCACAATTCTCCATCTACCCTAAGTAAAATTTTTGGATGAACGTGGTTTAGAGAGCTTATTATGTATTACATACCATCACCCTTACATACTATGCATCTCATATGCTCTAAGTTACTCTGGAACTTGAAAATAATGTGCCAACTTTGTTTCTAGCCCAGCATATCACAATGGCAAGTAATGGTGTTGAGTTTGTGATTTTGGCGACAAACCAGCCACTTGTCATTACTGTTTCACAATTTTTCATCTAACCCAGCACAATTCTATTTTTGACTAAAATGTTTAAGGAAGTTACTTCTCCCTGTCTCTGCCTATCTTTATACCCCTTCGGGGAATGCAGGTATGCTGATACGTTTATACCTTCGTAATATACGTAATGAATGAATGTCTGAAGGTGATAATAAGTAAGAGATATGATATTGTGGATTTGTTTGTGCACTTGTAAGCTACTTATTGACATCATATATTTAAATATAATACCTTATATTTTAAATATAATACCTTATATTCGCTGTATACCAGGTTTGTTGCACACCGCCGCCTGCGCACTGTCGGGCCCCCATGCGACTGAGCCGGCGATTTGCGAGGAACCGCACCGGATAGCTTTAGTATTCCTCGCCGGTGGCTGATAGCTGATAACGCCCGCATCTGGTGGAGTGGCACCTTGTTAATGAACCCGAACCATTCTCGCTCAAGTGTGGAGGCAGGTCATTAGCGTTAATACTACAACAAGTACAAATTTGCCCTTTTTTGTTCCATGTTAACATCAGTTCCATATCTATGATTTTAACGATACATGCTTATGATATGGTGTTGCAAATATCCATTGGCTATGGTAACCACTTATAAGGCTATCCGTATGCGTGTGTGTCGTTTTTTAGCAGTTTAAAGAAATAAAAAATACAATAGTTACTCGTAATTTATTAAGATAATAGTTCGACATCATGTAGAGAAGTAAAGCCATTTCAATATGCGTTTAGGATTTATAAGAGCTTCTGTAAAGCTTTGTAGATATTTTTTGAATCAATTGGCAACAAAAACTACAAAGTATAGTTTTTCAGAAGGAAATATTAGTTTATTAATTGTGCTCTTGTTAAACAAAAAAAAAAAAGTAAGCAAAAAGACAATTTGAATTATTCTAAAAGTAAACAATTATTCCAGTGGTTATTTGTGATATCTATACATACTAAACTTCACGCCACTTCCCTAGAGGGGTAGGCAGAGAGAACCGAACGCCATATGGTACGATCCTTACACATCTATACATACGTAATTCTATCCAAACAACTTGGATTATCTAAACATACAAGTGTACTAAAAATATTAAATTTCGGGGATAACCCCATTTCGACAAATTACAAGCCGAATGCTAAAAAATGTCACGTGGTACCAGCATAACTTCACATGAACTTGACAAAATTCAAGGCAAAGTTTTTTCCAACCACATCGGAATGTAATTACGTAGGTAGCAAAAATAGCGATGCGTAACGTATTTAACTCTTCAGATAATTTGTACATCATTTATTTTACTTTATTCGAGTACTAGTAACGAAGTACCAGTCGTTCACGTAAAATTAAAATCTCACAAGAGATTCTCTGAGAAGATAAATAGGCTAAGTTACTCTTTATATGTATAGACAGCTTTACCTGGTAGTAAAATCAAAGTGTTAGTAAAATCAAGTATCAAAATCGGTGAAGCTGATTAAAAAAAAAATAGACAAAACATAATTAAAAATTTTTTTAGGCATAGGTATTATGCAAACATAAAAATTCCTATTATTTTGCCTAACAAATAGTAAATAGCCCTTTAAATTTTATTTATTTGTTACTATACATTGTTTTTACACAAATTTTATGATAGCTTATCTAAAATAATCTATTTTGGTGAAGAATAAACTTTATAATATTAAAATATCTACATATTCTAATTGAGTAAATACTTACATTACTTATAAATGTTTTCTATACTAAGATACGTGCAAAGGTTGTAACAGTAAATAATGACTATTGTTTTATTATTTATAATTATTCTGTAACAAACGTATATGTTAAACATTAATTTTATATCAATATTTACGCAAATACATTAAATCATAAGGATAAAGTCTTCAGCATTAATGCTTTATAATTACACTCAAATATGAATGCATCCTTGTATTTCCGGATAGGGTTACCACCAGGGATTTTTTAACTTAAAAATAGTTTAATAGCTATATTTTATTTAAATAATTATATAAGTTTTATAGCAATAATTTTACTTCAAGTAAATGATGTCTATGAGTACGATAGTGCAAAAGAGTCTTATTAATTAACCTACAGTGTAACTTTTAACCTATTAATTTGTTGTCGACTCTCTTGAGATTTCACCACAGCCCTTAAATAATTTATGTGGGACTGTGTCTATGATAGGCGATGATGGTCTTCCGAATCCTCTAAAACATCTTGAAAACATGCTCAGACAGAAAGCGGTCACCTATGAATTGTTGCCGATCTGCAAGGGTAGCAGCCCTACAGGGAGAGAAGCAGCTCAGCTGGGCGGATCCCGCCCGCCCTGAGCGCCGCCCCGCGCCGGCCCGCCCACTGCGCCGCCCAGCGCACAGTAATTGGGAATAATTCAATCAACGCCGAATTCAATTAGCCGCAGAAGCCGCTGTATCTCGCCAAGGACGTTGTAACTGTTGGACTTGAAATGCTAACTGTTTCGCTTGAATATTCTTATTTATACAGAATTTAGTCAGCCCCTCGTGTGACATAAATGGGCTGAAAAGTAAAAGTGCGAATGGGTGTGTATTGAAAAATATGACTATTAAGTCAAATATGTATTTATTGCTAAATTTGGCCAAATATAAGAGATTCACAGATTTTTAATGGAATAAGTACTTGTGGCGTCATGGAAATTGGTAGCAGAATAACTAAATCATTTTTTGGCTTTTTGTAACTGACCCATTGAAAGTTACTTATTGTAACTGACTCATTTGAAATACACTTTTATTATACTTTTATTCAGAAGCTTCATATACTTATGTAATAAACTTCTTCATCGGGGTATTAACAAGTACCTCGGTTATGCATATAGTACGTGACTACAAAAAGAATGATTTATATTGTGATTGATGATCAATGACAGCAAACGGGACCTATTCGATTATTCAAAATATGATTGTCATCAATCCTTTACAATTTTTGTTAGTTTATCAATATGTAAATATTTAAGTGTGCGTTTTTTATTGAAAGCCGATAGGTTCATGTTTGTAGTATGAAATAGGTATTATATACGAACAATCTCTATGCGAAAATAATGCTACTGTGTATTGAATAAGTGAGTGTGAGAGATTGGATCAAATACATTTTGTACCTATATTTTATCCTATATTTTAATTGTATTGAACTTCGTTTATTATTAATTTAGTCATACTTCATTTTGCGTGATAATTTAGCGTCCTGGGACTATAACGTCCACGCCTCTGCCTCATCAGCTCTATTGTCTTGCAATGCACGCGCTCACTGACACTGTAACAAGGTTTAGTAACGAAATTCACTGTGTCGTTTTATTGCTCAATGCTATTAATATCGCCACTATACAGTTTAATTAACAAATTGAAAGGTGAATTAAATTACTGCGATCTCAGTGCATTTATATATTTTTATTGTTCATAGATTGCCTGCACTCTTTTAATAAACTGAAATAATAAAAATCGCATTTTAAACAATTAAATTAAGCCGTTAAAAACGAAAGTGCGATTTTAATAATTTGATACAATACAGATTTCAATTCAATTTGTAAATAGATTTGTGTATCAGATTACCTATATCTGTAAAGGAAACTAAAAAAAGCGGTTTTCCCTTAGCTCCCGGCTTGCGTTAGGCTAGATAAGACTAGCTATGAATTACGTTTCTAGCGGAAGATTCCTTAGGGGCACCCGCGAAGCCTCAGTCGGCGTAGAAAATGCGTCCCGGAGTTTTAGTGGGTGTACCACGGCCACCATAATTTTGGCCGGAGAAGGGATCTCCAATTCCAGAGGTCCTTTGGAGTCCCACATAACCACTTCGTCCCCCCCCCAGGTGGAGAGGCATACGAAACGCATTTCTCCGGGTTAAAATAAAAATTGTTACTTTTACATAAAAAATGCTTTAAAATCCAAAACCAGCCCAGCTGCAGATGATTCACTACAGTAATGGAAGCTCGGTACCCAGTAGGTAATCGATACAATAGCAAGTACACTTATTCGATTACTGCATCGGACACTTGCAAGCGACACCGGTAGCGGCGCGCGCGCAGGCTTCCGGCGCGTGCGCGAGTGGGGCTTCTTAGTTCCGCTTTGGGTATACTCGTGTTTGACTCAAGTACTTTTTAAGCCAAAAGAATTTGGACTTTAGTGCTATTTAGTTACGAGAATAATGGCCTTAGTAATAATTTAAAAGAGATTACGAATATTGAATTAGCATAAGTAAAATAAATTCTACCTAATTTCCATCAAACGTTAAAATATATATTTTAATAAGTATTATATTTTTTGTTCTACAACAGAACAATGTAATTATTGGTTTTTATTTTATTTCTTGAAGTGCTGGCGCTAGGCTCAATTCTCATATTAGATGAGGCAGGTCAGATGCGTTGTATGTAACATAAATGTCTTCGTAGGTCTAAATCATGCATATTAGACTAAGTAACGTTAGGGCATAGAGTAGGTATATCATAACATATCATATCATAACATCACGCCCGTAATTCCCGAAGGAGTAGGCAGAGTCAAAGGGGCAGCAGTCCCCTTTAACCACATTTAGCCAAAAATAAAACTGGGCTGGGTTAGATAAAAAATTGTAAATTGTAACAAGAGGTTAGCTTGTCGCCTACACAGTCACATACCCAAAATCCGATATACCATGAGTCGCCTTTTACGACATGCTAGGTAAGAAAAACAGTTGGCACATTCGTTTTAAGTCCCAGACTAACACGGGACAATGGGCTAGGTTACATGGAAAATTGTGAAAACGTAGTGACAAGTGGCTAGCTTGTCGCCTACACAATCACATACCCAAAACCCGATATACCATTAGTCGCCTTTTACGACATGCTAGGCAAGAAACATAGTTGGCACATTCTTTTTAAGTCCCAGACTAACACGGGACAAGTAGGTATATGTAACTATTTATCGACCCTAAAGAAATTTTATAGTTAAAAACTTATTTTAATGGCGGCTTAGGAAAAAAGGTAATGGTTTACCCCGTGTTACAGTAATCGGATAAGATAAATATATAAATATCTATATAAAATGTTGACATCGTCACATACATTGATCTGATTCCAAAGTAAAAAGTAGCTTAAGCAATTTCTATTATGGATATGACAAATAAAACAAATACCGCAAATACCTAGACACAAGACCTGTCTTATCAATACTATTCTTCCCAGTGCGAATCCACATCACTGTTCAATGACGGTCTGTCATAATATTTAAACACTAAAAAACAGAACAAAATAAAAATATCCACACAAGTAGTGAAAGCTATAACAACACCATTCTATTATGTGTGACCCTACACATCGCTAACTAGTTGTTTTCAAAACAGCTGACTAATTACCGGGAACAATCGCCCTCTCCTGTGGGAACTCTCAGGTAACCGTCACTGTGTCGATGAGTGTCAGAGGACCATAGAGTGGCGATCGCTCCCATACACTGTACAACACTCCCATGAAAAACACTTGGCTATTCCCACGCGCTGGACTCCGCACCTTTTGTGATATCGATGTATCATCGATTCTATTATTAGCAGCGATGAGTCGATCGATGACCTAACCTTTTACCGTTAAACACGTTTATCCAATGAAATCAATTACAAAGGTACAGGTAGTGTTAATCAAAGGTTTTACGATACTATAACTAGTCTTGTTAATCAATTTTGTCGTAAAACGTAAAACGTTTGATAGAGTAGTATAGCTTACCTATTTATGTCTGGCCGGCTTTAACCCACGGCTCCGCTAGAAAATAAGATAGTGTGTTACAGAGACTATTTATAAACAAAATTTTCCGCCATACATTTTTCGTTCGAAAAACCTTTTATTAGGCTTCTACTTTTGGGATATATCATAATAAGCATCGCAATTAGTCAAATGGTGTTGGCGTAAAAACCTTACAGATAGACATAGTTTATAATCTTATTAGTAAGGATTTATTCTAAGTAATAGGCTATGAGTTCGATAGGTTAGAATCTGTGCCTTGTATGCAAACACTAGCTGTGCCCGCTGTTTTCCGCTGCCTTCCTCGATACATGGGCTATCTAATACTGAAATATTTTTTCAAATCGGACCAGTAGTTTCGATTAGCGGAGATTAGCGCGTTCAAGCAAACAAACAAACTCTTTCAAAATTCAAAATTCAAAATTCAAAAATGTATGATATTAGTGTAGTATAGATTAGAACGATTCTAAGTCAATTACGTATTTACTACCCAAAGCACACGTTAGATTTGTGGACAAAGAAGCTCAAATGCCTTTTATAGTAGTAAATTATATACAGCCACGCCAATCTTTATTAAAAAATCCGACGGCTTGTACCTATTTTTCAACATTTACGTCGACAAATCGCAGCATATTAGCTATTTTACTAGCCCAAACTACGTCATTAGGGTAGAAACAAAACGGTTGATCATGGGAACACGAGCGCGGAAGGATGTGTCGAGTGTCGCTGCACCTTTGTAATTGTTTCCCTTTGACAACCACCTGGTGGTGGGAGGTTATTGGACCTCGTGAAATGCATGATGACAACTAAAAAGGTATCTCAATAACATTATAAATATGACAGTTTGGAACGTTGTTTCTAAATCACACGTAGCATCTGAATAGAATTAGATAAAATTAGGCGCACATGTTTTTGTCTAGCTCAACACATATAATTACATATAATCAATTTATGTATTCCCGTGGGGTAATCAGCTTAGTTTTATTATAGCGAAGTCGTCGGAAGAAGAATATTTTTTCTGAAGTCATGATTGTATGTTTTACATATGACGAAAAAACCCCTTGCCATTACTTCAATATTTAACGATAAGCTTAAATAACTGCTTCCCAAACTCCTCTCGCGTCCCGTTTTAATTTGGTTCCTGTATGTCTTAACAACGCTTGCACTAGTAAAAATTACCGAGGATCATTCCATAAATTGTGCTACAAAGTAATAAACAATGAATACATTAGGCATTAGAATTATAGACTAATAAAACTTTGTGAAGTTGCAAATTATCGCTTTAATTATGGTATTAGTGCATATTGCTCTATGTATAGTTTCTGGTAATGAAAAAAACTTTGATATTTTCTTATGAATTCTGTACAGTAGATAAAATAGTGTTGCAGTAATTCTCAATTTTGTTCTTAGAGGGAGTAAAGCATTAGAATAGCTTGATTGCAAATGTTAATAAAGTATCAGATGCATTATTTTCCTTTAAGACCTCTTCTTATTACTTTCTGGATGTACCAACGTTTTAATCGTACACAAATTCTGTCCAAAAATAAATTCTTGAGTTATGAGTGCGCAAACTATTTGAAATACCATCAACATATCTAACAATATGAAGTAAACATTACCGACCGTTATATCGGATATCGATTTGGACATTACTGTGGAAATCAGTGCGTGGGGTGCGCGGGCGCCGACCAATCACAATGCGGCGTGGGACAGATGCGTGAGTCCGATGTAGTTCCATTGTTTGAGCTGCAGGGGTGATGGGGTGGCATGTGAAAGCTGCCACATGAGCCAAATAGTTCCAGTGATGGTGGAAATAGTAAAAAATAACGGGCTCATTAATGTTTGATAGCACTTACAATCCCATGGGAGGTTACGAATCTGAAGGGAGATATAGTACGAAATGTACGTTTGTCATGTTTTAGCTTGTCAATTCATAAAATAGAAGGATAACGGACTTTAAATTTCACGATAATGTATATTTTAACTCAAGATGCGCCAGATCAATCGAATCGTGTTACATATTTTGGTAGTCGAAAGGCAGGCTTAGTGATAGTCTATGATTCGGCCATCACTGGCAAAACGCCCCAATTCCATGGTGCACAGGTTTAATTGCATCTTTTAAACCCTTGATTAAAACAGATGTCTACAATAATATTAAGTTTATAATAACAATGATATATGCATCAGAACAGTCATCAAATTTGGTCCTAGTCAGGAATTACGTTATACTACGAGCAATACCAGAGACGTTTATCAGAGTAGCAAATTCCCGAGTCAATTTAAAAAAAGTTAATTTGCTACATTCCATTATTGTACAAAATGGTAAGGATAATAATATAACCATTTAGTTACACTGGTATTACAAAGTACCACTAAAAATATCTCCTTAATGATAAAAATTTCTGGAATAATCCTAAAATGCAACTTTAAACGGGTCGAGTACGAATCAAAGCTTTTAACATGCATTTTCCACTTCAACGCTCTGTTAAATTCGTGTCTTATCGATTAAGCTCACTAATTAACTGTACATACGGCACAACACAATAAGGGCTAATGCACATAGTACGTTATTTTGAAAATTGTTTATCAGTGGTTGCTGGGCGACGCACCCTCGACCCATCCGCAGGTGTGCTCCGGGATTTAATCAACTGATTGTGACTGACATAATGGACTGGGGTGCAAACGTGCAAGCGTTGCACGCGGTCACTGAAGATTGGAGTAAAAAACTCGGACTGGTTGATGTTGATCTTTCTATTACATGTATGTATATAAATATGTAAATAAATAAATCAATTCTTCAGACTGATACTAATTTCTTACAAACTAAGCATGTACCTATGCTTACTTTCGAACTGAGTTAATTAGGTATATCCATAACATACTATTTAAGTGTCTGTTTCTAATGTAAAATAACGGTTTATTATGTAGTAAATGTTTATAAAATAAAACAAAAAGTACATATACAAAGTACGTATAATATCTACTTATTACAAATAACAATATTCAAATGTTTTGTCCATTTGGCTCCAAAACGACTGAATAGACTTTAACGTTACAAGGAATAACTTAGGTCACAGAGTGAAAAAAAGATTTAGAATTCTCCGCGTGCAATTTAACAAAACAAATATGTTTTTGTTTAGTTAAGTTTCACGCGGAGAAGATAGCTGGTTACATAACGTACGTACGTCTGTACATACTAAAGAAACCAGTCTCGATAACAAAGAAGATAAACGAATACATTAAATCTTTAAGTTAATCGGAAAAGGCTAAGCTTCGTATTCAAACTGGAACAATGAATGCACAAGCGCACGCTTGTGCAATCATTATTCTAATTTTTAATTACTTTAGCTATGATTTTTTATTGTTGCTCTGTAATTAGGGATGATAAATCCACGTACCTAAGTGCTTTACAATTAGGTACACAAACAATGCCCATCCATGGACTTAAGAATTACGAAATAATTGTGCAAGTCAAAGGCTTGCATTAAATAATAATTGTTTTATCTGAGATATTATCTTGGTCATAAATGCAGTCTAGTAACACGCGTCTAGCAACAAATAACGCGTAGAGATCTTGCCACGACACTATGTCTTACTTGGGAAATTCTTCATTCAATTTTTTTTTTTATGTTTAAATACAAACATATTTAATTATTGATTAATCGGATTAATCAAAGATATAATGAGAGTTATATATTAAACCAAGCAAGGTATATTTTACAAACGGCTTATTGAAAATGGTCACAAGATAAATAGATTCGTCAAATCACATCAAATAATTCTCTCAATACTCTCAGTAATTCGTGTTTATTCGGATTCTTTTCTTCCGTCCCCCCGTCCAAGCACAATAGTGGAGCAATTTACGAGATCCACAGTCTATTGCACAAAAAAAATAAAAAAGCCGGTGAAAATGTCCGCCATGACAGTGCAGAAACGCGCGCGACGGGCGGCGCCGGCGCACGCGCCGGCACGAGCCGCGCCACGCGCCCGCGAGCCGTGCACCTTGCCACCGTCTGCAAATAAAATTAATAATATAAATATATTTTTGAAGTCACTCCTACTAAGCACGGGACATATCGGAAGAAATATAATGATTATTGTTTTAACTGAATGGATGTAAGTAACTCTAGCTAGGTGAACGGGGAAGAGACTAAGTAAAGGTTAAGTTACCTGGTCCTTTATTTATAATACGCATTACACTATCAAACAATGTCCAATAGGGATGTTGACAGGCTAGTCAATTGAGATACTTTTTAAGAGCTGTCAAAACGAAATCACTTCATAGATTTTGTATGGGCTTGTCAACGTGTGACGTCACTAGTTTCTATAGTCAACTGACTTAATATTAATCAGTTTTTGTAAAATTAAAAATCTTAGACTCAATATGATACAAAATCAATAAGGCTTAACAGCATACTACGATAATTTCTTTTGCAGAATTGATATTTCAAAATTAAATATAAATGGTGTCAACACCCCAATTATTGTAATATTAATTTTTAACACATGCATAAGTAAGTATATAATAATTTGAATTCAGTATAATTTAGTTAGGTACATATTCTTAATTCCGCGTATCAACTTAGATTGTTGTTACACATCCGCAGTTAAATGTGTGCAGGTTTGCCTGCGATGGTTTTCCCTACCGCCGCACTATTTAATACTTTGCCACTTGTCAAATTACACAAACCTGAGTAACGAAATTAACATATTTATCAAGCACTCAAATTCATCTCGTCTCAATTTACGAGTACTAACGATTTTTATGCTGCCACTACGCTTATTTTTCGACAAAGCGGCGGATTATTTTATTGTGTTTTTCAGAACGCTCTCAAAGGGGAGGCCCACCTATACGTATGTACATGCGCATTAATCCATTGCCCTTTGTACTTACGTACATCTACAACCTAAATAGAACGACTGTGAACCGTACCCCGTTGGTTTAAGAGTTACAATAAGCATTACATTATCCGAGGCTGTACTTTGAGCTATTTATACTTGTTATTTTACCTTTGTGATACGAGAATTAATGTTACTATTAATATTTTATTCGTACATTAAGCTTATATTTTTCTCGCTTTTTTCGTAATGGCATAAAGCTTATCTTGGTTTATCGGAACAATATTTTATACTGGGTCTTCCGTAAGGGAGTGTTCTATATAAACATGTTATTACTAGCTTTTGCGCGCAGCGTCGTCTAAATCAAATTTGGCCAATTAGAATTTTTATCGCACGTATCTTTCAGATTTAAGCTTTTAGTATACCAAATTTCAACACTATCATTTTGGTAAGTACCTTCGCGTTGATAATAATATAAGTGTCTATTCTGATACAGAAGCCGCTATATGCTCTTTTGTCTGATTTGTCCTTATATAAATTTAAATAATTAACAAAGCAAGGGATTAACTGAAATATCACAAATATGGTAACCAGAGCTGTCTGGTCTTGATATATTTTATTATTACAAACCATTATTTAGGGTATTTTATTGTTACCACATCACTTTTGACGCCAGTGTCTTTTTTGCTCTACATTATACGGGCATCATTATTGTATGTATTGAAATTCCAGACGGACAAGCTTTAAAAGTATTTAATTTTTTATTCAACAAAGTAAATGCAAAAATCTTTTTCACTCAATGACTTACATCAAGTTCATCAATGCTCATTTGAATACGCGTCGCTAACAAGGTGAGGAATAAAAGAATCAACCCCCATACCCCATAACTGGTTGATAGCGAAGATAAATAGCGGTACAAAGCCGACAGTTGAAAAGTCGCAACGAGTTTGAGCAGCTGTGCACTCCTGCGCAGCGCTGTGATACGGGCAGGTGTACGTCACCCTTGAAACTTCACAACCAACCACCCTAAGTTAATAGCCATAAGACTTATTTTATATTAGTATTTTATTATGCGAGTCTGCTGTACAGTTGGTAAGGGAGCGTGCTCTGCTTTTTTCTTTTTATTGTAAGTTTTTATTTTTAAATAAAAGATATTGTCTGCTTGTAACTTACTTTTCACCTTTGAGGACAAATGGCCCAGTCCGCATGACGGGATTATTAGTACCATTGATAAAGTGTTGCTGATGCAGGGTAACTGTTAAAAAGAGTATTTTAAAAAATAAATAAAAAGCTGATCGGTCTAGTGGACTAAATACTAACAATGTAGATATTGTTAATATGGTACTGCAGATGAACCGACAATGTTTATTACCTGTGCGTGTGTATTATCCATCACTATTAATAAATTATTCCTAACAATTAAATCGAATGATTATTGACATACAGCAATATACGTCGTATTGTCTATTATTTTTTTACTTAACTAAGTCATGTAAATAAATTTCAGCTCTCGTAATTTGTATTCCCATAACTTTTGAAATATTTTTTTTCTACAATATTGCTATTCTCAGATTCTTCTTTAGATTACAGAAAAAAGAGGTTTTAGTTAGTATTTTATTTATATAAATTTTAGTATTTAGTTATTAAGTTGAGTTTCAAGGAGAGTAGAGCATACTTCGCCACATACCGACCGACCCATAGTGCACGGCGCGGCGCGGGCACGCCACCATACTTACATATCTGTGGACCCAGCGAACCGAGGGTGATGCGGGCTCTTGCCGTACTCCACCATCGCCGTTCATACAAGTATTATGATTCGTTGGTCGTATGGCTGCTCCACTATTAGCGAAACGTTTCATTCCTTTTGTCGAAATTTAAACTGCCCATGCAAAATTTTACGCGAGGGTTGCTATTTACAATGTACTGGTCATGTCGAGTGATGTGTGCAACGTACACATTGTATAAAGCGTTGTAAAAGAAATGCAGGAATATTAAAAGGCAGACCTGACACTTAATATGCAAATGATCGGGCTTAATAAGATATATTCGGACAGCTAAATTATATAAACGTAAAGCAGCGAAAATTTTTCGGGTATATTTTTATCATGCAACAATGCTGTAATTGTCTATGATTTACTTACTCAGTAAGTATCCACAAACAACACGATAATACAAGTAAGTAAGTATTCACTATTAAAACTTAAGAGCAGTATTTCAGTAAAATGAGTATTCGTTTTAATAGGAATGTTTTTTGTCATTTACCACAAATGTGGAAGTATTGGTACATGATAGATGTAGACGGTAACCCGATATCCCTGTGGTGCATCCCCTTGTGTCATTACCGGGTCTGCGCCATTAAATATCCGATGGGACCGTTTCATGTCCGACGGTGTCCTATTCATAAACTAGATGCATTTTCGGATTAGTTTTTTTTCATGTGATTAAGTGATTATATGCATTATTTCTTGGATCACATGATATCACATGTATTACCATTAGAAAACGTACTCAAATCTTCTCATAGATTATATTTGGGACTGTGGTGACATGGGACACCATATGACTTAACAAAGTGTATACATTGCTACTAAATTTATCATCCTACTCTTCCTTTCGCTTATGGATCATCTATATTATAACTATAAATAAATAACCCGACTATCAAACTTTCGATTCGATAGAATTATAAGAAATAGTTAAGATTTACAAGCGAAACGATAAAGAAGACTTTAGTTATCTTACCAGTGTATTGACATCAATCTAGCTAATCATTTTTGAACAATTTGTTCACCTACAATTCATTCACGTCTTGCCATTCACGATACCCCAACGAAAATCCTTTCAGCTCTACCACGCCCGCTCCATTCATAAAACCATAAATCAAACACTTCCTTTTTTATAAGCGTCTCGTAACACGTTCTTATCGCTACACCTCATAAAGACGAGTCTACACTGTTTGACTTGTCATAATACGCTCGCTCCCCTAATTTCCTTGCGTGTGTAAGGAGCCGGCAACAGGTTGTTCCGCCTTGACCTGTTTCTTGGGGTGCAAGTCGTTCGCACTTGTTTACAACGCAGATGTTTATCGATCACTGGAAGGAACTCTTTTAAGACGATTGGTGTTTATTTATTATGACACCGGGTTAGGCTTATGTTTGTTTCTTGAGTCCTGCCCTTTGTTTATCAAAATGGTGAAAATGAAACTCATAGTGAATATTAAGTACTAATCTCTCTGTCTGTCCGTTTGTTAGTCGAAGCTGTTTTTCATAGCTCCAGAGGACTATGAGCCTCAATATTTTTAAAGACAAAAAGGTTTCTTGTGTGGATTTTCTTTTCTAGATGTTTTTTCGTTTCCGTGGAAGTGACTTTTCTTCGATCTCCTTTGATGAAAATATTTTCTGGACCGAATAGATAAACGATACTTCGACACTCCAATTATCCTTGTGCAAAAATAATGTTTATCCGTCACTCTATATGATGTAATAGAAGGACAAGTAGTAGCCAGTAATTAGTCATCTGTCTCTTCTAGTTTAGTATTAACATCTTTCTTTATGGTCGTGTGACGGGAACATATGGTAAGTCACGGGGTCACCCTTCCGAGGTATATTGATAAAGGTGTGTCCTGATACGAAATTGAGTCACATTATACGACGTCTTCATTCATAATGGCGTAAAGCAGAATATGTGTTAAATACAATATTGTCATACGATAATGGTAAAAACGAGTGTGCCTTTATATTTATCGCTAACATACGTATACCTATACTTCTGTAGATATTTTTTTCTAAGAATAAGATAAACGCATATAATATAAATAACAAGGTAATATAGTACTAGTTGCTCCATTGAATTACCTAAAAATACCAAGCAGCACCTTAAGCAATTTAACAATCATTCGAGAATGGTATCTTTCAATAAAACAAGATTTATTCAGAAACTTTTTTATATTTCTTTACAGAAATAATGTCTGGACATAATACGTTACAACATACGATATTAGGCCAATAGTTCTACTATTCCTCTCATTAGCAGACACAGCAGAACTCGTTCTATCTCTACTATTAGCTATCCCTTAGTACTATTATCAGGCTAGTTATCCTAATCTTAACTCTACTCGCGCATATCGGCAAGTCAGCATTAGACACGCTGCCACCGGTGTGTGGCAGGAAGCTTGTAAAATTAACCTATTACCATAATTAGCCACGCAGCTGTTTCGGCGAGCCACCGGGAAGTGGTAATACCGCACAGTGAATTACCAAATGTCAATACACGCACGTGCTACAGGATTGGGAATTAGGTTTTCGAAAAAAAAATTTAAAGTAACTCTCTTAGGTACAAAACACATTACCAGTAGATGTGTAAACATAGATTATAAAGGTTATTGAGCTCATTACACAAGAAATTAGTAACGATGCTGTAAAATTTAATGAGTGCGAGTTTTTATATTTGTATAGTAGCTTCTGTCCGCGGCATCGCTCGCGTGGTACATCGATGAAACATAGCTTATATGTTATTCGGGTGTATGACCTATATTATTCTAAAAGTTCATTAAAATCCCTTCAGTAGTTTTTTTGTGAAAGAGTAACAAACATTCATCCATATATATAAAACTTTCGCATTTATAATATTAGTAGGATTTTGTTAAAAGTGACGGAAAATAATGCCTGCATTATTAGACTATATATAATCTACAAAATTTTTCATGTATGTATATCTATTTATTGAGATTTTATCCTATATATTTTTTTATTCGGTCTCCCTAAATAGGTGTAGGTTATCAATACATTAACAATATTTCAATTATAAAAATGATTCATTCCCTTAACGGATAAAAAGTATTCATCGATTGACGCATAATCTTCAGTTTGTGATTAAAATCTGATGTTAGAACACCGCTGATTAATTAACTTGTTGTGTAACCTTGTTTACCATGTAATTGCAGCCATCTCATCGCTGAGGGTCGAGTTCACTTCCCCTCCGAGTTTCAACAACTTCACTCTCAGACGGCCTCTGAAGTCTATAAAACTTAGAGAGCCTACGTTGTAACTCTTAGATTTATTAAGTTATGATGCTTAACATATAAGGGTTTTACACATTTTTGTTTGATAACAACAAAATTTTAATTACACATTCTAAAAATAAAATGAAAAGTTTGAGGATTTGTTTCAATAAATAGCAGAAATTCAGAGAGTCCATAACAATAAATTTTAAGACCCGTTCGTCAGTGTTGAAGGAAATATTACCACGTAAAACCTACTTTTTCAATTAAAATTATAGAGACCCTATTCGATCCTATAAATACTGTACAAAGCATCAATACAACACAGTTGTTCCACCGTTAGCACTAAATCAAAAATGTAAAAAAATCTCACTTTCTCTGCAAAAAAGCTTACTTCCGACCCTCGCCCCATTGAACATCTGACGAGGTGAATGAATCCTAACTTTAGGGTGCCCGAATGATATAAAACTTGTACCGCTTCGGTCAACAATTACATTCCGGCACACATCTGTCGGCGTTTAGACAATCACGATACGACACGCGATTTAGGTGGTGACGACTGACAAGTTTTGGTACTTACTATTAGCTGTCAAATGGCATTTGTTGTTAATAATGCTCTGAAAGTATTATAAGCGATAGATTTTCAGTTCAGTAAACTACCGTAAGAGTTAATTATGTATAGTGTAGTCATAAATAATCATGATAATTAGCGTTATTGATCAGAATCCTGACAGGATTCTGAACTTCCAATTGAATTTTTGGAAAATCTCAACAATTATTCTTATTTGGGCTTTTGAATCTCAAACAGTTTAAGGATTTAAAGAAAAAGAAAGATAAAATAGATAAAAAATACAATCTCCCATACAGTAAATATTTTTTGTACAGTTTTATCAAAATCATACAGTTTAAAGCACAGCAATTTTATATACGTATAGTTTCCTAATTTATGACAATTATATTTATGGTCGAAACAAAGCCTCTACAGTAGCTAAGATTAAGCAATAGAAAAATACTATTGATATTTTTATACAGAAAAAAATGCATCAGTATATCATAATAAGACTTGTAAAAACCTACCCATTGAAGTATGTAATTGATTATTTAACATCGAAATAAATTTTTATTCATACATTATAGTTTGAAAACCAAACCATAATTATAATATTTTCTTTTCCAATAAAATTATTAAAAAAAATTAACTTAATCTACCAGTATCATTGTCGTTCGACTGCACTACACAATACGACAGCTGCGGCGCGCGCGCACCCGCCACGCACTCGCACGGTAATGCGCCTTTTAATTATGCGCTGATAAATCTGCGCGCGTGCCGCCGCCAGTGTGGACACCGCCTTATGTCGCGCTGCTAATAATACGGTGTGCCGTTGTAATACTAATGCATGCTGACCCCCCGCTATACTTAATCGGGTGATTTATATAATTTTGTTAAAGAAATACCTGAGTACTTGGTAAGTATGCAATCATGTATTTTTTATAACATACCTTTATTATAATGAACATATTTTCACAAAAATTAAGTATAGAAAAAAAAACGTATTACCAAATTTATTCATGTAAATGCATAATCTCTTACGTTCTCTCTTAGGTAGGTGTACATAATTTTAACATAATCTATCTAGTCTTACGATAATAACTAAACTTCAATAATTTATATTTAGTTTAAAATCTTAGTTAAAGTAATTAATTAGGTACCTTTCTAAAGAGGTCTAATCTATCCACTGTATCATGTTTGAAGGTTTTGAAAATAAAAAAATCTTCAAATAATGATCTCAAGGTAATGAAACTCATAATTAAAAAAAGGTAATTTTTCTTAGTTCTATGTATATATATATACACCAAAACAATGTATTAGGGTATATGGGGTATCCCCGCGCAATCAGTTAAAATTGCCGGGCTAATTAGGGGTGAATCAGGGCTGGTATTTGGGGTCCGGCTGACGTACACGTGCGCCAATCAGCCGGACATTCCGAGCCTTAATTGTGCCGAGCACACCGTGTGAACAATTGTTTGTAACAAAATTGTTAGAGTTCAGTGTGATGTGATAAAAAGTGGCTATCAAACATGTCCTGGCTAAAATTATACAAGTTACAACTTTAATTAATTTATCAAGTCTATTACAATAGACTTCTACTTTATAAAAATAATAACGCGAGATGCTTTGCTTAACTTGTACGTTGTGTATTATTACTCTTTGGCTTAACGGAATTCGTGACTAAATTGATAAATGTTACAATTTCTCATCAAACATGTCTCCTTAATAAGCTCAAATTTAAATCTGTCCTGGGAACTGAATAGCTTTAATAGAATGAATTTAGACTTAGTTTGAACTCAGTCTAAGTAATAGTTCAACAATTTATATATATCAGACTACATCACATACATTGATCTGACTCCGAGATAAGTAACTTAGCACTTGTGTTACGGATATCAGAAACAACAGTGGTATTACAAATATATACTTACATATATTTGTAATACCACTGTTGTAATACTACATTTGTAATACCACACCACAAATATATACTTAAATTAACACCCAGACACAGAACAAACACAAGTGTTCATCACACAAATGTTTGTCCTGGGTGGGGATCGAACCCACAACTCTTGGCGCATGGGACAGGGTCACTACCGAATGCGCCATCGAGCTAGTCGAATTTACAATGCTATACATTTTAGTTTTGTAAACTGTTAACCAAAGTAAAGTATGCGTCTTTGCTATGTAGGTAGGTTATCCATAACCAGAGCAAAGTTAAAGCAGGGCTTTAAAATGTTTATTCAGGTTTAAAAATTACATGCCATAACATTCGTGTCTACCTTAAAATTTAATTTACTAAACACCCAAATAAACATCTGTTCTTAATGAAATTATCACTATCTTTTGATAGTCATCTTTAGGGACCAAATGTTTATACTCATAACATTTTAATTAATTAACCCGAAATTTGTGTATTTACTTACTTAATATATTAACATATAACGAGGCGGAATCTTTTAACAGTATTGTTAATGGTAATAATGTACCTATAGTTGACTAGATCCCAATATTTAGAGAAAACAACACAAAAAAATGTTCACGTATGCCTGTTGAATTGAATATAAAGATACACGGTTTTTTTTAACTACTATATTAGTCTTAGAAATTCGATCATAAATTGAATTTTTTTTTTACGAATTTAATGTATTTCCTATGTATTATTTAATTCAATATTAAGCTTTCTGCACTCCTTTTCCATTTAACCTTTTTGTGCCAAATCGCATACTCCTCCGTCCACGCAATTTTTATAAAAAAGGCTACTAAGTTTTAGCTTCTTTTCTCCCATTTTTTGTCCCTAGTAACACCAGTGTCTAACGAGAGAAAGTTCTAAACGAAACTTAAAGGTTTTACTATGGTTGTGTCACAGATAAACGTCGATCCTCGTCCGTGACATCTAACTAAACTTTAGCGTAGGTATATGCGTTCGTTGTTTCGTTCCTATTCTGGTTCCACCTGGACTATGATCCTAAATTTAGTGAATCTAGTCATCACATTGAAGCAAGTGTCCTTTCACTCATTAATAATAATTATAAATGAATAGGTATAATTATAATTCTTATAAAGGGGAAATAGTATTGCTAATTATTTTCTTTAATTTAATGTGTTTCTATAACATGCGGCCTTGGCTTCTAGCTAACCTTTGTTGTAAAAGGATTTAATTAATACGTAAACAATCTAAACTTTAACTTATAACTGTACCTATGATAACATTAATGTACAATAAATGCACTTTTTTTCCCACACAGGTAAACTATCAACGTCTAAAAACGTAAACGACTTGTCATGAGCAGAATGGCTTTTGAATCTATAAAGTCAATAGATTTTATTTGTTCTAGATAAAGTGGACATGTAAAAGAAATGTCTTTTAAATCTCGGACAGACCCGAGCAGGAAGCTATTAGCTTTTGGTCCCCTGTGACTGGTGACTGGGGTGACCACGCTGTCCGCTCTCATCGGA
This sequence comes from Glyphodes perspectalis, assembly GCA_951394215.1. Lineage (NCBI taxonomy): Eukaryota > Metazoa > Arthropoda > Insecta > Lepidoptera > Crambidae > Glyphodes > Glyphodes perspectalis. The sequence continues at coordinate 7,893,970 of OX596216.1, forward strand.
AGGAACTGCAGAATTTTTTCCTATTATGTTTTTTTTCGCCTCTAAAAATCGTTAAATTTCCCATTTGTGAACCCTGTTCTTACATAACTTTATATTTTGACTAGCTCGATGGCGCATTCGGTAGTGACCCTGCCCCATGCGCTAAGAGTTGTGGGTTCGATCCCCACCCAGGATAAATATTCGTATGATGAATACTTGTGTTTGTTCTGTGTCTGGGTGTTCATATCTTATATTTAAGTATATATTTGTAATACCACTGTTGTTTCTGATATCCGTAACACAAGTGCTTTTAAGCTACTTACCTCGAAGTCAGATCAATGTATGTGATGTAGTCTGATATTTATTTATTATATCTATTTTACAATTGAATTACTTACGTATCATCAAAGACTTTAAATTTTAAAACTTTTGACATCGAAAGCAAGATCGCGAATGTCGAGGTTAAATAAAACTATGAATATAGGAAACGTTAAATCGAGGTTTTTTATCAACTGCAATTTTTACATTAGCTGGAATATACCTGTATTATAATTATAACTAAATAAATACACATATTTTATATTAACTAGATAAATACAAAACGATGCCTTTAGTTCTATTAAAGGCAAGGCTTAACCCAATTGTCTACTTTAAAAAAAGGTGGTTACGGTATCAATACCAACATAACTTTATAGTTACACTACAATACCATATCCCTCCCTTCTTAGACGAAATATTGCGTATAGTGTAGAGTGCAGAGTGGCGTCCGGAGTGATGCGGCGGTCAGCACAAGCACCAAACAGTGAGGTTCTACCCTCCCTCGTAACATCACTACAAATAGGTAATCAAGTTTGATGTTATCTCAAAGGAATCAAAAACTTTGAAGGTATTGGTCGTTTTATTTTGGTTAGGTTTACTAAGAATGAATGATTTCGCTCAACGATTGATGGTTCATGGTCTGGCTACTACACGTTTGAATGTCTAGACATAAACGTTGGTCTGATAATCACGTTAATAGATGTTTAAAAATATGTATGACTTGCCGTTGCCAAGAACCCACGACATTAAGCCATGTTTGGAGCTAAATAATCGGTGTGCATGTATATAAATCATTTTATTAGTTAAATAAGATATATCCAATTGTAGATGTGTAATCTTGAAATCAAAATATTATGCACTTCGTTCAGAAAGTGACGGTTATTTCGAGAGTAACTACGATAGTCAATATCAAGATGAATCTGCGTTCTGGATTCTATTTAAATCTATTTAAATCGTTGAATAGAAGTAGTACTTAGCTATCTATTTTTTTCATCTGATCAAAGTTAACAAATGAACCTTTTAGCGAGCATAAAGCGTGCCCACCTCGCATGTAACCAAACCCAACGGAACTGCCGACATCATAGCACCCTAGACCAAACCATTACCCACACACATTCCTACAAAAATCACCGCTCTTATACCGTTAGAGATAAAGTTGAAAATTGCCTGTGATGACTTGTTTAGCAGTATAAGTAATGTTGTCAGTTACATTTTGTATGGTCGGGGTGAGCACTTCGCAGCTTGCTCTTCCGGGAGTGTGTGAACATTGTCACCTTGCCCGTTCGGTTATTGCTATGGAGATCAACGAACTTTGTTGTTAAAAAACTGATGTTCCCTCACCGGTGTGGGTCGGTAGTTAGGATTGAACGAACGCGAGGCTAAACGGGTTTTTTGGAAATGCATCTTGATGGCAGAAAATCAATTTGATTTAGTTTTGCCCAATTTTTTTCACATTTATTATTAGCTACTGCTAAATAGTTGTACCCTAATATTGAAATACTACTAAAGAACGTTCATTTACCCGAGCAAGCCCCCCCAACTCACATCTCATCATAATTCAAACCTAATAACCTATTTACGGATTTTACGGTGGTAAGAACAACGTTGTTGGGAAATCTGTTTATTCAACAACTATGTATAGATGTGTATATAACCATAATTGAATATACCCGTTTCCTAGGTCACATAGGAGTTGCTTCAATAATTCAAACTAGCCAAATCTGGAATCATGGTGTAAGCGGATAACAAGCAATAGAAGGTAACACTAGTGAATATGATAAATTTTAAAGCCATGTGATGATAATTAGAAGCACAAACATTGTTCTTTTTAAGTATTCAAAATTTTGTCCAAATTACTTGAATATAAATAAATAATAAATAAATTCTCCAGACTGACACACCAATTCCCGTCCTAAATTAAGCTTATAAGCTTGTACTATGGGTACTAGGTGAACGGATAGACATACTTTAATACGTTTATGAACATCCATGACTCGAGTACAAATGTCCATTTTCATCACACGAAACACTTGCCCCTAGCTGGATTCGAACCCGCAACCCTTGGTTTCGTGGCCTCTAACCACTCTACCAACGGGCCAGTCAACACTTGAACATCTAAGCTAAATACTATTTTACGCCAAACAATAAACTAAATGAAATGTATGCATAAACTAACTAACTAAACTTCACGCCGCTTCCCTAGCGGAGTAGGCAGAGAGAACCGAAAATGTTTAACCAAACAAATTCAAAATCTCAGCATCCACTTTACCAATTTATAAACTGCAGCACAAACTTCGAAAAGAGATTGCGGATGGATCGAACCACCTTTTACAGATAAAGTAAATTATCATACAAATGGTGTATTATTAGGTATGGTGAGGGTGGGGCCGCTCCGGGGCAGCATTATAGTGTTCAGTTTCACAATATGCACGCACGCCCCGAGCATGCTACCGAATATTGCGCTGTCTGCAAATCGCATCATTAAATTGCATAGCTAGTATAATAAACTTATAGCTCTATTACAAAAAAGGTGGTATGAACTTGTCGGCATCCAGTCAAAGAAAAGCCGTACATATAATTAAAAATGTAGTCGGTATAAACGAAAATAAAAAAAAATATCATAAAAAATATGTTTCCACACAGTCCCGCTGGTGTAGGTACAGTCTATGGATAAGTAAAACTTTTTGAAAGTTATAACACGCAGTTAGCTCGTCGCCTACCCGGTACACCTTTTTCAACATGCTAGTCTAGAAACGCATTACATTATTTCTAAATTCAACTCATTCATCGAACCAAAGTTAGTATATTAAGTTAATTAGACATTGATAATCATCATCTTCCTAGCGTTATGTCCCGTGTTTTTAGACGAGGTCCGCTTAGACATTGATCCAGGATTTAGCGAGTCTGGTAATTACATTGAAGCGACTGCTGATCTGACCTTCGTAACCCTAAGATAGGGGAACTAGACAATTTTTGGATCATGGTTACAAATCCAAAGTTGTTTGAATTTGCAGGTTTCATCACAATGTTTTCCTTTACCGTCGAGCTAGTGGTATAAATACGTACATAGATTTGAAAAATCCAGAGGTACATGCCTGGGTTTGAACCCGCTGGGCAACCCAAACTCCTCGGTTAAGAGGCGCGTGTCCTTACCATTGAGCTACCACCGATCCAGTTAGACATTGATAATGCCGTATAAAATAATAGTTTCGGGCATTCATTTTGTAATGGGCTATTAATTTTAACCCAAATGGTTAGATTTTTTATCACAAGCTTGATTGGTTTAAATTGCATTAGTAGGCAAACTCTTATTTTACTTATATGATATTCGTAAATATTAGTAAGTATATAGCTATTTCTTTTTTTTTCTCTGTTGCTTGTAAATACCTGAAATATATAACATTAACTGTTATTGTAAGAATACAAGTCGAAGTTATAGATTCAACTATTGTGTCTATTCAATAACACAAAATAATCTAGTCTTACTTATCAGTTTAGGTAACTAGCTTTAGTTACTAGAAACAATACTAACGGGACTAAACGCGATATGCATTATCTGACTGGCCCGTTGGTCGAGTGGTCAGAGACCCTGGCCACGAAACCAAGGGTTCGAATACTGCTATGGGCAAATGTTTCGTGTGATGAACATGAACATTTGTACTCAAGTCATGGATGTTTATAAACGGCTTTAAGTATGTCTATCCGTTCACCTAGTACCCATAGCACAAGCATAAGCTTAGTTTGGAACTAGGGAATTGGTGTGTCAGTCTGGAGAATTTATTATTATTTATTTATTATGTAATACATGAGTCGGCAACACGGCTGAAACGTCAGTCTGTTAGTACTCAAGTACTACATAATGCATATCGCGTTTAGTCTCGTTAGTATGGTTCATAGCGGTAATGCAACGCGAAAGTTTAAAATCATATAGATTTAATTATATTGCCTCCATCCTACTTCTTTCTAGCGGTATGTCTTGTTCCTGGGCGGGTCCGATTAATAATTAGTAGAATAGAATTTAGCGAGTCTAATTATTGCGGTGAAGCATTACTATATTACCCAACCATCAGACTGAACCCTTGGACAAAGAAATAGAAAAAAAAATCATCCTTACCGCCGACTAGTATTAATTCGTTTTACCCTTTAACCTTTAAACAAGATTATTTTTAGTACAAGCGAATTCCTACCTACTTATTTAATTGATTATTCTAAGGAACCAGTTGAAAGAATTTAAGAAAATTCGCAAAAAAAAATATATTTTCATACAAAATAGCCAATCAGTTGATCAACATTTGTATGGAAAGCAAAAATAATTAATTATTGCTTATTTTCTAAGATCCTATAAAGTTATTCCATAAAATAAGTAGGTTTCGTTTCGTATAAGTATACTATGTAATAAAAACCTTGTAGATTTTGAAAAATTCAAAAAGATGCGCAATTGGATTTTATCTAACATCATAGTCTAAGCAGACCCCGACTAAAACGGCACATAACTAACGCTAGAAAGATGGTGATAACAAAAACGGATTCCTTTCCCATATTTTTCAAACGCGCTCTTTACCAGAAATCTCCTCTTTCCAACAAGAATTTTCTCGAAATATAAATAAAAGCAGCAAACAATAAACTTTGATTTCTAAGTAACTAATTGTTATTTAGCCGACGTAGCCCAGTTTATTAAAAGCGAGGATAATTAAATTAAATCTGTTTCTTTGACGCCCGGTCCTGCCCGTCTGATATTTTTATTAAGAGGTGTACGCCGGGGAAATTCTTGGTGCGGGGAATATTGATATCGACATTTTCGATGTTTACAGATAAATCAATTTAATTTAAATTTTGTCGCATGTTGGTGTGGAACTCAACTGTGGTTTTACCTAGAATGCCGTAAAAGGCGACTAATGGTATATCGGGTTTTGTGTATGTCATTGAGTAGGCGACCAGCTCTTGTCACTATTTTTCACAATTTTTCATCTTACCCAGCCCAGTTTTATTTTTGGCTGAGTAGATAAGGGGCCTGCTGCCCCTTTGACTCTGCCTACCCCTTCGGGGATTATTGGCGTGATGTTATGTATGTATGTACACATAATTTAGGTCATATAATCAGTTTCATTAGGCCAAGCGAAAACGTACCGAAACATCTAAGAGTAAAACTGTTATTTTTTTGTATTTAAATACCTTAGTCAATGCAATAAGCGCTTCGATCGAATCACGGTTATAAAAGAGTACCTAATCATCGAATTAAACTTATAAATCACTTTTTAACTTTTTGTTACATATTTGATAATAAGATAAACTTATCGTTGTCCTAAATCCCTTATTTATTAAATAACAGCAGAACCCTAGAGATTAAAACGAACTACACAATTAAATGTAGCCTTGCTACGAAATACTACGGCACTACGAAATATACAGACATATTTCTAAGACTATGATGATCCAAAAAAATTGTCTGGTTCCCCTATCTTAGGGTTACGAAGGTCAGATAGGCAGTCGCTTCAACGTAACAGCTTCTACCAGACTCGCTAAATCCTGGATCATGGTCTAAGCGGACCCCGTCTAAGCACGGGACATTACGCTAGGAAGATGATTTCTAAGACTATTAATCTGTACCCTTTTCTTTCTAAAACATTTTATACATATATGAAGTGTAAAATATAGTCGATTTGTAGCAAATTTATGTTGTTTATGTTGTTTGATTAAATATACTAACTATTACCCGCGGCTCCGCCCGTGTCAAATTCGGTCTATTGCAGAGACTATCGTGTATCTTGTGGGATCCATCAATTTATCCGGGATAAAATATTGTCTATGTCTTTTGTTTAAGCTGTTGACGATGAAAATTATATCGCAATAGGTAAAGTAGTTTACACATGAAGACCTGACATTGAGCAGACAGACAAACAATGTTTCGTCCGAATTTATTATTACAATGTTATTATTGCATTATGATCAATAAAAGATTACCACTTATGATTGCCTGATACGACGTGAAATAAAATATAAAACGAAAAAAAAACATATTTCAAAATTTAAATTTCATTCATAAATTTACACGTTTTGATATTTTTTCGAATAGTAATATAGAGTTTTAGCAAAAAGCATATTTAAATAATATTTCGACATCGATATTCGGCCGGAGCAGCCCATTTTTTCTCCGGAGAGGTGATAATGTCGAAGTTTGGCATCGCCGTAATTACCGCCTCGTGCCGACCGGCGAGCCGCTTCATAATCGAGCCAATTATGCGGAACCAATAAACACTGCCAGCAATTATGTTATTACGGGGTGCTTGTAAAAATTGAGTGTCCTGGGCCAAACTAAGATGTCGAAGGATTTGTTATAATCAGAATTATCTAAGTTCTAAAAAAATATTTACGTATCCACGTCTAAATCATTTGATAAATAGTAATTTAAGAATGAAACAATTCCATCAACTAAGTATTTCTATGCCGGAGAAAATTATACTCCTGCGGAACCCATGAGAAAAGTGTCTGTGATAGACAAAATTCCGCGCGGGCTAAAATTATGCCATATATGAAATACTAGCAGCGCCCCGCGGTTTCACCCGCGTAGTTCCCGTTCCCGTGGGAATATTGGGATAAAATATAGCCTATATTACTTCCGGATAATGTAGCTTTCCAATGGTGAAAGAATTTTTGAAATCGGCACAATAGTATTTGAGTTTATTCATTACAAACATACCTACACACACAAAACTACAAAAATACAAATCTTTCCTCTTTATAATATTTGAATAGATATACATATAAGTGCGGTCACTATGCCCCGGACCGGTGGTAATTTGTCCATAAAATTTATCGGATTTTCTCTATGTAAAGGTCGGACATTAGTGTCCACACACATTCGATATCAGATATCGTAGACAAGTCCTGTTATGTTTCAATTATGTTATACTAGCTTCTGCCCACGGCTTTGCTCGCGTGGTACATCGATAAAACATAGCCTTCATGGTAGTCGGGTGTATAATATTATTGTAAAGTTTTATTAAAATCCATTCAGCAGTTTTTGCGTGAAAGAGTAACAAACATTCATACACCCTCACAAACTTTCGCGTTTCTAACACTAGTAGGATGTCTCGTGTGTAAGTGACATAAAGTTTTGATGTTATTTAAGTAAACACTGTCGTATTGCAGTATATTTTACTAATAGCAGTGTATTAACGGGGCATGCGAAAAAATAAAATTTTCTAAACGCGAGTAATTACTTATAGCGTGGCAAATTATCGAGTCAAGCGGTTAAACAAGAAATTTTCCATGTGGCGGCACTCACGCCAGCTGCTCCATCTTGCAGCCAGGGCTACCGGGAAAATATATTTGAGGAGTTTTTATTGACAATGTGATAAAAAAGATTATAGGAATTAATATCTACTGACGGCACTAAACGCGATATTTATTATCATACTTCATACTATAAGATTTGATTGTACCATGATCAAAAAAATTTATGGTTCCCCTGTCTTAGGGTTACGAAGGTCAGATCGGCAGTCGCTTCAATGTAATTACCAGACTCGCTAAATCTTGGATCATGATCTAAGCGGACCCCGTCTAAGCACGGTACATAACGCTAGGAACATGATGAGATGATACTAAGATTTGATTGTTTGTTTGTTTGTGTGAATAGGCTCCGAAACTGCTGGACCGATATGAAAAATTCTTTCACCAATAAAAAGCCACTTCATCACTATTTTATCCGAATATTGCCACGGGAACGGAAACTACGCGGATGAAACCGCGGGCGCTGCTAGTGTAGTATATGAGTACTTACGGCTTGACGTTTGGGTCGTGTTACAACGACCAGGTCTTTTTTTTACATGGCTTAACAGTACACCCGCGGTTCTGACGTCAGGATGGCGGGTGTACCTAATATTCAAAATATCTTTGTATGGACGTAGGTACACAGATTTTCAGGAGAGGTACGTAAAAGTACACAAGGTACCAAATATCGGCAATATGTTTAGGCTAATCTGAGAATTACACCCGCCATCCTGACGCTCACGGTCAGTTCGCTTGTGATCGTTTAGTCCCGTCAATATTATATCTGGTGATAATGCAACGCAAAAGTTCCAAATAGTTCAAATTCGCCGGTAGCGAAGTAACTGGAAGATCTGACTCCTCTCTAAGGAAAAATCTATTTAGCCAATTAATATTTTTTGGAGAATATACATATAATAGAACACACAGAATGCTAATAAGGAAAAGACATATTGATTGTTGTGTTTACAAAATAATTCAAATGACTTTATTTTTTTCACTACACGTATTATATGCAATATGATAGATAAAAGTTTAGTTGGTACATTTTAGAGAGAAGTGAAAAAAAATATTTAAATCCTTAAAGATATTAATTAGACTTTATTGACCAGCATCTCATAGAGAGTGACAAAATGTCAACGTCTAGCCACGTGGAAAAACGTAATTCAACCAAGTCATCCTAGCTGTTAGATTTTACAACTGAATGTCTATTGAGATCGTTATATTATTACATCGTTTTCGTCGATGTGTAAGGCTACCGAAGCTAGTTTTATTAAAGACAGATTTTCTGTATATGGTTATAATGTAAACAATTTTTTTGTTTGTTTACCTTGAGGTAGCCCTAAGCTAGCACTAGTGTTGCCATATTTGGTGCACTGTAATTAAACACAATTTGTCGTAATGATTTTAATAGGGGCCTTTAAACTAACATGAAAACAAAATGCTGAACTGTTGGGGCGGCGGCAAATAGAAGTGTAGACACAAATACGAACACATTTATTTTGTACGTGTAGGTAGACTCTTCGAAACTAAAGTATATAACTAATAAATTAAAGTGCTCATACACAAACAATTCCAAAACCTCATTATTTCAAGAAATACTATGTTAAGACAGTTATTTTTCCTTTAAAATCACAAAATATTAAATGATACCAATTCAGACAATAATAGATATGGACCATATGTTCCGACCGCCCAAGGTTCGATTTTCCTACATGTTGATGCTCTTAGATTTAGCCATTAGATTATTGACTAGTCTAGTTACCGTAGCAAAACATAAGTAAAAAGTGTTGAAAAATATATATAAAGCAGCAAAAATATTTGATAACGAGGCCATTTATATTTGTCAAAAGTCAGTTACATTAACACCATATAAAACAAGTGCCTAATCTTTATACTTAAGGAAACGAAGTTTAATGTAATTAGTTACTATTTTGTCGTAAGATAAGATAAGACCTTACAAAAAAACAACTGAAAAAAATCCCAAATAAAATATTCAGGTTGAGTTGACTTGACCTTTTTGTTAGATTTCCCCAAACATGATCGCGGAACGTCTGGGTTTTCCCCTCCTAACACATACGTCCATTCACACTTCTATCATAGGTGCACGTTAGCGCAAACAAGGCGACAGATAGCAAGGCGCGCCCCATCACCGGGGCGGCGCCTGCGAGCGGCACCGGGCGCTAAACGCTGCATAAAGTTATTTGCCATCAATGCCTCCGGGCACAAATTTCAATTATTGTCACATCCGAATAGTTGCGAACGGGCCCCCGGTACAATCGCATACAAAAGTGTTGAGGACTCTACCTAATAGACAGATGGTAACACGAAACTTAAACGAAGATGTTTTGGATGATGACATATCGATTTTTTATCGTGCTATTATTTTATTCAAGAATTGGCTAAAGCTTACTAATGTCGATTAGTATATCCACTTTCAGTAGACGCATATTGTGCTGCAGTGCAATATACGTCATCTTTGCGAATTGGGGCGAAATTTTAATGTCGGAGGTTTTGGCTGGCACAATTCCCGGTTTATAAATTAAGGCAATAATATTTTGGGTAAATTTCAACAATTTCGACCCTTGCCTAATTACGGTAACGAATTTTGGTAGGTATCCATTGTTTATTTTTTTTTTGCAGTATAAGCAATAATAAATCAATGTAAATATTCAGTTAATGTACTTATGCTTCAAGGAAGATATAAGTAACGGATGTAAGAGTCTGCCACAGTAATTAAGCGTAAAGTATTATTTGAGTTTGTTGAAATTTACTCATTTTGTTTTAAATTTGGTCATTGGTTTTACTATTCACATGGCACTGCCCCTGTCGTATTCACGTTAAATATAATTAAAGTAAATATAAAAATAATTAAAATAAAATTTAAAAAAAAATTATATTAAGAACAGGCAATAAATTAGAGGCTGCGCATCGATGGAAATTGCTCGTTAGCAAAATACGCTCATCTCAAAATGATTCATTAAAATATAATTTAAGATAAAGTTTATCTTAAATGTGTTTTGTTTTCTGTTGTTGAAATAAATGTGATATAGTATATCTATCAAACAACAGCGATTAGGGTACCGTTGCCAAATTATTGCGAAGACCTCTATTTTGTCCATCTAATGTCTTCATGTTCTCTAAAAGTTCAAGGTTACTATGTTTAATGTTTTTTTTTTATATCTTTAAATGTACAATTTATTTCGCTCAATATTGTCAAAGAAAGTATTTTTCGAATAGCAAAAATGGTATATGCTCTTATCGTATAGTAATTGCTAATTGATAACATATTTAAACATACTGAAAACTATATCAATCTATGAAACAATACTAACTCTGACTCACACTTAACCGGTTTTTATCTACACCAAGTAACTCGTGTTTTGATCATTAAATTAAATAAAATGAATTGAGCGAATTCGTAACCGCTAAGATAATAAAGTAGGTAAGTTTATTATGCAACTTTGTGACTCTGGGTCACACGAATCATATTATATATTAATATGAAGAACAGCTACTACACGCGACTTTATTTGTATATAATTTAATCAATGTATTTAAGTTTTTTTTTCTGCCCGTCACTTGAAATTTATTAAGGTCTCGATATATGATACTACTTTGTACGATATGACTTTATACGATAACTATGTTGTGATAAATTTCACTAAAATTGAGATATTTCACAGAATATATGCCAAATTTAATAAGCTAACAACACCCTAAATTTTGTAATTAGAACCCTATTCCCTTGTCTCTCAAACCTAGGACAAGAGTATAACCTAAGACTCCAAATAATAGTATGTTTAAGAACAATCGAACTAAGGAGCGGATGCGTAGCGAACACGGTACGCGTGCGCAGCGAACACATTGCAGTCGCGCAACGTCTTTGTTACCTGTGCGAGGCGTACAATATATTCAGTGACATAATGGATTCTGACAAGGCAACACTGCTGTTAGCATTATTACTTCGTAGAAGCAAGCAAGGCCTGCGTGTGAGACTGTACAAAATGACGTCCACGGTGCTATTCGCGGCGAAAACGTTGCGCGGCCGCGGCGTCTTCGCCGCGCATGCTCGGCGTATTCGCTACGAATATTTTTCGCCTTGAAAACGCTCGCAATCCGTCAGTGTGATAACTCCCTACGAACCTCCATCTTCTTTGAAGCTAAACATAATTTCGTAATTATTTACGATTTTAAGATTTAAACTCTTGTCCTTGATTCTTAAGCACTTCTCGAAGACAATAAGCACCGTTGTCACTCCAGATAACACTATCTCTCAGTTTCCAATTCCTTTACATGCATTTAATATTTACGTCCAATTTTTCTATAATCTTTTTCCAGTTGACTGTACCGCACAGTAGGCGTATTCATCTCGTAAAGGGGTCAAAATATTTTATTAGCCTTGCGATTTTAACTGAAGAGCGAGGGCGCCAACAAGATTAGAGGCCCGAGGCTACGCGCAAATCGAGTGCCTACTCCAACTGAACCCTACGGAACCATATTATCATTCCAATATCACCAATTGCACCCTTACATTTGTGTTGCTAAAGTCCGTTATCGTTTGGATATTAATTTATAATTCGGGATGTTCGATTCAAATTGGAGAGTTGACTTTTGTCCGAGTGAATTAACACTACATACCCAAGGCCACTGGAAAAATCATTGTAGGTGGTAATTGGATGTGCGAGTATTACCTACGTTTCACTCTATATGAAATCGCGTACATTTATGCGATATCTTATTTTAGTTTATTGTGTTTTTTCGGTATAACGGTAGAAATGTCCATTGATAAAAGGGATTATATTTCCTTAAAAAAATCTTAGAAACTCGTCAAGGTGAAGTAACTGACTTTATAACGGTTTCACGTTTAACCATCGAGATTGAGTTGAAACTTGTTAACTCAACATTTCGCTCAAACATTTGTTAACTAAGGAAGAGAGCGGTGGAAGCTCAATGGTAAGGACACGCGCCTCTTAACCGAGGAGTGCGGGTTCAGACCCAGGCACGTACCTCTAGAATTTTCAAGTCTATGTACGTATTTATACCACTCTAGCTCGACAGTGAAGGAAAACATCGTGATGAGACCTGCAAATTCAAACAACTTTGGATTTGTAACCATAATCCAAAAATTGTCTGGTTCCCCTATCTTAGGGTTACGAAGGTCAGATCGGCAGTCACTTCAATATAATTACCAGACTTACTAAATCCTGGATCATGGTCTAAACGGACCCCGTCTAAACATGGGACATAACGCTAGGAAGATGATGATTTGTAAACTAAGGAAGCTACTTTTTATCTCGAAATCTTGCAGGAAGCTTACCGAACACTACAGATGTAAAGACGCGTGGAAAAGCTAGTTAATTACTAAAACCAACAGGACCGATTTCGATACCTACACGCACTTTTACTTGAATTTTTAAGCTTGCGAACAATTACTTACATACAACAAAGTAATCGAAATTAACTAAATAGATCGACCTTATTCCATTCAGCACAGAATTCAATTCACTATTTCATTGCGTCCCTCTTCGATTCCCTTTCATTTATTGCTAAACATCAACCGGAGTTTAAATTCACATCGCTGTCAAGCGCAGGAGCATAATTAGAGGTCTGCCTCGGAGTCGCGTCAGGAGCACTCCTCGTTCCGCCTCTAATGACGACAAGCTTGCTCCACCAATCTTAAAAGTTAGTTATAAGAATTCTTTCTTGTCCTAAGATGATATTTTGTTCCTAATTATTTGTCCTATGAGTAGTAGTAATCTTAGGTTCTTAAATAATGTGTTTGTCCCATATTGGTCTGGTATACCGGATTTTGGGTATGTGATTGTGTAGGCGACAAGCTAGCAACTACATTTCCACAATTTTCCACCTAACCTAGTCCAGTTTTATTTTTGGCTGAATGTGGTTAAAGGGGCCTGCTGCCCCTTTGACTCTGTCTACCCCTTCGGGGATTATGAGCGTGATGTTATGTATGTATCTATGTAAAAAATATGTACCAATTGTGTTCATTGCCTAGCTTAACGTAAAAAGCGATTAATGGTGTATTGAGTATTGGTTTGTGATTATGTAGGCGTTGTACTAATACTTTTTTACAATTTTGCATATTACTAAATTCAATTTTATTTTTGCCTGAATTTGCTTTAAGAAGCTTATCGTTCCTTGGAAGAAGGAGTAGACAGTCCAAAGAGCGATAGCCACCGCAATTTTAAGGTATAAAATTACTTTAGTGAAGGTAGGTATGTAGTATCTATTTTGTTAGGTAAAGTTAGTCATAATGTTTACTATGTTCGTTGCGTGCCTATAAATATTTAGTAATATATGCCTGTAAATATTTAGTAATAGATATAATTTTTCAATTTTTTTTTAATATCAATTCCGTAAAAGAAAGTATTGTAGTATGTTGTAAAACCTCCTTGATTTTCAATTAGGTATATTGAGTCTGCTATTTAAAATTTTACAAAAACTGCTTATTATATTTTAGTCAGTTGACTATACGAACTAATGACGTCATATGTTGACAAGCCTATCCTATACAGAATCTTTGAAGTGATTGCGTTTTAAGAGCTTTTTAAAACATCACAATATCACATTTGACTTGTTACTCATCATCCCTATTATGCATCTAACCTAATTTACTTATTTTTTGCAGAAAAGAGGTTGAAAGAGCCTGCTGCTCTGCATTCTGCATTTTTGTATTATGTAGGTAATTAATTCGATTTGGATTAATGAGGTATTCATCGATTCGCTAATATGTCTCAGTAACGTACAAACAAGACCAATTTGAAAAAATCTATACTTATCAGAGAGCGACTGTCCAGATGTCAGTTCTTAAACTAACATAATTATTTCTCATTTAAAGTTCACGAGTCGAAGAAAACAAACACTGCAACTCGCGAAACTGTAAGTACATACGTAACAAGTAAGAGAACACGCGAACTTAATGATCTAATAAAAGTTTGCGCCGACAGTGTTTACCCAAGCGAACTTGCGACCAACCGCGCATTAGCATATCAATCTCACAAAACATGTTTAAAATCCGGTCAAGTTCGAGTCCTAGATGATTTAAAAGAGTTCTGTGTGCATGCATTTACATCTAAATGAACATTAGTTATGTTATTCAAGTACGCTACTGTAGACATATAAAAAAAATGTTTGAATATAAAAGCGGAAGGGTGATCGTAAAATGAAGTTTTAAGCTCATAAATAAAAGGGAAAAAAAAATAACTTGTGTAATTATGCATAATATTAAGCAACCAAAGTAATATATAGTATATTATTACTCTGTGGTAATATGTTTGTTAAACTTTTGTCAAATGCCGACAAAGCTGTGCTTTTCTAATTAGACAAAACAAATAATTTGCCGTAATAAGCTTGTTTACACATCCTCTCTTTCATAAATTACTACAAATATTTATACTCACTTGCACAGGTAATTTTAACAATTCTAGGAAAAACACGTTACATTATTCACAGCAAAATCAATCTGAGTTTTTCAGCGATCTTTATCGCAACAAAATGGTTTATACCATTAGCATACAGAACTCCAAAAATTAAAGCGGCCATAATGGCTTTATAAATAGATTTCTGAAAGTATTCTGTATTAAATAAACTTCCATTTGACGTGGTACCGCTCGTATGAATAAATCATATCAAATAACTATCAAGGGAGGCATCCCCGGATCAAAACATTCGCTTGGGGTTGTGTGCCTCATTTGATGCGAACAGATTTTCGCGTATGATTTTTTAATAGCCATCCGGTGTGCTTTTTATGTTCAATAATCCACAATTTGCCAAATGGATTCACTATGCGCTTAAAATCATTTAAGTAGGTATTTTTGTACTCTCTAACGTAGATATATATATTCTAAAGAGCTGCTGCTCTTGCAAATTACAGGTCGTACGCTTGTTGTACATTCATAGTAATTTGAATGATCACATTTTCTCACAGTGTTTCCTCAGCAACTAGAGCTTTTATTTTTTTGATATTATTTGGTAGTTTGATTTGAAAAAAGAATTGATGGGTATGAGAAACCAGGAAACATGCCCGGATCTGAACCAACACATTTCACTAGAGAGGCGCGACGATTGAGTCATCACCACTGTTTATAATCCGTACCTACATTCTTGGTATTGTAATTGCATCTACACATATATGTTTCGTTACGTAGCCCGTAAAAAAATAAAAGCTAAAGCAGTCATCACGTCTCATTACCCATAACCCGATTTCCGTAACTTCCACCATATCACGCACGCTCCAATCCTTTCAGCATCACCAAACAAAACTCCGAAACGGGCTCGCATTTTCGCGTCCTTGTCGCGCCCAATCACTTCAACGTCGCTGCGCACATTGAATTTCTCAAATATCGACTTGAAACACCGGTTTGCAGCAAATTTGAACCTTAGCAATTGAATTTGAAGTTGAAATTTGCTTGTGCAGGCTGCAGTATTCTCCAGGGTGTTCCGGAGCGTCGCGAGCGCCTAGGAAGCCGTAAGCCTCTCAGCTCGCCGTGTGATTGAATCCTCGGCACTGATGGAGTAGCGGCATTGCGTCTTACTGTGAACATTTCTCTATTCCGTGCATTAGGAAGACATGAGGGCCGACGGCGAAGCCTTGGGTGTCTACAAGCTTAACTTGCCGTATTTGTGGGTGATTTCACTCGTGTTAATGTGAAAGTTTGCTATGCGTAGCGAATTGCACTTTGTTTTTTTATGAGAGGTACCTAAATATTATATTTTGTCTAAATAACTGAAAAAAGTGGTCAAAGTAGTGAAGATGTGAAAGAGTAATGTCCAACTCACTATCAACAAACATAATTTTACTGAAATGGCGATTTTATATCGTACTTATTTCTAATTTCTATTAGAAATAGTTCATGTATATCTGAGTATTGCTCTACAAAAAAAATATTACATGAAAACACAAAAGTACTACACTAGTTCGTTTTTGTTTTAACAAATACAAAGGCCCAATGCAAGGATGTTAAATACGCAATTTCATTTAATTCGTATTCGTATCTTAATTCGTGTTCTAAGATATATTTATACAGAATCTTAAGAAAAAATAACATTTACCATTACCGCAGTAAATCCTTTTTGCATTGAACAGAATATACATAAATCGCAAAAATGCACCAGACTCCATTCCTGAAAGCATAATTAATAACATAACTCAAATTCTCTTCCCCGTAGCCTCCACTTCCCATACATTAGGCGAGTATTAAGCTTATAAGGTCAGCCGCTGAAAGGACAAAGGACATCTTTCGCCTCATGAAGTATTCACCGCGCCCCGCCCGACGCCACGCCCACCGCGGCTTACACCGGCTTATGTGCCGCGTGCGGCTGGAATGTACACGAGCTCATTAATGTGCCGTATTGATCAGATATATGATTCTATAGTGATGTTGCCACGATCATGATTGGACTCGGAAGCAGTATTGGCTAAGTAAAACTTATTTAGTTTAGCTGACATACTACATAAACATACAACAAGAGATAAATGGAGAGCGAAGTGTAGAAGAAATTTAATTCAAAGTGTTAAAACTGAACCCGAGACGGGTTTGTGCATTAATGTGCCGGATTGATCAAATATATGATTCTATAGTGATGTTGCCACGATCATGATTGGACTCGGAAGCAGTATTGGCTAAGTAAAACTTATTTAGTTTAGCTTACATACTACATAAACATACAACAAGAGATAAATGGAGAGCGAAGTGTAGAAGAAAAATCCAAAGTGTTAAAACTGAACCCGAGACGGGTTTGTTCATTAATGTGCCGGATTGATCAGATATATGATTCTAGATTGATGTTGCTGTCACCATGATTAGGTTGGAAAGTATCATCGACATTAAGCTTATTTAGTTTAACATATTACATGATTATACAGCATGATATAAATGGATAACAAAGTGTAGAAGAAATTTAATCCCAAGAGCAAAAACTGGACCTGGACGGATGTGCTCATTGTCATGGATGTGCCGTATTGATCAAATATATGATTCTTGATTGATGTTGCTATGACCATGAAATAAATGGACTTAAGACGAACATCTGTTTACTCAGTAACTAGTTAATTTATAACCAATTACGCCAATTAAACTATATTAGTTTCTGTAAATTGTTAAATTTATTTACAACTAGCTGTGCCAGCGGTGTCACCCGCGTTTATGGTTAATATTATAAAGACTATTTCCGTCATACATGATTTCTATGTAACTTTAACCATTAAGGCTGCTCACGCGACGGAAGCTTAAAAAATGGAGTAACTTCTCCCGTTTTCTTAACATTTCCCTTCACTACTCTGATCCTATTGATTGTAGCGTGATAAAAAGTATATTATAACCTGCCCAGGAGTATGAAGAATAATTGTACCAAGTTTCGTTAAAATCCGTCGAGTAGTTTTTGTTTCTATAAGGAACATACAGACAGACAGACAGACAGACAGACAGACAGACAGACAGACAGACAGACAGACAAAAATTTTACTGATTGCATTTTTGGCATTAGTATCGATCACTAATCACCCCCTGATAGTTATTTTGAAAATATATTTCATATACAGAATTGACCTCTCTACTGATTTATTATAAGTATAGATATACGATCAGTACGGTCGATACAGAGCGATCATCATCATATTGGACGCGCAAGGTGATTGATTACTTAGTATGGTGTGACCTGCTAGCCAGTTTGTCTGATGAAAAGTAATCACCGTGCACATGGATAACTGCAACACCAGAGGGATTGCTGATGTGTTGGCAATCTTTTAGGATTAGGGCTCCGGCACTCTCCCTCGTGCGAGACACAGGTGCTATATTTCGGCCCAGCTTCCGCAGCTATAATTATAATAATTACCTTATAATGTTCGAAATTCCACTCACAATTTAACATTTAGGTCAAAATTTTATCCAAATACAACTTTTGTCTTTCAATTCGAGCGAAACTCATTCGTTGAAAAGATAAAATTCTAAATCACTCGCTCTTTAAAGACTAAAATACTTATGCTAATGCCTGTACCTGCGTAATAGCACTGTAAAGGGTGTTCAAAGTAGTGTGGTGAAGCTATCGATAGATTGCTAAATAAATTTAGCCAGAGGAGGCCGCCCAGGCGTAACACTACAAAATTCGTAGGCCGTAGTCCGTTGTAGTCAGAGAAGCTCACAGCTCGTAGCTACGACGAAGACACCATGAATTACATATTATGTCAAATCCAATCTCGCATTGGATTTTACAGCCACGAGCGCAGCTGTAATGTCTTACAACGCAATGCTACTTAAATCATCCACATAGATGAAAAATCCTTTATATACTAACCAAACTATCCCACATTGCCCTGTTTAAAGCAATGATGGAGTGCGATACACTTAAATTGTTAGAACACTGTTTTAGTTTATTTATTTCCACAGTATAATTGGCATTAACGCGAAACTACGCATAGGTCATGCATTAGAAATCCCTGAAAATTTCTATGTAATATCATGAAAATTAAAATAAAACAATGCCACCAGGCATACTCCTTAAAATAAATGATTTTAAAATCACTTGTTCACAAGCTGACTGAAATAATATTATAAAAGATTTAACTTGACTGACGATAGTTTATTCTATTTTTGGTGAAACTATCGATATAATCACTGTCGTATATCACTATTTGAGCGGCTTGCCGCAGCGCCATCGGCCAACAAAGAGCAGCATTTAGCGACGCCGGCAATCCGCTTACAACCGCGGCGCTGCCATCAAATATGCATGCGGCACTCAGCCGCACACACGCCCGCGCCCGCACCCGCGCTCGCGACCGCGCTCGCGCCCGCGTCCGCTATCCTGCACCCGAGCCCCCGCCCGCGACAGTTTCATTATACCTAGAATATGACGTGGAAACTGTTTATGGCATTTTTTAAACAAAATCCTTGCTCTGAACGCTTGCTGAACAAAAACGCTCATAAAACAAACATAGCATCACGCCCATGTAGGCAGAGTCAATGTGGTAGCAGGCCCTCACTCATGATTTGTTCAAAGCATGATGACAATGATGATAAGAATACAATTTTTTTTGAATTTGAACACCAACACGATTTGAATTTGAAAATACCTATTAATTTTAAACATCAGTCTTACTGGTTCTGATTCAGAGTGGACGTTGGGCCATGATTACACATAAAATATCGCCAGATGATAATAAGAAGTAACCGCCTAGGTCATTAAAAATTTATACTTGATTTGACTTGATACTAATTGGGTAATATATATTTTTAGCTGCCAAGAACTGCAATTTAATGGTACGGCATTTAAAGATATAATTTATGCAAACGCGAAAATAACTTGTATCTGTCTGTTACGCATAAATAATTTTACCGATTGCGGTGAAATTTCTCACACCTGCAATTTAATCCCTGAGAAAAGACAAAAGTCACTTTTTATCCTGAAGAGTGCATAGAAAAAATCAGGTAAAAAAATACTGTAACATAACAAAAGTGAATGATGAAAGTCAGTTTTACTAGTGAAACAAAATTCTTGCGTGATCCACCTCTTACTTATATCGAAGCCCCTTTCACTATAATACAAAGTAATGCCACAAATTAATAACGCCGATCGCCATTCAATACCGTCCCATAATATCGGCTATACCGTGACGCGAAATTAGCCTCGACTCGTGAGTTCGAAGAATGCTCCACTTTATTAGATTCCGTAAGCCCTATTCATCGTTTTTTCGCCCTCTCGGAGGGAACCTTTGAGCATCAGTAGTATTAGCGAATAATGCAATAGAACATTCGATCTCGTATTACACGGAGTAACGTGCCCAATGATAATAGCTTTGAGTATTAGCCGATTATGGGAGCATACGTTGTGCAAACTGCGCTAAAAATGTATTTAAGCGGTTATTTCGGTAGAAGCGGTTCGAATTATACAGAATATGTTATGATGGTATGATTTTGTTAATATCAAAAAAACTGCTCAAACTGTGTTTAAGCAATGACTTTTGTTGGCCAGCTTGAAATAGTTTTAATGATTATTTGCTTCTTTCAGAATCCTAAATTTTTTAAATAAGTTAGTTACACCTTTTCTAAATATGCGTTTGCATTGCAATTGCAATTTATTACAATATAAATTAATCATTAAGATATATAATTGTCATCATCAATATATCTACTTTTTATATAAGAACTACATTTAAATTACATTAAAGTATCATACATGTTGTATATTATTAGCAAACTATGAGAATGCTTACAGTTCACTACTGTCACGTCGTATGTCGCCATATTTTACCATCTGATCTTAATTAAAATGTTATGTAATGCAACGCACTTTTGATACATACAAAAACATATAAGCGAATCGAGAACATCCTTCATCTCTCAAGTCGGTTAAAAATGTTTGTGCGATCACCTGTGTGATTCTATTAAGTATTACGGAGGATTACGCTTAAGCTCCTACACAATACGCACCACCAATTTGGATCTATTACTTGTACAATGTACTTAAGCAAGCGGCTTAACTCTGAGCTTTTATAAGCTTTCGTCCATATCTTAACATCAAACAGTTTTTTTTGTAAAGTTACTTATTATGGTAGATAGATACTGTACCTTAATATTTTTCATACCTACTTGTAAATAGTTAGTTTTATTTATATAAAAATATTTTCATTTATTAAGGACTTAAGCAACTATAGCAAATATAATTAAATTGAAGTAAGAGTTCAAAGTAATTCCATCAAGTTTCTGATATTTCAACAATAGACCATGTTATTTTAATTAAATTTAAATAGATTTGTTTATAATCCGAAACGTTATTAGGAGTACTTAATCTAAAAATAAAGGTTAAAAAAAATTAGTAATTGTTTTCCTCGCATTAAGAAATATACACATTTGATAAAATTTTCTGTATAATATGACTAGATCCCTGCAAAATGTTTGTCTCTAGTAGATAGTAATAAATAAAGAAGAGAACGTTTTATAGATGCCAATCCATACAAAATCCTTCACACCTAACCACTGTTCAAAGAAAAGCGAAAATCTTCCACAACTCATTGAATTAGCTTCCTCGAAAGCGCCTCACTGGCGACAAGTTAAGCCTCAAATATTGTGCTTGTCCGGCACTAAGTCCGCCTTTGTCCGGTAATCCGTCCGGACTCATTCCGCCGAGATCGAGACAGCTCGGCTTTGTATGGGCATCCCTAATACTGTACGACAGCGTATTCTTTTGACACTGATTGCAAATGGAAGGTATACGTACGGTTGGAGGCACTAATAAGTAGATATACAGCACCATTTAACAATAAACTTTATTACAGAGG
Source organism: Glyphodes perspectalis (assembly GCA_951394215.1). NCBI lineage: Eukaryota > Metazoa > Arthropoda > Insecta > Lepidoptera > Crambidae > Glyphodes > Glyphodes perspectalis. The sequence continues at coordinate 7,915,826 of OX596216.1, forward strand.
TGAAAGAGCTCATGTGTCTTTAAACACTTCATTGCTTGTGACTCATTCGCGATAAGGTAATTCGTCATTGCATACTTTCTAACCTACGTAGGTCGTACTTATGAACTTTATGAATACAGTAAGTAATTCGATATTTAGAGTTTCGACATTCAGTAGTACAGTCTCCATCGAGCAATTCAAACGGATTCTTACTGTTCAGATGATGTTCAGTTATACATTCAGTTCTTTGAAGGTTGCAACATCTTTTCATTATCATCTTTAGAAAATTATGTGAAGCACTTAGGAGATAGAGACAACACAATAATATTAATCACGGTTTTTATGACAAATGCATTACACATTCTTATTACACATGAAATTGGAAAAATCTTGTAACAGTTTACTTTATTGTATTTATGCGATTGATGGTGTAAAATGTTTGTGTGTCTCACAAAATATACAAATATAAGTATAAGAGCGGTGGTAGCTCAATGGTAAGGACACGCGCCTCTTAACCGAGGAGTGCGGGTTCAAACTCGGCACGTACCTCTGGATTTTTCAAATCTATGTACGTATTTATACCACTAGCTCGGCGGTGAAGAAAAACATCGCGATGAAACCTGCAAATTCAAACAGCTTTGGATTTGTAACCATGATCCAAAAATTGTCTGGTTCCCCTATCTTAGGATTACGAAGGTCAGATCGGCAGTCGCTTCAATGTAATTACCAGACTCGCTAAATCCTGGTTCATGGTCTAAGCGGACCCCATCTAAACACGGGACATAAGGCTAGGAAGATGATGATACAAATATAAGTATAAGTACTCTGGATAGTATGAAAGTTGAAAATGGAACTCATAAATCAAAGAAGGAGTTACATTCAGGTCCACTTCCCCTGACTTAATGAACTTTAAATAATTGCTTGGTTGGTCCAACGAGTTCTCGATAATTTTTTTGCTCTTGCCTAATCCAGGAGTCTAAGGAAAGAAGCACTCCTTTGCGCTTCGTCCTTATAACGTAAATCTCGAATTCCTTATTTTTCACGAGCAACCTAATCGTCGGGCTGCACCTAGCCCATCGCTTGAGATGCATGCCGCTAAGGGTGGTAATACACGGATAACGGTATTTTTCAGTATCGTATACGATATTGTCCCATGTTGGTCTGGGACTTAAAAATAATGTGCCAACTGTGTTTCTTACTTAGCATGTCATAGAAGATGACTATTGGTATATAGGGTTTTAGGTGTGTGATCGTGTAGGCGACGAGCTAGCTACTTATCACTACTTTTATACATTTTTCCATCCAACTCAGCCCCAGCCCAAATCTCTCATTCGATTACGAAGTCTCGCTGCGATTTCAACCTGAACGGTTTACTAAATTAAAATATCAACGAGTCATCCGTGCTGCGGAATACAACTGATATTGGTCTGAGAGCTAAACAGAAACTGTGAAAGAAGTCATCATCTAATCTTTTAGACGACTCGATGCGATACCGATAAGTATTTAACCCCAATAAAATTTGATACTCGTTTGAAAACGAAATGTTCGATACATTTGAAATGTTGTATATCTAATCGTTTTTACAGCCCTGAATATTTTATCCATCCAATACAGTAACTTTCATAGTTTATGAGGGTTCTAAGTATGAATTTACAATGTAATCTCAGCACGAAATGCCTCGCCTATTCCCAGCCTAACCAAGATAGGGTGCCAGGCGTGGCGACGGCCGATTTCCATGGAATTTTTCCATTACCTCGGAAAATTGCGCGCTCGCCGCCCTAATGTGCCTCTGAACACCTTATTATTTATTATTTTTTATCAACCCTGTGGTTGGGGCGCTTCCTAGAAATGATTTATTAATTAACGCAAGCAAGTAATGCAACCCAACCGAGTTTTTTTTTTGGCTGAATGTGGTTAAAGGGGCCTGCTGTCTCTTTGAATCTGCCTACCCCTTCGGGGATTATGGGCGTGATGTTATTTATATATGTATGTAAGTAATGTAACAAACATTACTTGCTATTACCATCCATCTTTTATTCGCGTTCTGTGTTACAACAACCCTTCTTGGAAACATGTCATAATGTATAAAAGATAAATCATATTATTTAAATAAGGTATTTTCTATTTATGCAAAAGTATATTTTGTACTTTTTCTTAGAAAACAGAAAGACTAGGTGAATAACGTGAATAATAAAACATTACTAAATGACCTAGCACTTGCGGTTCTGTAAAAATAACTAACCATTTCTATGCTAAATTTAACTAACTATAAGAAGCAAATTATTTTCCGAAGTGAAACCACGGGCTTTCATTTCAGCTTAATTGAACTATGTTTTACTTTACAAACAATTTTAACTTAATTTAATTGCTAAACGCCAGGAGGTTTATATCTAAACAGACTCGGCCTACCAGTTCCGGTATTGAAAGCGAGGTGTTAGATATGTACATATGTATTCTATTAAACCTATTGCTAAAAGATATATTAATAACAAAGGTTAGTTAGGATCTGATGTGAACCTTACGGACACAGGAAGTTCTCCTTTGAAGTGTGCGGCCAGCGTTGTGGACTAGGTGTCCACAAAAGGTGTGAGATAAGTCATTTCATGTCCTATACACGCACTTTTATACACAGACAATACAATACCACTCTGTATCTGCGAATTTATATCAGAACACACGGTTTTTTTATAATGATAATAATGAATTTATTTCTCTTCCACACTTAGACACTAATATACAACTTTTAAGTCTGTAGATGGATAGATGGCTTTTGCGCTTCGTTATATATATCTATAGAGGAAAGATTTTTTTTTTGTATTTTGTGTGTGTGTGTATGTTTGTAATGAATAAACTCAAAAACTACTGTGCCAATTAAAAAAAATTTTTCACCATTGAAAAGCTACATTATCCGGAAGTAACATAGGCTATATTTTATCCCCATATTCCCACGGGAACGGGAACTACGCGGGTAAAACCACGGGGCGCTGCTAGTTGAATAGATCTTCCTCGTTTTACATTAATTTTGTGACAGTGGGTTTTACGTATGGTTACCTAAAGATTTCCGGGCAGATCAACGTCTCCCATTGCTATGAGCTATTTTTCTAAGTTATTAGCAGCTTAAGAATATTAAAAAAAAAGCTCGGTGGGTTAGATAGAAAGTTGTGAAACAGTAGTGACAAGTGGCTAGCTCGTCGCCTACACAATCACATAGCTAAAAACCCATATACCATTAGTCTTACTAACCGTCACCTTAGGAAAGCTGACATTATTACATATTACGCCTAAAATCCCGAAGCCTTAGGCAGAATTCAAGGTACAGTTAGCTTTCAGACCTTTAGCTTACAATGTTACAAACTGGGCTAGATGGAAACTGTGAAACGTGGCTGGCTTCTTGCTTACATAATATCAAAACCAATACCGAGCACTATAGGTTGGCACATTATTCTTTAATTTAAAACGACTATAGCACACCTTTAACTAGGGATTGCGATGCAGCGGCATTTTCTGCTGGTTCCAGTGTCGTCTAAAATTGCACTGGTCCCAGTTGGATTGCTTGATCCAGCATTAAAATCCCTAATAGCGATTGAAATCTAGCGGCATGGTTCGAGCACATGTCACTGGATTCAGCATTGCAATCCCTAACTATTATCTACATACACCGCATCAGCTTCGACTCAAGTATTGTATTTAAAGTGAAACAGTATTTTTTAAATACAAATGCTTTTTTTTATTCCAAGTCCTTATTACTCTGCATCATATGGCTACCCCTTGGGAAATGCTGGCCAGTAACAATGCGGTCGCGGTAAGTTTTCTCCCTCACGCTCCAAGGCGCTGTTTTAATGATTTTATTGTTTATGCTATGGACGGGTTGTCTCTAAAGCGATCGGTCAGTGTGTACCAGACCTTATATCTGTGGTCACCTCATTAAGAACGTTTGCAACCTTTTTTGGGGTTCCATTTTCTATGCTATTTTCTTCACACACCTTTTTGTCTATGCAAACTTTTTTTACCTCAAGTGTAATCGGCGGAAATATTTCGGGTAGTTGGGGAATTAGTTTAGTTATTCCTTAAGGTTACCGGCATTTTTAAAGTCCAGGAGAATCAACGTATGAACGGAGGAAGGGTTCCACAAAAGTTAACCGCGTGCCCTTTGTAAAAATAAATTAAATAAGTTGCGCAAATTTAGTGATAAAACATTACAAAGAGAAGGATACAGTTTCAATACAGCATTGGGGAAATTCCAATAGATAATAAAATGATGGATGTGTTAAACTGTGTATTTTAGCTGGAATGCGTATCACATAATTTATCATCACATCCGCATTTCCGAATGCGTAGGGAAAGTCCAAGAAGCAGCGAGCTACCGCCGCTTGAGCCAAAAAAGAATTAAATTAGGTTAGATGAAATTTGGAAAAAGCAAGCTAGCCTCGCACTTGGAATTGCAATGGTGGATCCAGTAATCCAGCCCAACACAGTTTCAGCTGTGCTGGCTATATATACTGGTTCAATGCGGCTGAATCTCAATCCCTACTAGAAAAAGGAATGCTGGATCAAGCAATCGAGCTGAGTCTAGTCTAGTCTAGTTTAGTTTAGCTTGCTCCAACATCTGACCCTGGACTGCACAACATGCCGCTATTGCAATCCCTACTCCGCACCTATACAATCACAAACACAATAACCATTATTACACCATTAGTTGACTTTCCCGATATGCTAGGCAAAGCAAGTTTGTACGTTATTTGTAAGCCCCAGACTAATTAAGACTTAAATATTTTATCAAATATTCTGATTGGCCATTTTTAAAATAGCATGGCAAAATAATGATTATGTTCAGTATCAAAAAAATATATTTAAGAGAGCTTCCAACAATATATTTAACTAATAACTATAATAATGTGCTGTAAACGAAAAACTATAATGGTTCCTCAGATATGGGTTCAAATATTAAAACCTAGTTTTATTTCAGCAAAATTGCTCGTATAATTTCGCCAAAGTGAATATTGTCGAGCGTGATGACGAGGTATGCGGATGCCTCCGAGTACATTCCATTCTAATACGTCAAAAGGGATGCTTGCTCTATTAAATTTCCTATTAATTGATAAATACTTGACCGTTGGCGTGTGTAATCGAATGTTCATACACGTCTCATACGACGAACCGAATATAGACCTAATATCCATAATTTTATGACACATTTTACAGTTACGGTTTTGGCAATCACGACACGGGAACGTGAGCGGGTGACCATTTATGAAGTTCCAAAAATTAGAGGAGAATTTCATTATCACTCATTGTGTCACATTACTTGAAGCGAAAGTTTCCATAATCATCGCTTGATTAGTGAACAAAAATTTCTGAGAGCGAAAGTTAGATTGGAATACTAAAGACTAAGTTATAATACACCGGTGGTACATAGTATTGTTTCTTTTCTTTTTTTGTCGACTATTAATAAGTGCTTTCTTGAAGCCTATATAAATAAAGATATTTTGTATTTGAATTTGACCTAAGGTTGTTTTTATCTTAATTAGCGCATCAAAATTATTGCGCAGCAATCGAGAAAAATGTGTACGACTACAAAAGTGTTCAAAATTGTCACATATTTATGAATTTGTTCTAAACTCTCATCGTAAAAAATTTTTATTGTGTTAGTTAATTTATTTACTTATTAACCACTACACACAGATCACAAGCAATAATTAGATATAGCAGAGTTAATCAATTATACAAATATAATCACTGTTCGGAATAAGGGACTCTTATTGTCCTAATAAAATTTCAAACGTTCTTCATATCGATGATTTAGACGTCGCTCAAGGAAGTAGAAGAAAAAAGAGAGTTAGACTTTTTAATATGACAATATTAAATTATTAGAACAACAACGCCTCCAAAGAATCAACAATATTCAAATTAAAAAGGCGAGTCAATTAGGCGTCAAACTTAAATGTGATTCAAGTTTCAATTTCGATGAGTGAATGGGCGGTGATTCGTGTGACCCTCGACATTCGTCTGGCTAATCTGCGGAGGGTCGGACTAGCCTGCAGTATTCGCAAACTTCGCAGATAAACTGACAAAAATGTGTAAACATACACTTGACATTGTGGTAAGAGGAGTTTTCTGTAAATGACTTAATGCCCTAGCCTAAGTCGTCTTTTTAACCGACTTCAAAAAAAAGGAGGAGGTTCTCGACTGAATATTTTTTTTGTTTTTTTTTACTATTTATCTAAAGATGGCCAACAAACATAGATAATGCCTAATAGCATTAACGTACCCTATAGCTATTATCAACACCAGAGAGACTTCAATTAACGAAACATAGTAGTTTGTTTAAAAAAGAACTGCTTTATGTTGATTTTTAATGTTGGCAATTTATCCGTTTGAACTGGCCCATTCGCTATTGCTTGGCCTATAAATAGATTGATCTTTGCACCAAATGCCTATTGTTAACGGTACTAACAATAGAAATATTGATCTTAGTACTGTTCTTACTCGAGTTTCGCTTTAACCATGATCCTATATTAACTATTCTCACTCGTACAGGTTGACTCATCGTTAAAAAATCATAGTTATATGAATTGCAAGCAACCTTAATTCGCCGCCGAGATTTTGTATTATTCCGTACGCAGATTTTAAGTCCAGATATCGATTACATTAATACTTTGATTTGATTTGAACCACATCAGAAGTGCTTCCTCATCCTGCAAGCTGTCAACAGTCAATCTTAAAATACTGCGACTATACTAACAAAACATAATACTATGCTATCAAAATAAAAAAAATGACGCAACTGCTTGTTTCGCATGCACTACACGTTGGGCTCCACCTTCACTAAAAATTCTTTTTCATGGTCAATTTAAAGCATAATACAGTTGTCGGTGAACAGCCCTTCGCGAATCTAATTTGCGCCTCTTTGTACCCATTTATAGCTTTCGCACTGGCCAAAATTTTTTTACCATTCCAATTTTGGTAAAAAAGTTATATTTGACCAACTTACTTGACTATTTTGGCTTATTTTTGTAGTACCTACCTACTTCGTTACTCGCGTTAAATTAAATTTCTCACAAAGATTCTAACTTACGTCTCTCAGAATCTATAATATGTTTTCTGGTATAAAAAGTGGTATATGTCCTTTCTTAATGTTCAAACTTTGGCGTGCTTAATTTTATCGCAATTAATTTTATTAACACAACATAAATACGTAAGAGACAGACAAAGTTACTTCCGAGTTTATAGTATTAAATATGGATTTTTAATCATACCAAATACGATACGAATTTGAAGCGATCGGAAATCGGAAATTAAAAATACTTTCCTAAATTATGCATAATTAATTTCTGGACAGGTCGTAACATTGACCTGTTATCAGAATAATAGACACAGTTCAAGTTATCACATCACACCACATGTGTCTACAGTGGGTACAAATAATAATAATAAGAATGAATGTGCCATTCTGTGACGCGCTTCATAAGCTGCTGGACGTTTACAAATTTGTAATAACGTGGAGATAACATCATTCCAAAATGATGAAAATTATTCTCATTGTGTGTGCAGTGTTGTTAAGTTTGAATTCAGAGGTAAGGTGGTGTGTGGATATCATTGATCTATTTTTGTTTGTAATAAGTATCTATATACTTATACCAGCCGTAGCTACCATCTTCTCAGCCATATCAAAGAACGGGGCCGCCGATCTACAATTACTTACCCCAGCTTTTGTACATTTCGTGAAAGTTGATCGTAAACAACGGTAGGTAGTGATTTAAAGTGTGCTGCACCCGAATGTCACTGAAACCGTATAAAACAAGCTAAGCCACTGATACTTACTTAAAGTTTACGAGTTTAAAAGTATTTATTATTGTTAAAAAACTTAAAGTGCGGTAATATATATTGCGTTAGAGATAAAGCTACTTGATATAAGTAACTATCAAATTTTCATTAACAAAAACTGAAGAAACAGATGTATTTTTGTCATAAAAAACTGATTATAATAAAATTGCATAGTCTCACTATCAATACGCTAATGGATTTTTTTTTACCTATTTTTAACCGACTTCAAAAAAAAGGAGGAGGTTCTCAATTCGACTGAATTTTTTTTTTTTTTTTTTTTTTTTTTTTTTTTTCTTGTATGTATGTTACTCGATATCTCTGAGAATTGTTAACCGATTTCCAAATTTTTTTTTTTAATCGAAAGGGTTTACTCCCGAGTTGGTCCCATTGCCACCAAATCAGGATCTGATGAAGGGATCCCAGGAAAATCGAGGGCAACCCTCAAACTTTATAGGCACGTACAATGTGTTTTAGACATTTTCTAAGATTGTTCAAGTATTTACGCATGGTACTTATCATCTTATGTTGGTGAGCTGATGATGGAAGGTACAAATCCTTAACGATTAGGAATTAGTTTATGATTCTTTAAATATTGATATCTTCGAGAATTGTAAGACGATTTTTAGAGTTCTTTTTTTTATTCAAAAGGGTATATCCTGGAGTTGGTCCTATTGGTACCACATCTGGATTTGATGAAGGAATCTTAGGCAAATCGAGGGAAACCCTCAAGTATTATAGGCGCGTACAATCTATTTTAGTTATTTTCTAAAACAGTTCAAGTATTTACGTCTGGTATTCATAATCTCATGTTGCTGAGCTGATGATGGAAGGTGTAACTCCTTAACGATTAGCAGTTCGTGGATAATTCTTTCAATATTATAGGGCCATATTGAGTGTTATTCTCGAGATAGTCTCAATTTCACCAAGTCTTGGTCTAGTGATGGGATTCCATGAAAACGAGGGCCACTCTTAAATTTTAACGACATGTTAGGTGTTTTATTTATTTTTTCTAAAACGAGTCCAGTATTTGTGTCTCGTACTCATCATGTTATGTTGCTTAGCTGATGATGAAAGGTATAACTCTTTGAAGATTAGTAGTTTTAAGTAATTCTTTAAACATTAAAGGCTCGTTATACCTTTTCGTCTTTAGTCTCATAAGACCGGCACTGTCTCATTAAAGCAGCTCGTTTTGATTTGGTATACCTACCTATTAATAAATTTCACTAAAAAGTAACAAATAAGTTAAATTTTAACAAAAATAAAAACCGACTTCAAAAAACCCCGCAAAAAATGTTTATAAAAAAACACAAGTAAAAACTGCTTTGATAGCTATTTAAATGTCTAAACACTAAAAAGTATAAAATAAATTCTTTCGACTGCTTCGATGAAAGTATTAATCTTTAACACGTATTTAAATATTTACAATAATCAGTTAGTTTTGGAGTCGGTGCCAGCCAAAATAAAAAAAAGTAGACACTTAATAACAAATTACCTTACTAATTTACCTTACCTTACCTTACTAACAATATGAAACAAATTAGTTAAAATATGAGTATATTAACTTACTATTGATTTTGTATATTCAAAACCTATTTTACCACCCTTCACCAAGAAACAAATAATTGCAAATTCCGAAATGATGATATAAATACGCGGGCTGGCACCGACTCCAAAACTAACTGATTATTGTAAATATTTAAATACGTGTTAAAGATTAATACTTTCATCGAAGCAGTCGAAAGAATTTATTTTATACTTTTTAGTGTTTAGACATTTAAATAGCTATCAAAGCAGTTTTTACTTGTGTTTTTTTATAAACATTTTTTGCGGGGTTTTTTGAAGTCGGTTTTTATTTTTGTTAATAATAACTTAAAAAGTTCGATTCCAAAATGTTTTCCTGAGTTTCAAAAGCTATTAACATTTACAGAAGCTTTTTAATTTTTAAATATGTAAATAGGTTTTAATCGCCATTTTAATTCTTTAAACAGATACCTTTGATACTTTGCTTATAATGCAAGTAGCAAAACGCACAAATCAAAAAGTTGTCTATCATATAAACTAGGCGCTAATTGTATACAATTTTCTTTTTAATTTCTGTCTAATCTAGCTAGAAGAAACAAGAGTAGTGACATGTGATTAATCGATGACTGAAATAAAAAAAATAATTGTCGGTAGAATTAGCGCCTATGCCGAGTTTATATTTTTACTGACATCTATTTTTAGATAAAGTTTATCTGAATGTTATTATTTCAGGCGTCAATATTAAACATCCCCAGGCCTCGGGTTTGTATAATAGGAGCCGGTGTCGGTGGGTTATCATCAGCGAGGCACTTGAAGGAAGCAGGAATCGATTTTGTGGTATTGGAGGCCACTAACTATGTTGGAGGCACTTGGCGATACGACCAGCGAGTTGGCACCGACGAGTTTGGGCTGCCGATTCATACCAGCATGTATAAATACTTGAGGTAATGTTATGAAGCTGTATTAATTAAGCTTTAAAGTTCTATTAAAAAGGATTTTCTTGCATGCAAGCAAACAAACATAATATCATATACGAGTATAGCTTTTAAAGTTCGACGTCAAGTTTAAGCGTTAAGTTAAGTGTTAGATGTTTGTGTAGGTCTAAAAGGCCCGGGTAACATTTTAATAACTAAAATAAATTACATATGTATACAAAACTTATGGGCCCTGTTGGCAAACATCACCCTGACTCCATGACCAGTGCGAGCCTATAACCTCTGTCTTCCTCCTCTATTTATGTAAGTGTACCTCTTGAGTTAAGTTTTAGGAGAAATTTTGGTGTTGTGTTACTTGGGTTTAGAAAAAAATCCAGTCAAATCAGATGCATTATCAACTCCTAACACACGTTTATTTTATTTTTCTACATGAATCATCACCTTCAATAAATCTCATGGTCGTAATTGTATTATTTTTTTGTCACAGGACCAACTTACCGAAGGTAGCAATGGAATTGCCTAAATTTCCGATTCCAGATAATGCACCAGAGTTTCTCACTTGGGACATTTATTACGATTACCTCAAGGCATACACCAAACATTTTGGATTGGAACAATACATAAAGGTAGGTAAATTAAATTAAATAAATTAAAATTAAATAACAAATAAGAACAGCAATAGTTATAAGTTGTGTTACTATTTATAACTGCAGAGCAGAGATTATTGTATGAAATGGCACTAACCAACCAAATACGCCAACGTTAAACTAAAACGGGACAACCCAATAAAAATAAAATATAGTGTTTTTAATTCAAAAATCTTAGTTTATTTAGCGTACCAATGTTAGCTAAATTTTCTTCTCCGCAGCTTCTTAGTCAAGTAACTTCAGTTAAACGGATGAAAAATAACTGGAAAGTTTCTTACAAATACATACCAACTGGTAAGGAGTTCGAAGATAATTTTGACTACGTGATCGTTGCAACGGGCCACCACAGCCACCCGCACATGCCGATGATCCCGGGGGAAGATGTCTTTAAAGGTACAATCAAAGCTTTTATATGCTGTCGGTATATTTTACGTAAATACACTTCATGTTAAAACACCATAGATTTCTAGGTAGTAATTTGAGATTCAAGATAATTTTTACCACTAGTACCTTGAAAATGTTAACCTTTCGATTCTATATGCAGCTAGTATAGATTCATAGTTATAACCCATAGATGTGAACATTAAACTTTAAACACTGGTTTGGAGAAGTCTTGTCATCATCTTCAGGCATGTAGGAACCAACCAACTAGCGCCATCAATTGACATATTATATAAAATACATAGATGGATCCTCTTGTATTTCTCCCAGATTATGTGAGGTCTGCGCTGTATATTTTCTTCTTCCATACGTCTCGGTCAGCCATCATCAAGCTATCCATGGATATAATTTTATTTTTTGTTACATTCAGGAACCATTATCCACAGTCACGACTACAGAGAGCCTGATGCTTACAAGTGCAAGCGCGTCCTCATCATTGGCGCTGGGGCATCAGGCATGGACATAGGGCTAAGCATAGCCGCTATTAGTAAAACTCTAGTGCATAGTCATCACGCTAGAATTAAATTCCGCACTCCGTTCCCATCAAACTATATAAAAAAAGGAGATGTCAAAAAGCTGAATGAAACTGGAGCCATATTCGCGGATGGATCATACGAAGAGATTGACGATATTATTTACTGCACGGGTTGGTTCCATAATTTATTCTTTAATTTGTATTTTTAACATTACCATATCTTAAGTTATTCCGTCTTCACTTCTCAATTACTTTTTTTTATTCATTTGTTTAAAGCTACTATAGCATAATTAAATAAATCTGGTAGTTTTTTTTTGTATCATGGTTATGACAAAAATAATAAAGATTCACAGTTGTCGGTTAGACAGAGAGATCCGATGTGGAATGTAACGTCAAATGCCAAGCGTTTCATACAATGTGCATAGAAAAATCCGTTTTCGTAAGAGAGATAGATGCAAATATATTGGTTAAAAACTGTTATATCTCGTTGGTCTTTTGATAAATCTTGGTTCTGTGGTCATCTTATTATTTTATTTTTATATATTTTCTGAAGAACGCGTTAATAATTAAAATATTTTTCATGCGGGAATACCCTATTGCAGGGGTGGCAAACCTTATTATACAAACGCGCCAAAGTTTCGAAAATGTCAATATAATTGGTTCTTTAAGTGCCCGGAAAGTGGTTCATCAGAATGTTATTGTCAATCATTGTTGATAAATTTGTGATCTCAAAAAAAATACGTGCTAACCATTTCTTATAACGTGCCTCCTATGGCACGCGTGCCAATGGTTCGCCATCCCTGCCCTATTGTATAATTGAGTCAATCTTCAAAGCAACTTATAAGTACTGCATATTATTAACTTGGAGAGCTTACAAATAACTAATGTTATTAATATAAACTACATCAAAAGCACTAAAATACTAAATAGTGGCTAAAATATACCAAGTTAGCCTCATAATATCAATCATCGGACAAATGTCGATTGATATAGCCAGACCCACGTGTCCTTGTGTCAACCACAAGTATTACAATGGTATGGTATTACAATGGTCTACCACTGATCAGCAATGTCTCGGCTAGCCGAGTCATTAAACTATACTCAAGCCTATTTGTTGCTTAGCTGTATAATATACAATGTGGAAATAATTAGATTGTTCTCGCTAGTTATCGCCGTTTATTTTCGGAGAAAGGCTTGGCTGTAAAAATAAAAGCCAATTAAACTAATAATCTAAATAACTAACTTACTAAACTTCACCCCACTTCCCTAGCGGGTAGGCAGAGAGTACCGACAACGACGTAATAATCTACGTCATATAAATACAAAGTTTTGAAGATAAACACGCCTTTTAGAGGTAACTCGATGGGGAAGTGATAGCAGATTAATTTCTAAGTACGTGGTTATTTTAAGAGTCCATTCTAGTTTGGAATAGATACAATAATTACTTACGAACAATAAGGAATAAAATTCCGCGCCAGTAGATGTTTGGGAAGTATTGATTTATAAATAACATTAATCGTATTGCTTCTCTTTCAGGTTTTGAATTCAACTTCCCATTCCTTGATGAAAGCAGTGGGCTAACGGTCTCCCCACGAATGATAACGCCCTTGCATAAGCAAGTTCTGAACATCAACCAGCCCACGATGTTCGTTCTGGGAACTGTAAATCGTGCATGCTTGGTAATCGCTTTAGACGCTCAGGTAAGTAGAATAGTACATTATTTACATTGCAAAATAGATTCAAACCTTAGGACCCTTTATCTAGATTACAGTTGCTTATAAAGGCCAAGAGTGCCAGTACTGCCAGTGGCTAGGCATCACAGGGCACTGCTACAAAAAACTGATGTAGGTCGTTAGTGTGTAGTTAAAATGCAGAACTAATTTATCATCAGCTCTTTATCGTGCAGAACATAGCATGCAAAGGTTTAAGTCAAAGTCAAAGTCAAAAGTCAAAGTCAAAATACTCTTTATTTATATAGGTTTGAAACAAACACTTATAAATCGTCAATTCAATAGGAAAATCAACTAATAATATGAATCTACCAAAAACTAACTAAACTTCACGCCACTTCCCTAGCGGGGTAGGCAGAGAGAACCGAACGTCATATAGCACGAGCCTTACACACCTCACTTACCTCTTCAACATTCAAAAGAGAACTAATAAATTAAACTTGCATTAAGTAAGTACTTACTGCATGTTTGGTTATTTGTTTTATTTGTGAGCTTAAACTGGAAGACAAGAAGTATTGTATCTGACCTACCGCGTCACAGGGTCCCTAAACTTACACTGCCTAACCCTACGATAACTACGCCCCTGGTGACCCCTCTCACCCAAGAGAACGAGCGATAACGAAATGTTACAGCAAAATAATGGCTCCTAACTCATCATCGTTTAGGGACAGCTAATACAAAATATGTCAATCGAGTAATTGTGACATCTATCCCATCATCTGCTTTCAATTCTGATTCCTTGTTTACAGGCCCGGTACGCTACCGCCCTTGTCAATGGAGAATTTACTCCTCCCAGTCATGATGACATGATTCGTGAATTGGAGGCGCGCTACAGCGATCTCCGAACGGTTGGTCGCCCCTTGCATCACATACATGTGCTAGCTAATAAAGAAGTAAGCTAATTTATTATTTATATTATTCGTCGTATAGGAGTCAATTGCGCATAAAAATTATATGATGATCAATGATCATAAGCTATGCATTGAGCGTTTTAAAAAACCGACAGATGGCACTAGGGAGTCTCATGGTCTTATCATAGTCACTATTGGCTGACACTACAGTTTGTTTTAAAATATTACCAATCAGTAGGGTGACAAGACCGTATGATACAGTTACGCCATCATTTGGATATTTTAATTCAAAAAACCCTAAATAAAACACACGTTTAAAATACCATAAATTTATGAATCATATATATATATATATATGATTCATAAATTTATATATAAAAACACTGCTGTACCTAATATCATACTTACTCATCAAAAGTCACCCTAGCTTCTATATTGTCATTATGATTGAGTATCATAGAGCTGTAGTAGCGTAGATAAGTATATAATAGTCAGAATTTCATACTCCGAAAGGTACTGGTTCCGATTCGAATACCTATCTCAGGCCTCTGGAATCTATGAAAAATCAATAGGTTTTATAGCACAACTTGAAAACATCAGTGTAAATCTGATCTTATTAAAACAATATTTTCTTGTATCTCTGTGTAAAAATTGCAACCACTGATCCAAAGAGTCTTATTTAAAAGCAGAAGTTATATTTTATGATGAGTAAGACGAAGCAGAAGATATGTTATATTTTTACCAGCAAATTGACACAACAAAATCATTTCTCTCATGATAAAACTTCGAAGTTATCACTTGTTTCATATCCGGTGTTGAAGTCACATAAGTATTTTTTTTTAGGATCAATACTATGCGGAATTATCGGAAGAGTCTGGCATAAAGAGGGTGAAACCAGTTTTATCCAAGATCCACGCGGCAGACACAGCATCTATAATCGAAAATCTATACACCTACAGAAATTACGTTTATACTGTGCTGGATGACGAAAAATTCACTAGAATTTTGATGGATGATAGAATACCTCCCAGAAATGTGACATGTTCAGCTGTGCCTTAACTATAATTTAGTCTATTATATTATACCTACCTATTTATCAATTTATATCGCTAAACTACAAGGTCCTATAGTTTGCGCCCGAATTGTATTAACCCACAAGCTATTTATTTGTGTATGCTACCTAATTAATAAATGGATGTGTCTATTTTTTGACTAGTTACATTTTAATATTGTTTGATAATTGATAGCGGCGCCCCGCGGTTTCATCCGCGTAGCTCCCGTTCCAGTGGGAACACGGAGATAAAATATAGCCTGTGTAACTCGCTGATAAAGTAGCTTTCTATTGGTGAATTAATTTTTCAAATCGGTCCAATAGTTTTGGAGCCTATTCAATACAAACAATCAAATCTTTTTTCTTTAGAATATTAGTATGACTAGTATGATATTTATTATTTAATAGTACCTAAGTCAATATAATAAGGCTGAATGTGTTATGCTAAAACAATATAGAGATGATCTGTAGTTACTAAATTGATTTATTTATCAAATATTAATTGTTCCAATATTTCAAAATGGTGTTCAATAAAAATTTTACATTGAATAAATCAAATATTTTTTATCTACCAATTGATACGGTGTTTCAATCTGTTCAGTAATGTTACAGTTATTAAAAAAAAGAACCTAATTGATTTAGGTTCTTTTTTTTAATAACTGTGACTTTTAGTATTGTTATGTTATTTTAAAACAACGCGTTTCTGTCACATTTTGGCTTGGGACTTAAGAAGAATGCGCCAACCATATCCCTTGTCTTGTCTTGTCTAGCATGTCATGTAGGCGACAACCTAGCCACTTGTCACTACTATTTCACAATTCCCATCCAATCCAGCCCAGCTTTATTTTTGGCTAAATGTGGTTAAAGGGGCTTGCTGCCTATCCCTTCCGGGAATTTGAACGTGATGTTAGGTATGTATTTATGCGCTTCTGAATATAACCTATTTAAAAACTATTTTCACACACTTTTCGTCCAAATACATGTATGTAATCAATTTTGGTTTTAACTTGGGATTTCATGCTTCTAATAGTGTGGTATTAAAAATAATAGAGTTCACGGTTACGTTTAAAGACAATTTTCAATAAAATTGTGACTCACGTAAATTAAGACACGTTTTTCAGTCTATGATTTTCTACCCTATAAATATCGCAATGATTTTTATATACTTACACATGTGAATTAAATTGCAAATCACAGTCTGTGAGCTGTGGTTATCGGCGTGTTTCGCTAGCCATTAGACGTGTGCAGAGCCCCCTAACGTCACAGCTCACACAGCTAAGATACATTTAATTGTCAGTAAATTAGTCCTTATTAACATGACTAATAAAAAAGGACTACCGAGTCTCTTGCTTTTTTTTAATTTGATGTTTCAAGCTAAAGACACATTTGGCACAATGGTGAGTACCTTGATTTTTATATTTATGTTATTTATCGGTAGCAGCAGTTAGTTCATGCGAACGACTTATATGGGTAAAATATCTCTCATTTTGCTTTTTTCTTATCTATACTTATAATAAATCTGTAGAGAGGTCAATTCTGTACATGAAATATATTTACAAAATAACTATCAGGGGGTGATTAGTGATCGATACTGATGCCAAAAATGCAATCAGTAAAATTTTTGTCTGTCTGTCTGTCTGTCTGTATGTTCCTTATAGAAACAAAAACTACTCGACGGATTTTAACGAAACTTGGTACAATTATTCTTCATACTCCTGGGCAGGTTATATTATACTTTTCAACACGCTACAATCAATAGGAGCAGAGTAGTGAAAGGAAATGTTGGGAAAACGGGAGAAGTTACACCATTTTTTAAGCTTCCGTCGCGTGTGCAGCCTTAATGGTTAAAGTTACATAGAAATCATGTATGACGGAAATAGTCTTTATAATATTAACCATAAACGCGGGTGACACCGCTGGCACAGCTAGTACTATAATATGAAGCGAATGAATTATTTTCTAATTAATTGTTATTGCTATCTTCATTTCTACACAGATACGATACTACTTTACACACAATTACACGTTTATGTTTTTTTCTATCTGAAAAAAATATGTTTGGATAAACTAAATCTGAATGTTATTGTTTCAGGCATCAACACCGAACATTGCCAAGCCTCGAGTATGTGTTATAGGAGCTGGCATCGGAGGATTATCATCAGCGAGACACCTGAAAGACGCAGGCATCGAGTATGTGGTACTGGAGTCCACAAACTACGTCGGAGGTATTTGGCACAATGACGAGGGAGTAGCCTCGGACGAGTTTAACAGGCCAACCCACAGCAACATGTTTGAAGACTCGAGGTAAGGTCACCATCGGAAGGGCCGTATTTAAAATATTGAACGCCCCGAGCACCTTAGGATATTTATGTTTTTCTATAATAAATCAACAGCGTCTTCAACTTCGTAGCGTGGTGTCCCGTGCTTAGACGCGATTCGTTGAAGCGACTGCCGATCTGACCTTCGTAACCCTTACATTGGGGAACCAGAGGCCCGTTTTTCTATAATAAAATAATGTTAACGGTCAATGAGGGTTTTTAAAACATCAGGTAGATGTACAGTAACTGTGACGTACGGTCTTGTCACCCTCCTGATTGGTAGGTTTTCGGAAGAAACTAACATGCTGTCATCAAAGAGCCAATAGTGACAGTGATAAGACCACGAGACTCCCTCGTGCCATCTGGCAGTTTTTGTATTTGTAAAAACCCTTGTGGGCCTTCTCGACCGCGGGGCTCTGGGCACGTGCCCGGA
This sequence comes from Glyphodes perspectalis, assembly GCA_951394215.1. NCBI lineage: Eukaryota > Metazoa > Arthropoda > Insecta > Lepidoptera > Crambidae > Glyphodes > Glyphodes perspectalis. The sequence goes on from OX596216.1 coordinate 7,934,031, forward strand.
AAATTAGAGAGACATGGCTCATACATTGACCAGGGATTGTCCCAGTGACTGTGCTGTACTGGCAAACTTAAAAACTGTTTTTACAGAATGTGTAGTAAAATCGATTGCAATATGTTTATACCATGTTATATTCTGAACAAATAATATTTACAAAACCTTAAATAAAGTACACCTAACTGAAACCAATCACGCGCGTGCGCATCGCTTGTCACGCTGTACAACTCGTCTGAAGCGAGGCACGCATGGTGTAAGGTGACCATGCTCGCACGAAAACCAGGCAACAGAAAAAGCTTGTAACTTCGTGAGTTTTCGAGATCCCATTACTTATTATATTTTTTATGTTGATTCATTAAACAAAAATATAAGAACCGTGTTTCAGTTTTCGGAAATAATAAAAATAAGCTTGTATAATTATAATGGTATTTGCCACAGGGCTGCTTTACCGAAGGTGTCAATGGAACTGCCTGATTTCCCGCTTCCAGTAAATGCATCGTCATTTGTCTCCCGAGGACTATATTACGATTACCTTAAAGCATTCACCAAACATTTTCAATTAGAAAAATATATAAAGGTAAATTAAGTCTAATGTCTAAGAACTCGATCTTAATCGCGTTATGATTTATTTTAGCAAATTTTAACCTTTTACTCTTTCCATTGCAATACGTGCTGAATTTAAGACTTAACGTGCAAGTATGTGTACTAAAAGTGTCCCATGTGGATAGGTTTACCATGCGTCGGGGTTTCCCCGGATTTGTCCTAGTTTAGAGGGCATCCGGGGTGCGTCCGGGCGGGGCTTCATTTGTTGTCCGGGTTTAAAAATGTAAAGTCTTGGGCCACCCCGACACAATCACTGTGCCCGCACGCCGAATCAACCGAGTAACCAACCCGCTAAATTCATCATCATTTTCAACTGTATTTTATTACACTATGTTTAAAAAAATCTGTTGATATGTCCGGGTTCTGGGCTCTAAAATCCGGGGTTTTCACGCGTTTTGTCCTGGTTGCCAAATTTTGGAGATGGCAACCCTACATGTGGACAAGGGCTTAAATAATTTATAATGTGCAAACAGAGTATCTTACCTAATGTGTCGAAAAAGGCGGTAGTGTAGCGACAAGATTTAATGTCACTACTTCGTCGCAATTTTCGCTTAAATACCGCTTAATTCTTTTTGAATTGATTTAACTGCTCTTTGAACCCTGCCCATTGCTTCGAAGTTACGGGTGTGATGATGTATGTATGTATTTATACGTTTAATTTTGTAGCGATAACAGGAGCAGGTGTTTTTATGTACTTATAAATTATATGTGTTTTTATTATTAAATTATTGACTGGCTCTATGACGCATTCGGTAGTGATCCTGCCCCATGCGCCAAGAGTTGTGGGTTCGATCCCCACCCAAGACAAATATTCCTGTGATGAATACTTGTGTTTGTTCTGTGTCTGGGTGTTAATATCCAGTATTTAAATATATATTTGTAATACAACTGTTGTTTCTGATATCCGTAACACAAGTCCATAAGCTACTTACCACGGAGTCAGATCAATGTGATGTATTCTGAATTTATTTATTTATTATTGTTATTCATTTATTATTTAAAAGCACAATTTCATTCCTCGCAGTTCTTACATAAAGTGATTTCAGTCAAACGAATGGAGAACAAGTGGAAAATCACTTACAAACATGTGGCCATTGATAAAGTGTTTTATGCGAATTTCGACTACGTGATTGTCGCTTCGGGCCGGTATAGCCGCACATACATTCCACTCATCCCAGGCCAACTGCTTTTCAAAGGTACGAATGGAAACGTGCACAATGTAGGTGTCTGAATGTACATTCATATCTACAAGATTGCATTGGAGGCTCAACGTCGTCATGGAAACCTGTACAGGTTTCCTACACCGCTCTTAGAACATTGATATACTTTAATTTTAATATTAATGAAATATGTGTCGGCTTGATTATCAGGTAGCTCACGACTGAGCTGAGTGGGCGCCGTTTTGCCACGCACTTCATATTGTTTTTCTGTGTTTCTGTCTCTTTTCTTGTATTATTTTTTGTGAATGTCGAATATAGTAATTCTATTCTATCGTATTCTAAATAAAATGAAATTGTCTTTATTATATAGGGGTTCCAGAAAGCACTTATAAAACGTCAAAACAAAAAAAAATACCACCACATAATTTAACGATAAAATACCGGCAAGAAACTCGGCAGTTACTCTTTTTAATGTCAAAACTTGAAGATATAAGCTTATAACTCTTTTATTATCTAATTAAGGCGAGCGAATCAAGTCTTAGCATTATCCCACAACTTATACATTTTTGTTGAACACTTTACTGAAAACTATGGCGCCTATAGAGATTTGTGTTATCTATCATAAAAAAAGAAGAATTTTATAACCATTGAAAATAAATAGAACTAGAAGAGCCCTCACAAAGCTCTGCTTACTGCTCTACTAATATTAAATAATCGACAATTACTCGTTCGCTTAGACCGACAAACAGAGTTATCGACATATTTTAAATCAGGAAACGGGGTATAATGGTAGTTGATATCTTATAATGGACTACTCCTGTCTATTCCAAGTAAACGGTGTAATTGGAAGAATGATGGAAAGATACTCTAATAAGATTAAAAGCTTGACATCAATATCTAAATCACATTTTTTTAAATATTGGTTTGCATATAAATACAGACGCAAAAGTAGTATACATTGGATATAAAATGTCAACAGTAATAGTAGAAGTATATAAATTTCAGGAACCGCTACACACAGTCACCACTACAGAGGAGCTGATCCGTACAAATGCAGACGTGTCCTCATCATTGGAACAGGACCACCAGCCATGGACATAGCGATAGATGTAGCCGCGATAAGCAAAACTGTTGTGCATAGTCATCAATCTAAATTCCGATTCCGAACTCCTTTCCCACCAAACTATAAATTAAAAAAACAGGTTGTGAAAGAGATTAATCAAACTGGAGTCATATTTGATGACGGAACATACGAAGCGGTCGACGACATTATTTACTGCACAGGTTTGTATCTTGGATCTTGAGAGGCCCGTTGTTCGAGTCGTCATAGGGCCTGGACCCGAAACCAAGTGTCACGCCAGAGGCAAATGTTATGTATGATGACATTTGTGCGGTCATAAATATTTATAAAACGTATTTAAAATTTATAAAACGTATTGAATATAAAAATGTCCAACCGTTACCTATTGTCCATAGCATAAGCATGTATGCTTAGTTCGAAACTATGGAATTGATGTATTAGTCTGGAAAATGTATTTATTTAGCTTGTGAGACCTGAATCCAACTACAAAAAAATCAGTCGTATTGAGAACCTCCTCCTTTTTTTTGAAGTCGCTTAAAAAGATCCCAGTAAATATGTACCTGATCCCAAATAACATATATAAGTGAACCATCTAAGACGATTTCTCCAATTTCGTATAGGCAGTTCATTGATTTACATATGCAAAATTTAGAAAAAGTTAATTAACATGCACATTACCATCATTTCAGGTTACGAATTCTACTACCCATTCCTTGATGAAACTAGTGGATTAACTATATCTCGTCAAATGTTAACACCCTTGCATAAAAATATTATAAACATAAACCAGCCCACCATGTTTATTCTGGGGGCTATATTTCATGCATCCTTGGTAATCGCATTGGACGCACAGGTAAATGGAATAAAATATTATTCACTTCAATAGAAGAACTTACAAAACTCAAATGTAATCCTACTTCCTACTAATATTGTAAACGCGAAAGTTTGTGAGGATGTATGGATGTTTGTTACTCTTTCACGCAGAAACTACTGAATGGATATTAAATAAACTTTACAATGATATAGCTTATACACCCAAATAACACATAGGCTACCTATGTTTTATCGATGTACTACGCGAGCAAAGCTACAGGCAGAAGCTAGTATAATATAAATTTAGATTTGTATAGTCACGGAACCGACTTTTGAATAAGTTCCAGGAGTCCGAAAGTCAGACAAGTTCAAGTCAGACTACTAAATTGTTCAAATATAATAATAATATTAAGGATACATTTAGAAAATATATACCTGGTTCCAGCTAAAAGCATATATATATATATATAAGCATATATAGCTAAAAGCATATAATAAGTAGAACCTGGCGACTTGCTCATATGTATGTGTTTACCTCGACCATCGGGAGGTCGAGTTATTAATGCTAATAAAAATATAGTAGATCAACCGATTAGTTGTATCTCACCTCACCATCTGCTCTTTTTATAATTCCTAATGCTGCATTGCGCGCGGTAGATTGCAGGAGTCATCAGGTAACGCAGTATCCGCGCGCATCTCTTGCGCTTCAGCTAGAAAGACAAGAACGTCGAAGTGGCCATAATAGTTCAGTCAGTCAAATAAGTCGTAAAAGCTAAACGCTATAAACTTTGCACTCTTTATCTCAAAACAGTCCTATTTATTAAGAAAAGTTACAAACAATATAGTTGTAGAGAAATTTCCTCTATAGTACTTGTAATTTATACAAATACGATGGAGACTAAGAAAGCGAGATATTCTCAAAAAAATTTTTTTTCGGGTTCTTTAACCTTGAATATCTTAAGACACGGATGAAAGATTTTATGAGACTATTTAGAATAGAAAAATAAAGGTCTATACGAGTTTTTAGCTTTTTAACCTCACATTCCGAGATTCAACCTTTTATTTGACTGGTATATGAGAGGTGGTGGCTTGTTCCTAATGCTGATTCCTTTTTTGCAGGCCCGGTACGTCGTAGCCCTCATCAAGGGAAACTTTAGAGCCCCCAGTCGTGAGGACATGATCCGTGAATTGGAGACGCGTTACAGCGCCCTCCGTAAACAAAATCGCCCCCTGCATCTTATTCATGTACTGGCTGCCAAAGAAGTAAGCAAAATCATCATCTTCCTAGCGCTATGTGCTTAGACGGGGCCCGCTTACACCATAATAAAGGATAAGCGAGTCTGGTAATTACATTAAGCGACATTAAGCGAAGCCCATCTGACTTTCGTAAACCTAAGATAGGAAGAGAACCAGATAATTTTTGGTTTAATCACGATATTTTCCCACACCGTGCAGGGTCATAATGCGCCGACATAATTATATTCATATGGGCAACCGGCTTGTGTCGGTGGCTTCGATATGACCAATGGATCATTACATTATGTATTAACTAGGTACATACTTAAATATGATTCGATATAATGCAAGGATTCGATAAAAATCATACGTTGATGTTGCTTCACTAGTCTCATAATTGGCTGAAGAGCGCCAGGAAATAAAAGGAACTTAAAAAACAACACTTCAGTAACCGCCCTAATATCACATATATATCTAAATTTGGTTTTATTTTGTTATAGGGAAAATACTATGCGGAATTAGCAGCAGAATCTGGCATAGAGAAAGTTAAACCTGTTATACCAAAAATCAACATGGCACAGCTAGCATCTATAATCAACAATGCTTACACCCACAGAAATTACGTGTATACTGTGGTAGACGACGATACTTTCAATAGAACTTTGACCGATGACAAAATACCTACCAGGAATGTAACATGTCCAGATGGGTCTTAGATTGACCTTCGTAAATAAAATATATAGTTTGTATATTTATATATTTAGGTACAAATTAGATGTATTAGAACACTTGTATATGTTATAAAAAACTGCCAACTACTCTTTATACCGTATCTTAGTGTATTTCATTCCAGTGAGCTCTTGTACTTATAAATGTTGGAGAAAAAAATATTACATAATACAAACATTCATTTACGTATCAAACGTCGTGATGAGATGAATTTTCATACATATGTACCTACTTAACGTTGATAATAAAGGGTCGTAGTTATGATTAGCATAATAAATTATTGATTATCTAGTCTGCCTTTTTGTGAACGTACCTCTTCGTTAAATAACGAATCGTTCATTATCATTTGTCATGCAAACCAATTTTTTTATACAATCGTTTTGTGCCTATTTATCTACTCGGTTTATAAATACAAGTATGTACCTATATCATTGAAATCAATATTTTATCCATTCGTTCGGACGCGACACATAGAAATAGTCGACTTTAATTCAATGATTCTAAGTAATTAAATATTAAGTTTTGGTCTTAAAACACGATGAAGATATTGTGTTTGGTGGTTTGTGTCATTCTTACGGATAAAATTCTGGAGGTGAGTTTCAAGTGTTTGCATTAGTTAACTTGATCCAAAGTATATTCATTTATGTCAATATAATTGGTATATTATTGTGTGAATAATCATAGAATACAGCCAACCCGGCTATCAGTTTTCAGAAATTCCGCCTTTCGTCTATCAAAAGCTTTCGAAAATAATCTTAAAAGATGTGAACAAGCAATTTAAACTTCTTGTTAATTGTGACGTAGTAGGATCAATAATGTTCATTAAAATATTGCGCTTAATACTATCATCATGTTTTCTTAAAATTTACAAAATCTCGTGTCTGGGTGTTTGTGGTCGCACTCATCCGAAACGGCACGACCGATTTTAATGAAATTGTTCGTTTATTTACTAGGTATAAAAACAGGTGTGAATATTACATGTGGATAAAGGGATTTGCTGTTCTTTTGGCTCTGCCTACCCCTTCGGGGATAACAGACGTCATGAATGTATCTATGTGTGTAGGTATATATGTATGTATAAAAATAGGTCTTTCATCAATGTGTTTTTCATCAATCTAATATTTTTATATTTTATAACTAGTAACAACTTAAATTAAATCTAAATTTAATCTAAACTAGCAACCTCTTAATCAAGCAACAAAAATCTGTCAATTAATTAATTTTAGTAAATACATACCTAGGTTCATTAGTCGACATGCGCATCAGTGACTATACATAAAGATGTATATATCTATAACGTATACAGAGATGTATACAAACACGTACAGTATTTTCGATCAATAAATATATTCTAGTCATTATTTCGAAATAATTACTTTTTTAGAGAAAAACGGACTTCTATACAAATACAAGGAAAAAGAGCTGGCCTAGTTTATCACTATTGTTCATTTACCTAGCATTATTTACCTTAAATAAATGTAGATATTAGGGGCACATTTATATCACTAAAGCACACACTTAGGCCAGTATTACTAGTATTCCCATTAGGTATTGAAATGGGTAAAAAATAATTACTTTACATTCGTTTTCACGACAGTGTTAAATTAAGTAACTTAAATCAGATGTCGACTAAATTAAATTTAAATTCAAAATTCTTTATTTATTTAGGCTTCAAGAAAGCACTTATAAATAGTCAATATACATAAAAAAAACTATAAGAAATAATAGGTAAGTACCTAAGTACCTACTACCACCTCGTTTCAAAACAAAAAATATCTGCTAAGTACTAGTACGGCCATGAAAACCTATATCATAATTTAGGATTTAAAGTAAAACCTTAGGATAATATATTTTCATAAAGCCGTTTAGCTTTTCGTCAAATACATTTTTTTATAATAGTATCTAGTATCTACACAGCGCCATATAGGTACCTAACGTCCAACGAATAGTCCGTTTCCGTGAGAGAAATGGAAATATTTTGTTAAAAGCTGATATAGCTTGTTAGGCTCTCGATCAAATTTTGCTTTTATTTTCACTGTTAGTATTCAATTTTATACATTATCCGATAAAAGCGTTAAATAGCTAATATACTTAACATGCACATTCCCACAAAATGATGAAGGAATATGTCTCCATTTTGATTTCAGTAGCGACATCTGTTGACAAAATCTGTCCTTGTTTTTTTTTTTATTTTACCTAAAAGCCATTTGTTTCGAGTAGAGGTACCTAGCTTTTTATGCGTATTTATGTATAAAACTTATTTCTACTATACATTATGGTTAAGATAAGATTGTAGGTTTAATGCCGCAGCCAAAACTGTATCTTGCCTTACAAACAAATATGTTTAAAAATAATTTATGTTAACATCTACCGTAAATTCATCGCAATATTTATTACGTCAAAACCTCATGGACTGGTGTAAAAAATTGTCATTATATTTATAGTAACGCGTATTGATAGGTATCTATATAAATGTATATATCTAGGTAAAGTAGGTAATTCACGACGGTAGAACCAGCTGTCATTGTTATTGTTACATTGCTAAAGATCCACGATCGTACAATATTATCTAATGTGACATAATATTTAACATTTAGTATGCGATAACATTTATCAGTGCGATCACGACTTCACCAAACGGAGAAGAAATGGTAAGAAAAGATATTCAAATAGAATATTGTAGATATAACCTATATTTATGTTACTTTTTAATAATTAAACTAGTATTCGTGAATTACAAGTAATAATCCGTGGAAAAAAATCAGTGGTAAATAATCATTAATAATGAAATATAAATATATTCCACGGCAATGATAATTGAAACCAATATTCTGCACAAGGTAACAAGGTCAAATAAAGTATTTGACAGATACATTAGAAACAAGAAAAAGAAAACGGAGATCGTTTAATAAGAAAAAATATTTATCTACCAATTCTTTTTTTATAAACTTTTACATTGAAGTTAATAAGTTAATAACGGCTTATCATGGGTATAATCTAACTGATTTTATGAAAAAATAACAATAAAACCAACCTTTTTAGCACGGTCCGAATCACTCTATGCATATTGCAGATATTTTATCGAAAACGCGACTTTATTACGGAATTTATAAAATAAAAGCCTTGAAATATAATTTTGTTTACACCAAGGAACAGCAAACTTTTAGGATTTTTTTTTCTTAATATCGCAAATTATATTTAAATAGATAATAAGTATAACTTTCATCTATGTATCACCAGTTTTTTTTTTTATTTTAGGCAAGAAATGCTACTGCACGTGTGTGTATTATTGGGGCTGGAATAGGTGGTCTCACTTCTGCAAGATATTTAAAGGATGAGGGCATTCACTTTACAGTTATAGAAGCTACGAAATATGTAGGTGGAACATGGCGATATGATGAACGAATTGGCTCAGATGAATATGGACAACCTATTTATACGAGCATGTATAAGCACTTAAGGTAAAGCGAATGATAATATGAATTGAAATGTAAATGTATTTTCAAAGTTTTTTTTTAATTACTTCAACTTATTTATTGATAATATTTTTATTGTTTTTAGAACCAATTTACCAAAAGTCACAATGGAACTTCGTGACTTTCCAATGCCAGACAATGTGCCTTATTTTCCTAGCTGGGAAATATACTATAACTATCTGAAGTCATATGCTGAAAGGTTTGACTTAAAAAAGTACATTAAGGTAAACATTAAAATAATATAATATATTAATTGATAATACATAACATCGCCATATAAAATTATTATTTATATTAATGTACACATTTTACAATAAACACTTATTTGTTAGACTTTCTCCAAGTACCTCTTGTATTAAATTGCCATTCATTTACAGTTTCTACATCGTGTAGACTTTGTCAAGAGAATAGGAAACATTTGGAAGGTGAAATATGAACACATTCCAAATGGAACCGTGTTCGAAGAAGACTATGACTATGTGATTATCGCTTCGGGACACCACAGCAAAACGCATATGCCAAATATTCCTGGCGAAAACCTTTTCAAGGGTAAATTACTTTTTTTTATTATCAACTTGTATTTTTATATATAACGTTTTATATCAGATTCTATGTTTTAGGAACAATTATTCATAGTCATGACTATAGAGACCCTGTTCCTTACAAATGTCGACGAGTCTTGATCGTCGGTGCTGGACCATCAGGAGCAGATATAAGTCTCGACGTGGCCACTGTAAGCAAAAGTGTTTTGCATAGCCATCACTCCAAACGTGATAATCGTACACCATTTCCCCCTCATTACTCTAAGAAACCAGACGTAAAAGAATTCAATGAAACTGGAGTTATATTTGTAGACGGCAGCTTTGAAGAAATAGATGATGTTATATATTGTACAGGTATATATATTCACAACCAATATTTATTATTGTCGTACATTATATCGTGCTTAAATCATCAGTTTTGTATTTATTCCAGGTTTTGAATATTATTATCCGTTCTTAGATGAAAGTTCCGGTTTAACCGTCAGTACATATAGTGTAACGCCATTGTACAAATATTTAGTAAATATCAACCAGCCTACTATGATGGTCATGGGGGCAGTAGTTCGTGCATGTATTGTAGTAGCTTTAGATGTTCAGGTGAGCATAAAATATCTTGCCCATTGGTTAAAAAATATCACATTCTCTCGTTCAATCGACTATATTATTTTATGTACAATCGATTCAACGACAGTACACTAAAACGACTGAAATATGATTTTATAATTTGTATAGGAACCAAGCATCTACTTTATTTTCAGGCACAATATGCTGCATCGTTAATTAAAGGCAATTTTAGCCTTCCTTCTCGCGAGGAAATGATGCATGAATGGCAAACACGTTATGAAGAAATTTGCTCTAAGGGTCAGCCAATGTCATTTATACATTTGCTTGAAACTAAAGAAGTAAGTACCTAATTTAATATTTATCTGTTCATAAGACTATTTACAGTACTGTCACAAGTCCACCAGTTTTATTTTAAGGATCCTCATATAATAACATCACCGATTACTTTTAAGTAGTTAAATCCTTCATACCAACACACTTGACGTGTTAAGCTTCAAATTTGGAGTTCAATTATTCATTTGTAATACCTGCCGTAATGTAAGTGTATTTAGTATAAGGTATGCCAACTGCTTACTCTCAATCAGGCGGTATGCGTGTTGAATGTTGACCACCTATATTAATATAAAAATGATATGTGATTGCTTCCGACCGGATTCCCCTTGATTCGGACCGTATTAGCTTTATAAGAACGAAGCGGTACCCGTAAACACACATCGAACTGTCAAACACATAGAGAAAAAGCGGGAAGTTTAAAAATATTGTTAATCACAGCATTAGTTATTATCATTCTTAATGAATTTACTAATAAGTTTTTAAAATTTCTGCTTAAACATCTATATTACAATATTATCCAGCCTAAGCTAAACATATAAGTTTTTAAACGTGGTTTTAGCATGCTTTGTCTACAGAAAACAGTGCCTACTTGTATTACTGAGATCTTTGGGGTTTCCTTTAGGCAAAAATTATGTTTGTCTTGGTGACTACCTACTTAATAAAGTATTGTTTTTATTTCAGGATGAGTATTATGCCGGTTTATCGCGGGAAGCGGGCATATACCGTGTGCCGCCAGTGATGCATAAAATCCGCCAAGCAGACACGCTGGCTAAAATTGAGAACCTTTATACGTATAGAAACTTTAACTATCGAATTATTGACGATGAACATTTCATTAGGACATTAGGTAATAACGAAATTCCCGATAAAACAGGTTGCTTAACTCCAAAATAATGTAAATGAACATTTGATATCTATGCATTTATTTATTTATTTTTATATTATTTTTTATAAACTTGTTCATGATAATGAACAACTGGACTATTTAGTGGTTGTAACTATGAACTACTTACTTTAAAAAAACTTTATTTCCTATACCCAATGCAAAACCAATTTTTTTTTTATGAACACTTAATTATTTGAATTTAGATGTTATTCTTTTAAATAAATAAAGATATTTTTAATGACTCGTGACCTTACTTATTTCTCAAATCATTGAATATTATCAACTCTAAGGTGTTAAGTAAATCCATTTCGTCTAAATCCAAAATGTATAAAAATTATAATTTATTATTTTATTATATACCCAAGTATATTTACAATATTTTCCTATTCGCTCATATATGTCAGCCATCAGCCGACTAACTAATTGCACACGGATACCATCTTTTTATGGAAGGAAAAGAATGAATATATGTACTTTTGGAAGCCCCAAATATTTTATACTAGCGATCCGCCCTGGCTAAACAATAAGAAATTATACTTACGTATAAACCTTCCTCTTCACTCTATCTACTGGTGAAAACTGCATCAACATCTCTTGCGTAGTTCAAGAGATCTAAGCGAACAGACAGAAACCTGTTCTGTTTCACTTTGTTTACTATTTTGTAAATACATGAGGTTTAATTAAATTAAGTACATTAAATTAATATAATAAAAAACACAGCTCTGTGAAATAAAACAAATTTTAAAGTATTTGTACTTCTTTTTATTATCTAATTTGTTTTAGAGATGGTATTAAGTAACACTTAAAATATTTAAGCATACCTACTTATCTTATGATGTAGCTACTTTTATGAATAACTTATTTATTCATATTTGTCATTTAAACTCATATAAACTTAATATTTATAATAAGTATACTTATTATTTACAAAAGATGTTCATAGGTATAAAATATAGATACACTAATAGGATTTCAATGGAAAAAGAAGCGCTTATGTACAAATACATATAGATTTTATTACTGAATATAACTTCATAAACTCTCATTTACCTATCATACAACAGGAATTTTGACAGCATCTAGATAAAGTTCCTAATGTTGAATAGAATAGAATAGAATGAAAGACATTTATTGGCCATTAAATAATAGAGGCATATGAGACAGAAACATAAGTACATTGAGTTATTGAGCTAATGTAACAATATATTAAAATATAAAGCGACATATTATGTTTATATTTATGAGTCATATGTATAATATATAAAGTACGTCATAGACTATCACGACGTACCTATAGGTATACGTAAGGCTTGGTAATGCTCTTCTGTCTCAAGTCTGTTGATATATACTTAAATAGAGATAGGGCAATTCTGTAACATCATTTATAGAGGTCTTTCATGTTATTAAGCCTGACAAACCAATTTTTTTTTACAAATCAAAGACCTTTATATCACAGACCAACGTGATTTTGCATTATGAGATTTAATTATATATCTACATTATTGTGTATTAAAAATAAACTTAGATTTTTCATAGAAAGCTACTTTGTAAGTAGGTTAATGTACATAAATCAAGGTAGATAAATATTTTTAATCCTTAATGGGGCAAGGGTTGCCCTTCCTGGGATTATACCACTTCCTGTAGTTGTGTTCATCAATGATCTGATAGTCGTAATCGCGGTAGTTTAACAGATCTTCCAAACGGTACCTCGCGTTGAAATCTCTGATGTCCGATAAGACAGGTGGCCGTCTGTATATACCTGCCTCCTGAGTCAAATTCGCGAAATAATTGTCCTGAAAACAAGGATTAAGGATCTTGTTAATAGCAAATAGACCACACATGTTAATAGCAAATAACATTTTTCAACGAATAACTTACTTCTTAACGCAAAAAAAACAAAATGTGTTAAGTTCTCAATGCCTAACACAAGGCAAGTTAATACGCCAATTATTATGAATGATGAAGCACTAGATGTAGTTCAATCTACTGTGTTTCTTGGAATAACTATTGATGCTAAATTGCAATGGGGTCCCCATATTGCAGCTCTGGCAGGAAGACTTAGTTCAGCTGCATATGCAGTCAGAAAAGTAAGACAATTAACTGATGTTGAAACAGCAAGACTGGTGTACTTTAGTTATTTTCATAGCGTTATGTCATACGGTCTGCTGCTGTGGGGTTCTGCGGCCAAATACAAACTATTTTTGTATTGCAGAAAAGGGCAGTCAGAGCCATATACGGCCTTAGACCACGTGACTCTCTTAGAGAAAAGTTTAAAGAAATAAAAATTCTAACCATAGCATCACAATTCATTTTGGATTGTATTATGTATATATTCAAAAATATTGAATCATTTCCTAAAAAGTCAAATACTCATAGTTTTAATACGAGAAATAAACACAAACTTGCTGTTCCAAATCATAGACTCCAAAAAAGTGGTAATTCATTTATTGGTCTAAGTATTAAAATGTTCAATAAACTACCACAAAGTATTTTAACATTACCCTTACATAGATTCAAATTATGCATTAAATCATTTTTAATGAGTAAGGGCTATTACAAGATCGAAGAATTCCTCAATGACAAAGATTTATGGTTAACTTCATAATGAATTGTTCATCTGCAGTGATATCTAGTCTTAAGTGTGGATTAATTAAGTTTACAAAATTGTATAATTGGCATTTAAAAGAGTAACTATCGAGTTTCTTGCCGGTTTCTTCTCGATAGATTCTACCTTCCGAACCGGTGGTAGTATTATGTGTTCTTTTTTTTGTATATTGACTATTTATAAGTGCTTTCTTGAAGCCTATATAAATAAAGATATTTTGAATTTGAATTTGAATTTGAATTTAGCAAAATAAATATTTCACATGCATTAAAACTCTTTTTAACCGTTTAAAAGTTCATATAACATCAGAAACTTAGACATAAAATTAGTTATTTCAATAATTCAATAAAATTCTTATTTCGAACTATTGTGTTCTCGATGCCTCAATCGATTAAAAAAAAAAGTTAAAATTTATCCAAATATGATATCAAGCATTTGTAATTTTTTTTGCAGTCATAAAGTATATCAAGCAGTAAACTGATTAGGTACTTAGTATCTTTACAGACTCGACGTTATCTGCGTATGAATTAAATATGCACTTAAACTATCTTTTTTTAAAATTAATAAATGATAATATTGTCCGATGTTGGTCTGAGACTTAAAAAAGAATATGTCAACTGTGTTTCTTGCCTAGCATGTCGTAAAAGGCGACTAATGGTATATAGGGTCTTGTGTGCCTATGTGATTGTGTAGGCGACGAGCTAGCCACTTGTCACTACTTTCCACAATTTTCCATCTAACCCAGCCCAGTTTTGTTTTTGGCTGAAAGTGGTTAAAGGGGCCTGCTGCCCCTTTGACTCTACCTACCCCATCAGGGATTATGGGCGTGATGTTATTTTTGTTTGTTTATTTATTAATTTTTCAAACGGTTTAAATGAAATAAGTGACAATCCAAAATTATCGACACACCAATAAAAAACGACTTGTCACAAGTGAAATTCAATTTTGGAAGACCCAATGTCATCATATAGGTCAACTGGTTTGCCGAGTACTTATTCAAAATATTCTTACCATCTCATCGCCTACTACATTGACGTCTACGATCTTCATATTCTTGGCATGAAGGGTGTGTACATGGGCCAGCCAGGCCTTCAACATGGTTTCTTGAGGAGGCAGCCTGAACTTTCCGGCTGCTAATGCCGCTGCATATTCACTCTGGAAAAATTTGTAGTAAGAGGTAACACATCAAAAATATGAACAACTATCTCCCCTGACTTCTCCCAGGTTGTATACATACATGCAGTGGCGGACTAAGCTTGTTTTAGGCCTGGGGTGGCAAATAGCTATACGAGGCCCCTAGTAGGGATACGAGCTGGCCCGAAATGGGGGGGGATTTGAATATTTCAAAGTTTTGATTTAGGATGATGAGTACTTGGAGATAATATGAGGCCCCCCAGGCAGCTTATTCTTATAAATAAATAAATAAAATAAAGTTGTTCGAATTTGCAGGTTTCATCGCGATGTTTTCCTTCACCGACGAGCTAGTGATATAAATACGTACATATATTTGAAAAATCCAGAGGTACATGCCCGGGTTTGAACTAGCACTCCTCGGTTAAGAGGCGCGTTACCATTGAGCTCTCCAGCTTCACATATAAACGTATAAAATTACCTTTTTCTCTTTATAGTTACGCTACAATCCGGGGTACCTATGTTAAAAATAAAAATAGTGCAAGTAACTTCTATTACATTTAATTTTACCTAATTATTTCGCCAAAATCAAACTTCAATGAGTGTAGGCATATTTTTACAAGCTGAGGAGTCCGCGGCCTTCCTCGATAAATTAACTATACAACTAATACAACACAAAAATATTTTTTCAATTCGGACCAGTATTTTCTGAGATTAGCGCGTTCAAGCAAACAAACAAACTTTTCAACTTTATATATTAGTATAGAAGTATAGATTACGTGGGCTTTTTAAACGAGGCAATTAAACGTTAATCTCACCTGAGCTTCAAGAACATTATTGAGAACTTTCTTTGGGATTCCTATGAAAACCATGCTAGGGTGTCGAATGTTGACCATATGTTGGTAAAGCGGCAGGATAAACTTGCCTGACGCTGTGATGCCAACGCTTTGGTCCAAGAACGGATGTGAGAAGAGGTACCCTGGAACAATCAAAACATTGTGTGAATATTGGCGCCTTCTTTCATATCTTATTATGTTAAAGTGTGTCAACAAGGCTATATAGTGGCTTTTATGAAAATGGGTATATCTTCATAGTATATAATGAAGTTATATGAGCGGTTGATAAAGGCAGAAGATTATTTTAGGTTTGTTAGTAAATAACTCTGGGGCTTTCGTGTAAATGACGTGGTTTTCCCAAAAAATATTTAAAAAAAATAAACTTACAGGAATTTACGGGAATATTTAAACACGCAAACTTGAGAACGGCTCGACTAACTTGGCTAAAACTTGGTCAAACCGTTCTCAAGTTTGCATTTAGAAACAAAAAACGAAGAATTTATTAGTATACAAAAACAAAGTACCTGTACAAAATATAACATCATCCAAGTCTTCAAAAGTGTTGTCTTTAAAAATGACTCCATTAGAAGTGAACATCTTGATATCTGGCTTTTTCACGTAGGTTTCCGAGAAGAAAGGCTGGTTGTAGTTGAGATGGTGGCTGTGGACGAGCTTGGCAGTGACGTTGGACAAGTGCATGGCCAAGTCGAGGCCGGATGGACCGGCGCCCACGACCATCACACGACGGTTTCTGTAGTCTTCAGGATCTTTGTAGTCGTGGCTGTGGAGCATTTTACCTGAAAAACCAATAAGTAAGTATTCGTTCGGTATTAAATTCACCTGTAACTTTAATTTTATATTAGAAAATCAAAGATTCTGTCCAATATATAACCTGTCAAAATGGAAGACTTCTTAGGTCTTATACAAATTTTTACAATAACACTTTTCAATGTTTCCTTGATTTTATAGCAAAAAAAATATTCATTAAAAGTTAGGTTAGATACGAGAGAAAAGTTTAATCGAAGATTGGACTTGTGCCACACCCAAAGTTGTATCGATAGTGTCATAAGAATGTTTAACAATAGGCATGAGATCAGTACTTCTAGTTAATTGATATATTTACTTTGTTTTGTCATTTGAAGGACTTCAACAGTCGTGACACATTTCTCCTGCGCATAGAACATACCTTTAAAAGTCTCTTGTTTGTCGAATTTGGGCCACATTGGCGTGCTGAACTCCCCATTAGCTACGGCTACGAAGTCACACTCTTCGGTATGGTTCATCCTCGTGTCTGTCTTCATATACGTGACGTTCCAATGGTCGTCTGCCCATTTAATTGATGTGACGTAGCTGCCGAACTGTTTAACAAATAATCATTTATTTTACGAAGCGTCCTTTGTATATATTGCACTAAGGGCTGATTTTTCAAGAGTCAGATAAAAGATAATAAACAAATTAATCACAATCCGGATAATTGTAAAATGTCATTGCCTGTTTCCTAAGTAAAATATCGTGTGACATCCGCAAATTGGTGACTTTATACCTTATCAGTCGGTTAATTCTTATCCGACCATTACAAAAATTACGAAGTTCGCAGCGGACTTTCTTTAACTAAGGGACCCCTTCGTTACAAAAGTCATTTATAAATAAAGTACCTACTCTTTATGCCTTCTAAAGCGTTAGCGTTAAAAAAATATCACTCTTAAGGGCTGTACCTAGATACAAAAAAAATATTTGGTAACCTAGTGTAATCATATGTTCTCTCATTCGGAACTCCCCGTAATAATTATTCTGTAAATTTTTTCTTATTGAACAACTTAATTATGTGACATAATATTACAATCTTAGAAGGCTTTATAAGCTCGATGGCGCATTCGGTAGTGACCTGCTCCATGCGCCAAGAGTTGTGGATTCGATCCCCGCCCAGGACAAATATTCGTATGATGAATACTCGTGTTTGTTCTGTGTCTGGGTGTTAATATTCAACATTTAAGTATATATATGTAATACCACTGTTGTTTCTGATATCCGTAACACAAGTGCTTAAGCCTCGGAGTCAGATCAATGTATGTGATGTAGTGTGATCTTTATATTAATATTGATTTATTTATATAAGCAGAACTAACTGCCGCATTCTCAAGAGTTTATATTAGGTATCAAGGAAATTCTAATTCGTATGAAGGAAGTTGAAAGAATGCACTTAGTAGGTAAATGAATGTCCTAATCGGTAAAGATTTCAAAGCATTTGCTGTACATAAGTACTTACAAATATAGACGATTAACATTATGCGAAAATGTTGACTCGGCCACAAGGTTTAGCAATAAATTTAACAATGTATAAATAGAAACCAGTGTCTATCGCTTTATGAGTAGGTAATCAAGTAAATAATTGAATATCATTAACGGGCTAGTAACAATACCGAAAAAGGTTCTTGGTCGCCAATTTATTTCCTTCATAAAGTATACTTATGCATATAATGTACCTACAATGTTTCATTATAAAGTACAGATAGCAACCCTAGTTGAATCTATAAATAATTTATAATCTTGTCACGCTCTTTCTATAGTGTTCCATGGAAGTGTCAACGGAAGTTGGTATAGTTCATGTTTTGAATTCATTTTCATCCGATTTAATCCTTTAATTGTATCCAGATCAGAACGAGAAGGAATGTAGAATCATAAATATTATTTTATTTTATCTCGTACTAGCTGTGCCCGCCGTTTCACCCACGTCTATGGTTAATGTTTTATAGCCTATAGCCCTCCTCCAGATACATTGGCTATATAATACTGAATAGTTTTTCAAATTCGATCAGTAGTTCCTGAGGTTAGCGCGTTCAAGCAAGCAAAGAAACCTTTTAGCTTAATAATATTAGTAAATAACTATAAGTATAGTAGGCATAGATTGAAATGTCCGGAAGCAAACTTCCTTTTTGTGACTTTCAACCAATAACCATTGGGTCATATCTGACATTTAAAGACCACAAAGTGTGCAATGTTGGTATATACCTACCTGCAATGTTGTGCAATGTTGGTGACCTAGTCACTGGCAAGTAAGTTTGACTGGCTCGAAAGCGCATTCGGTAGTGACTCTGCCCCATGCGTTAAGAGTTGTGGGTTCGATCCCCACTCAGTCAGGACAAACATTCGTGTGATCGGTGTGATGAATAGGTACTGCTGTTTATTCTCTGTCTAGGTGTTAATATCCAATATTATTTAAGTAGGTATATATTTGTAATACCACTGTTGAATCTGATATCCATAGCACAAGTGCTTAAGCTACTTCTCTCGGAGTCAGATCAATGTATGGGATGTAGTCTGATATTCATTTATTTATTTCAAGGCCAGTCAGATAATTTTGGGAATAAGTTTCCTAAATTGTTTTAAATAAACGTATTTTGAGTCCAGATTTCAGCACAATGTGCCGAGAAACTACTTTACGAACATGAGTGTACCTACATTATATGTCTAACCATTTCTGAAGTTGCATCCAAGGGTCGCAGGTTCGGATTCCTCAAGGAACAAATATTCGACATTTGTACTCAAAAGATTATAAGGTGTCCGTAAAATGTAATATGGACAAGCGTAGTTCCGTTAAATTTAGAGGTTTTTAGAGGCTAGGGCCAATTCTTTGATCTGTAACTATCTGACCAATTAATTTACATTATTTCTAGTATATGCTATACTTACTTTAATATGCTTCTCAAGGTCAAACTTCTTGGTGAATAACTTCAGATATTTGTAGAAGCATTCTCCAGTGGGATAGGACTGGGTGTCTTCTGGAAACGGGAATCCCGTGTATTCCATGGTCAACCGTGGGGTGTTGATCCTGTATGTTAAAGTGAAAGATACATGTGTTTATCTTTAATTTCAATATTTTGTATACATATTTAGGATGCTTACCTATGTACATTGCTACGCCCTATCATGGTCCATGCAACTGATTTCCAAATGTATTGCTATTAACTAAACTTCATGCTACTTCCCTAGCAGGGTACGCAGAGAGAACCGAACGCCATATTGCACGATCCGTACACACCTCACTCGCCTCTTCAACATTCATTATCCTTTTTATACAAGCTGTACGGTTTTTATGGCTCCGTACATCACCTTCTGTCAATGCACAACCAATCTTGTCGTGGTAGGTGAGCCTGGGCCTTCCGCGGCTCCTACATCCTTCCTTCTGTATGTCGTATGGTTATGTGTGCAATTAAAAATAAACAACAATGTCATGTTGATTTTTAACCAAATCACAGATAGTAGGTAGGTATACATGTAGTGTAGTGTATTTCGTTTCGTTACGTAGACGTTTATTTTATTAAAATATTGTCTCCAGAGGCAAAAAACGACGATTAAAAAACTAGTCTCGCCGTAAGATCTGGTTATTCCATGTGCATAACGAGCTTGTTTTAACGGCGTCTGCTCAGACGTCGATTATCTAACATCCGTGAGTCCACTAGGTCACTGGAGGTTTGTTAAACCAATATCAGGAATGAATGTCATCATTTAAAACCACAGATAGATAAAATTAATCATCGTTTATTAAAATGACTCTTGAATAATTAAGATGTGCGTCACGGAATACGAGCTTAAACAATATTGATAAGGCAGGTAGATACAGACAGAGATAATAAAGGTAGATCTGTAAGTGCGAACATCAGCTTATTATCTTCTCTATCAAGTTACCTAGATAATCAGGTACCAAGTAATGAATATAATTACTAGTGATGTGAAAAACGAAATCATAATTGTAGATAAAGAGTCTTGCACCATATGTACTCAGATGTCGATCGATCTCGGACAGCGATGAAACATATATACATTATATAGATACCTACTTATGAACAATAGCTCAAGCTAGAACACACTACACTGCTTTTTTATTTTAAGATTTATAAAAAGTATAAAAAACATTCACAAATTATACTATTTACCTACTTTCGTAATCATTGAACTCTCAACTACATCAGCTGAAACTGTAATAATATCCTTACTGCAATTTCGGTGATTGGCACCATTAAACATACAGGGCATGGGCCTTTTTATTTGTCTATATTCCCTTCAAGCAAATTACAAGCCATGGAAACAAAAAACATGAACCAAGGAACTTCGTACCTGAGATTTTTATACATGCTGGTGAATAGAGGAAGTCCATCCTCGTCGGTGCCAACGTGGGGGTCGAACCTCCAGGTGCCTCCCACGTACTTGGTGGCCTCAAACACAGTGAAGTTGAGGCCATGCTCCTTCATGAATCGGGCGGTGGCCAGCCCGCAGTACCCGGCTCCGATGATACAGGCCCGCGTGGCTGGTTCGGACTGGAAAATAAATTTAATCCGTATTTGGTTATTGACATCATTCGATACTAATTGAGTAGCTCCTGACGAGGCATTACCGTCTTTTTCTTCCTGTTACCACAGGACATATAAGGATGAAAATAAAGTCGAAGTCTACTTTTACCACAATATAACAGTCAAAGCGGACTATAGGTATCTTTAATGTAAAAAAATATCGCTGAATGTGTTGCTAAGCAAATCTCGAGAACAGCTGAACCGATTTCGCTAATTATTTTTTAGTTGTGTTTGTTATTATCAGGTGAAGGTTCGAAAGAAAAAAATAAAAAAGTTTTTAAAAATCCGAGAACGAGGCGTTACGAAGTGCGGCGGGTCAGCTAGTAGGTATTATATAAAAGTCCCATGTTGGTCTAGGACTTAAATAGAATATGCCAACTATGTTCCTTGCCTAACTTGTCGTAAAAGGCGACTAATGGTAATATCGGGTTTTGAGTATGCGATTGTGTGGACGAGTAGCCACTTGTCACTACTTTTTCAGAATTTTCCATCTAACCCAGCCCAGTTTTATTTTTGGCTTATATAGGCCTGCTGTCCCTTTGACTCTGCCCCTTCGGGGATTACAGGCGTAAAGTTATGTATGTAAGTATGTGTATAAAAGTGTGGATTACTTTACAATCTGCCCTCAATACTTACAAGTCCTTATAGAACCAATAAAGAGTTCAAATTGCGTGGTAATTGGATATACTTAGCATTGCCTATTTACATTAAAAGCTTCTAAATAGAACAAAAAATGTTAAAGCAAGGTCACTAACTACCACTTATCACGTTCCCCATAGGATACGGTGACTGACTATTTACCATCAGGCAAGTATGTTTGTTACCTACCTATAGAAGCAAGTGTGATTATGTAAATAACCAGTTTATCAACTATCTATTTTATATACTTAACTAGATATTTTCTATAGATAATTCATATAAACTGGTAATAAAACACCTGGATTTAAAAAGTAATTATAAGTTGAAACTAATATAACTGTAATATAGTCATTTAAAAGAGTACCTAATTAAGTGAAGTGTTTCTTGTTTGATTCTTAATATAATAAATATTGAGATTTCGACTATTTAGAAGTCGGATATGTAAATAAAGATAATATCATTTGACTTCTCTGATTAACCACTATGCGTTAGAAATAACCACTAAAGCTTTATGTAAAATAAAGTAGACAGTGATTATACATTTAGTTGCATTTACGTCATTTTAATTTTAGCTTTAGCTTTCCATAAACGGTCAATATTACACGCTTTCTATGCACTTAACTAGACTCCTGGTATGCACGATTCCTTATAAACGATACTATCTTGTTTATCCTCTTATCAAAATACCATGCACGTAGGTACACTTTGTACCTGCATCAGGCATGCAGCAGAGCTGCCTACACCAACCTTTCAACCTCATTTTCACCTTGCGTAATCATTGGATGTTTCAACCTCTAGTTTATTTGGTAATAGTGTATAAGATTAACTCAAGTCCGTTGGCTTTGAGGAAAATTTTGTTATTTTTTCTAAACCAATGCGTTAATTGTAGTCGTTAAATACCACGTTTGTAAACCTAGCGACATAAAATAATGCGATTTTTAGGAATCTAATCGACGAATATTATCAATTTTAATTTACAAAATATACCTACCATTTTTGTTTATTGAGAAAACAAACTTAGTTGAAATAATAGCAACCAATATAGGTAGGTACCTGTGTCACTGTTTCATTAACTTTACAAAGACAACATGTCAAATTGTTCGATCATCTTTAGCTGGGTTAAACCAAGTAGGTACCTACTAACTTTTTGTAATAAGGATGTTATTGTTCATACCAAGTAACCGACATGATGTACACTAAGATTTATAGATGACTTGATTTCTTTGTATGTACTGGGTACCTACCTGTTTTTACCTCATTAACTTTGTCATGGAACCGGTTTTCTTGTAATTACTATTAATGTATCTACTAACGCGAAGCAATAGTCTGTACAGATTTCATGATAAATAATACTAATTTAATTAACAACTAGTGAGAAATAATATATTGCACATATATACTGATTTTCCATTATAGCTAATGGCACTTCAATGACAATGTAACAACTGCATTAATTGTATATGTAGTACCTACTGACTACATACATACACATTACACGTGTATCATATAGATACATACAAAATGTAATTGAAATATGTCAACAATTTACTCTCGGTGGGCCACCACATGATATTGCGCTACGGTCTGATATTGAGTACCTACCTAGATCTTTATCTTTTTGTGTAAATGCAGATTAAATTCTGATGAAGAAATTACGGATCAGGTATTCAAAAACACTTGATAATAATATTATTGTTACATTATGGCTTTCAACAGCTTTGCTGAAAGTAGAAACTTTATTTTAATGAACTTTTAATTGTTCTGATTGATTTAATGTCGGTATGGATTCACACAACGAGATTTAAAAGCTTTTAAAAAATTACAAAAGTTATTCAGTGTCATTATATTTTAAGCAGCAGATATGTAGGCCGACAGAGTATGATGACATTGTTAGTATTTATTGTAAAATTTATTGACAATTCAATACATAAAAACGGTATATATAATAAATAAAATAAAATTACATTATGTATGCAATTGTACTAATCAGAAGTTTGATTTTAGAATGTAAAACAAAAAACGCGCGGAACTCAAATATGAACCGCGGGATAAAAAAATACATTTAGCCTCCTCAGAGGGTTTCCTATGTGCAGGGTTAATGTAATTTTATTTTAAATGCAGCAATATCACTATACAAAAATAGCTTCTGTATAGATGAGCCATTACTGTAAATAATATAAATTGTAAGTAATATATCAAATAACCAGGAGAGCGGGCTAGCCTTGTAACTTGCTCTGCACCTCAGTCTAGTTTGCATAGCAAGTTAATATTTACAGCGTATATAATAAACTTTTAATCACTTCCTAAATATTAATTTAGTTTTAATTTATATAAGACTGGCTCGATGGCGCATTCGGTAGTGACCCTGCCCTATGCGCCAAGAGTTGTGGGTTCGATTCCCACCCAGGACAAACATTTGTATGATGAATACTTGTGTTTGTTCTGTGTCTGGGTGTTAATATCCAATATTTAAGTATATATTTGTAATACCACTGTTGATTCTGATATCCGTAACACAAGTGCTTAAGCTACTTACCTCGGAGTCGGATCCATAGATTTAGGATGTACAAGATACACAAAGACGGCTCGGAGACATGACCAAAATAAATTTAAGCATGTGTTGGTTGACGTCTATGTGTGAGTTAAAAATAGTGTTGTCAAAGACGCACTTTTACATTATCGACTGATTCAGTTGTATACTAATAATATAGGTATTTAAAACGCTTTTTTATACTTTTGAATAATTATTTATGGCATTGACTGAAATCAGTAGTTGTATATATTAGGTAAATTGGAATTAGTCGGTAAGAAATCTCATTCTAAGCAGTTCTATAAACAATGAGATGGTAAAATTATTCGTATATTCAGCGTGTAAAAAATTAAAAAAATAGAAATATGTTCTATGATTTATACTAAGACAAAAAGATATGACTTTTGCTTTGACTCATGGAATGAAATGAAACAAATAATATATCAACAACTTTTAATTTGGTGTCAATCAGTTATTTAAAAATAATATGTAGTGCAACAAATTTTTTACTGCCGTCATTTGCCGTCAAAATGTTTGCTGCAGATAGTGGAGTTCTTACTGGGAGTCCAATCTGGTCTGTCTATAGTCCGTATCCATTTTTTATACAACGCTGGGTTGCTTGGAAACCTAGAAAAATTATCAATTACTTAACTAACAACTGTACGGAGATAATGAGTTCCCAATGTGAATATAATTATATTTTAACATAACTTGGCTAAATATCTTTGTATTCATGTCATGATGTCGCTAAAAGACGATTAAGTTTTTATCGATACTCGTGACGTCACCGCTTTGTCAAGCACTAGCGTAACCAAACTATTTACAATTTTACACAATATTTTCCTCAATTCTGATTATAATCACGATGTATACTTAAAAAGATCAAATAAAATCAATATACTATTGTAAACATATTTTTCTAAACTGATTAATAGCAACAATTTGACAAAATATGGTTTGAAAAAATCTAATGATAAAATCGTATTTACCTGTTAAAAGTGTGTTTATTCGGATTATTCCGCCGTGTAACCTCACAATCACGTACAGAACAAGTCACCTCAATTGCACATTTAATATTCTCGATTTTAATCTAAGGTTTAATACATAAATGCACAAATTTCACTGCGACGTAGAATAGACCGGGACGCTATGGCCTCTTACTCGCAAAAACATTGACATATAGGTACTTCATTCGCTGTCTCTTTTTCTCTCGGGCGGTTTGTATTTCAGCAGGATTTCTCGCTCCCACGCTTGATGTATCTTTTGCGTAGTCAAAAAATTCTAAATCTATGGTCGGATCAATGTATGTGATGTAGTCGGATATTTATTTATTTATTTATTTATATTTTTGATAATTCATTTAAAACATATTTTTTATTAATATCTACGAGTTTTCGAAATACAAGATTTATTGATTTTAAATCCAATGTAACTAAAAAAAATGGCACGAATATAATTGGCAAAGTTAGAATTTGTATTAAAGTATTGTTTAAATTTCCGAACCCATATACTTAGTTGTTATCTTATTTATTAATCAACACTGCCATAACACTGCAACAGAAGTTAGGCGTTAATTTCAAACACATTACAGAACCTATACCCAGGGCTTGGTCTGCACATCCCGTCCAATACCATCTAACAAATAGAGGTGCAATCCGCCACACCGAGTGTCCTGGGAATCTAACGCATCCCGATAACCTTTCCCTGATTACAGCAAAATACGCGCGGGCGGTTGGTCCCTAACGCACTGGACTTTTAATTAGATATGTAATAGATAGTCCCTACATACATAATTTATTGAACACAGATTTATTAAATTTATTCTATACATCCTATTATACAGACATACATGTGCATTTTGATGTTATGCATGCAAAAGGCATTGTTGAATTTACCTTGACATCATTAGACCAAGTAAATTTTCATTTAAATCTTTGATCATTTTGCATAGCAATGCGAATCCATTTAGATAATTGGCGTAGCACAAATTAGTAGGTAATAGATTTTTGAGAAATTAAACAATTGTACCCATTTTAGTGTGATACGCAAGAGAAGATAAATTGTGATTTGCGCGATCGTTAATCTTGTCCTTAAGTGTAGGTAATTGCTATTTTAATATAATTACTGTAGGTGCTAACTAAACCTTATCGGTCATTATTAAATGTTTTATTTCATCATTATTTAGAATAGGAAGGCTATTATAGACTATAGGTACCTACTGGGTATTTTGATTCAGCTTAAAGAGAACTTAAAACGATCGGCGACGTTTAAAATAATGGTTATTATTGCAAATGGCCAACTTATCGGTCAAATACTATTTGATCGTATATAGCCTATGTAACCTCATAACTTGGCTTACAACAATAAATACAAACAAACGTAGATTTCTACAAAAAAAATGAAATTTTAATTAAATAAGTACTGTAAAAACCCAGTATACATGCTCCGAGGTACCACAATGATTTTTTGAAAAACTCAAAATTTTGCACAATATCTGCGCTTACTAAACGTTTTGAGATTTCATACAATGTTACTTATTTGAGCTGTTAGCATTCCTTGCACACCAGTCTAATCGGTTTAACAAGGACGTTCAGTGAGCTATGTTGAAACGTAATAATATTTAGAACGTTTACTTGGAACTTCGTTAAAGTCGTTGGTTATTAATAACAGAATAAATAATAGTATCAAAATCAAATGACATTATAATTTCTCTACTTACCTACATAGGTTACAAAGAGCACTCACAAATCTTTAAGCAGAAAATATCATCGGTTTAGAAGTTAAGGTTTGTCTCGGTTTATTGAGAACCGGCTGAAATCGGCAAAGCTTATTAAAATAATAATAATTCTTTTAAAATATGAAAGTTATCTTTAAAACACAAACCACCACGGATTACGTTAAGCATGCTGATTGACACTTAGATCATTAAGTAAGTAGGTATTGTGGTTTTGAATAACAAAACATTTTTAAACAATTTATTTTTCATGTGCTGACTTGACCCTTAGGTATTAAAGATTTGTAATTGATTTGCTAGAAAATAAGGTTTACAATAAGCAAAAATATATGAGTCGTTTTAACACGATGAAGAAGTCATTACCTTCATGCGTGTTAAATATTCATTTAAACTAGACACATACCAATACGTTTTAGAAGCCCCTATAATAGATACATACCTATATATATATATCTACTTATACGATTCAGAAGCCCCTATAATTATGCATTTTGCTTATTTATAATATGAGGTCAATGATAAAACTACTTAGAACTTATTTAACGGCGTGAAACTTATAAATGTACGATCATGTTGTTGATAAGTGCATAAGTGGCATCATCATAATACCTAGTATTGTTTGAGCAAGGGCGAATTGATTCACATTAGATCACAAACAACCTCTGGAAATACTCAATTCAAATTTAGACTACTTTTGCTATAAAAAAAGTTATTGTATCACGTTTATAAAAACGCATTGATTCTATACATAGGACGTAAGTTCAGCGTATTAGCTTACAACAAAATCGACTTTTTCTTCGCGCTTTTGCGAGAACTCCTAGTGTCATTGTCAGCCGACTTTTTACTGTTAGAAAGTCATTAAGAAAGTGAAAATTATGAAGTTCATTAGACGTAATATTGATAGTCGTGCGCTAGACTTTAAAAGCGGTTTGGTCATATGTTTTAGTGGCATGTTGTAATATGTGGGGAAATAACTTGTGAGTTTTTATTAGCCAGTGAATTTTTCATTTCCCTTATCCAAAGTAGAAAATAAAGCTAAAGTAGTGAGAAGAAAATTAGGTAACTAAAAACGTAAATAGAAATTCCGTAGTTATGTTAGGTTCCTGCGAATATATATTAATTATTATACATGTGATTAATTCATTCCGGAATTAAATTTGACAAATTTCAATCATGTAAGTTGTGAAAAAAATGGGATCAGAATAAATCTACTCAGCCGTGCAAACACAAAATTTATACCGTATCCACAGGAAACAACAGTGTCGCGACCATGGGACGCAACGAAGTATGAAGTGATGTTCAACAAATTTTATCACAATATCCTTTTCTTAACGACAACAAACCTTTTCGCGGGGTTTATTTCTGCTAATGTCACGGTGGGTTACATTTATATTTTTAGCAACGGGTTTTATTCTATTGTTCTCTTAAATTATGAGGAGCAGGCTCAGTCGCAGTTAAAATTTCAAGACGTTATCGTGTCAAAATTATAACGTCCAAGGAAGGAAGGAACACAGAGTGCACTCAAATGAGTAGGTATTATTGAAATAATGTCACAATTACACTAAGTAGTTCATAGATCTTTGAAGTGCAAAATTAATACACAAAATGATTACACACACAGGCACAACCAACTCGCCAATATCATTCATCAAAAGTTAGTCCAGAAATACAAACTATTAAATGACTCACACACACCATACTACAAATACATTCCACAACATGTTTTGGAAAATTCAAATTATAAAATTTATTATGATCGCACGATACTTACGGATAACACTATATACAATAATAGACCAGACATAACCTTTGTAGATAAGCAAAATAAACATACATATATAGTAGACATAGCAGTTCCTAACACCAATAATCTTCAATCAACAATAATAGAGAAAATAAGAAAATATACTGAACTACAAGATCAAATTAAAAGAGTATGGAAAATGAACCACGTTACAATAGTACCAATAGTCGTGTCCACCACCGGAGTCGTACCTTATCAGCTATTAGTCAGCCTACATAATTTAAATCTCCCAAAGTACACATATATTACTCTACAAAAAGCAGCCATTCTCGACACCTGTACAATAGTAAGAAAATTTTTGCAACTGGAGTCTGAGTCGAGCCCATAACCAATTCATCTTTGCTTGGTCAACAGCCCGCAAAGTTGAATATTCCCCTTTCAAAGGGAGAAAATATTTATATATTTTAAACACAATAATAATAATAAATTCTTCAGACTGACACACCAATTCCCTAGTCCCAAACTAAGCTTATGCTTGTGCTATGGATACTAGGTGAACGGATAGACATACTTAAATACGTTTATAAACATCCATGACTCGAGTACAAATGTCCATGTTCATCACACGAAACATTTGCCCCTAGCGGGATTCGAACCCGCGACCCTTGGTTTCGTGGCCAGGGTCTCTGACCACTCGACCAACGGGCCAGTCAAATTACACTTAAGTTTGTACATACATAGTTCGTATAGAGAAATCTTGAAACACTGACGACTTAGATAAACATCTTCACAACATTGTCGTCCGTCTAGTAATATTTTGGGATATTATATTAGGTACAAATATATTTTAAAATTTATTTAAATTAAATTACATACACACATAAGATCACGCCCATAATCCCCGAAAAGGTAGGCAAAGTCAAAGGGGCAGGAGGCCCTTTAACCACATTAAGCCAAAAATAAAACTGGGCTGGGTCAGATGGAAAATTGCCGGATTTAATTAATTTATCGGAGTGTTTCCATTTTATTTATATGTGACTTACGCCCATGACATCAAGACAAGACGTAATCGTTTTAAAAATGCACACAAGCTATTGTACGGAGAAAAACCAAGGTCAGTATAAATATGCAAATATCGAGATGATGCATCATATCCTACCAAAAGAAGAAAGAGCCGAACGGAGCCAAGGTTCTCTGGCCGACGCGACGTCTGTGTCATCTGATGTTTTTCCCGTGAGCAATATTAATCCTCAATTGCAGGCAGTAATTTATTTTCGTCCGTGACATGGCTGCCCAGTTAAGCTTGAATGTGGGTGTCCACTGCTAATGTGGCATGCAATTAAATCTATCCGTTACTAATAACGGATAGATTGGTATGAAATTATAGATTATAGGAATATATGACTAATCATATATTCCTATAATCTATAATTTCATTCCAAATAACTAATGGCGTATTGTCAAACCTAATCAACTGTGAAACTTTTTGAATAGTTTCATTTCACAGACTCTGGAAATACATATATACCTAGTTATTAATGTCACACTCTAATATCAATTGTTCTACAATTTCACATAATACAGTATATGCTTACAAATCCTCTCGTTTGAATAAATACCTAAGATAAATTTCAAAGACTTACATGATAATATTTTCGCATCCACTTTTTGTAAACAAAGCTGAACATTTCACATTTGATATTTAATTTCGCTAACTAGGCAATCGTAGTGAAGTTATATTTTAACTAAAATTAGCCCGTAATATTGAACGTAACGATTTAGTTATTACCAAAACCCACTCAAAAGTAATATCATCATGAAATTATAAGACTACTGATTTTCTACTAACTCTTCGTCTTAAACAATGTCGTTTACAATCACCATCCTTCTTCGAACAAATTATTCAACATTGGCTTGGAAATATTGAATGACTGTGTAATTTGCATATATAATATACAGCAACACATTGATTCACTAGAATACACGCTAACTGATCATTATAATAAGGTGTATCCCTATAATTAGACAAGCAACAAAAAACTTGAAGAACTTATATTTAACCTATTTGGTTGTGAATGCAATCGTGACGATACCTTCAGTGATAGGGTTTATATAGGTATGTTTGTGTCCATTCAATATAAATTGTATTTAATCGACGTTAAGAAAATTAACTGTAGTACTACTAAAGTGAGGTAGCTATGAAACTGCCTTCTGATGAATATTGTCTTCAGGGTCTGCTAAGATCATGATGCTATAGTAATAAAAGTTACCTATATCAAAGCATCCTCGAAAACGGGATTGATGTACGAAGGATTTGTGTTAAGAGATGTTTGCAAAACATTGGATTACCTAATATTGTGTATCTTTAGTCTTACATCTAGACTACTGCTAATTCTGCTTAACTAATAACATTTATTAAATAAGAAATTACACCAGTGCTCGCACAAGCTCAAGAACTTATATAATAAAAAAGCTTCTTGCTTTGCTAACTACCCGAATTTTATTCTCTTCTCTATAGACATATCATACAAAATATGAATTGGTGAAACAAAAAACTGTTATTATCTATACAACATCGCAGTTGAATGGGCACGCATGGAGGCATTCAAAATTACGCAAGACTTCCGTTGCAGAACTGGCCACTTCACCTGATATACCTTCACATTATGATATGATAATACAACAGCCGACACGGATTTCTATTCTGCGTCAGATGCCGTAGGATCGATCAAGATATTCATTCATTACCACAGTCTCAACTGCCCGGGGTATAAGTTAAGTTTGGTGCCTTCCCAACACTATTCCATTTATTTTACATACCTGTCTAAAATGCACGCAATCCCCTATGGCTTAAGCAAAGTCCAAGGAGCGATTAACTCTCTAAACCACATTCAGCCAAACGTACATATTGTATCAGATAGAATATTTACAAATGATTGCATAAAAGACCGCTATTAAATTATTTTCTTGTTAAGATTGGCATTGCGAGAATTCTCGATCAGAGGGTAGTCTCAAATCGCTGTAATTGCTTTACAATGGTATTTTCCTCCTTTCTAAATAGAGCAGGAAAAATACGCTTACGCCCCGTCTAGGTACGCTCATTGAAGCAACGAACAATTACCGCGTCCCCAGCGTCAACGGGCACGCACCGCAGCCTCCGCAAACATGGAGAGACATTATGCACACCGGTTGCGAAACTTCCCGCTTCGCGCCGCACTCGGTTTCCGCGCGTGCGCAGGCGCACTCAATATTGTTCTACTCGTGGCTTGTTCAACAAAATTAAACGATACCTATCTGTAAAGGCGGAGAAAGATGAATGCTACCGGTTTGTTGTTTTCTCTTTCCGCAATGCAACTATATAATTTTACATTCAAAATGAATAATAAGGCTAAGTAGAACATAAGTAAACTTTACGTAATCAAAATATTACGAGAAGAGTACAAATACTGTCGGAATAAAATCAGAAATAATAATTAATAAGGCAAGAATTTAATTTACTATTAACAGTAACCCATTCAACATTTGTTTACCGAACAAAAGACTTTAACGAATCATTGGAAATGGGACAACCAGGAGCAACATACTTGCATCAAACGTGACAATATTTTTTCTTACCTTGCACGATAAGGCAACTAAATGCGTGTATGTGACACGTAGTACAGATTTCACAAGACAAAGTAAACTGCTATGAGGTTTAGTCACTTTCGCTCAATTCACGCATAAGTCATATCTCGTACATACTTAATATCATGCCAGAATCCTCGTAGGGGAAGGCAGAGTCAAGGGGGCAACAAGCCCTAACAATATACAGCCAAAAATAAAACTGAACTGGGTTAAATTTAGTGATAGCTAGCTCGTCGTCTACACAATCACATACCCACAGTCCCATATACCATTAGTCGCCTTTTACGACATGCTAGTCACATAAACAACAATCTTTGTGCCCTTTAGGGTTACCAATCATTATTTAAATAAGGTATTGAACTTATTTGAACTAAGCACACTTTGTTTTATCCTTTTACAATACAAGCACATATGAATCCAAAAATAAGACTTAGCCATCGCGAGGCTTTGAGCAGCAAATTATTGCAAATCTTCGAGCAGTAAATCTTTTAAAACACTCTTACTTCTTTGTGAAATTTAAGTGAATCGAAAATCAAAAACATTTAGGTATAAGGAAAACGTTTATAGATAAATACAAAATGTATGCTAAATTTTACACACATACTTATGCCTGTCATTCCCCAAAGGGTAACCAAAGGGACAGCTAGTCCCTTTAACCACATTCAGCCAAAAATAAAACTAGGCTGGGTTAGGTGGGAAATTGTGCACAAGTGGCTACCTCGTCGCCTACACAATTACAAACCCAAACCAAATATATCATTAGGAACACAGTTGGCACATTCTTTTTTAAGTCCGTTGTTGGCCTGCAACATGGAGTTAATATTTGAACCTATATTTGAATTTTTTAAAAGTTAACAAGCTTTCCAATAAACTACCCTCCACAGGATCCCCATATACCTACTTACACATAATTGGTACTAATCGCTTTTCTTTTTTTTGCCTGGATCATTGAGGAAATTCGCGAGGCTCCTCGAGGCTCCTGTAAGTTCGACACCTTGTATGGTTGCCCTGATTGCCACTCCCTAAATCCGTGATACGTTCCGCTATTTTTATAAGAGAATGAGCCTTAATCTCCACCGCCTTCTCATAGAGGCCCACATACAGGGGCGGATCTATCATAGGGGCTTTTTGGGTTGCAGCCCAGGGCCCTCTAAATGAAAAGGGCCCCAAGACATACGAGGGGAAAGAAGATCATAACGAGGGGCCAGGTAACCACGTTTTACTGAGTACCAAATAGTTAATTAGATATAGATTCTCAGGCTCCTATTTAGAATTAGCCCAGGGCCCCTAAAAGTCACGGTTCGCCCCTGCCCACTAAAAATAAATAATGGTAAAGTACAAAATTATCTATCTGAATTAGTTGGTAGTATTATGCAACACAATTTAGGCGTCTAGTTTCACAATGAACATTAAGATTAGGAAGTAGACACCCACTTAAGTACAACGTCGTTAAGTTTAAATCTATAACCACGTGCAACCTATATACAAGTCAAGTGGGTCAGTATTTAGGCCGATTTAGAAATTAACAAGCGATTAATTTTTATAATTACGTCAGATTTCATTAAAATACCAGCATAATTAATA
The DNA here is from genome assembly GCA_951394215.1 of Glyphodes perspectalis. Classification (NCBI taxonomy): domain Eukaryota; kingdom Metazoa; phylum Arthropoda; class Insecta; order Lepidoptera; family Crambidae; genus Glyphodes; species Glyphodes perspectalis. Next base: position 7,968,223 of record OX596216.1, read on the forward strand.
TTTAAGTAAATAATAAGGCGATTTTTTATTTTTGCAAATACAAATTGCATGGAATAACTCAATAAATATTTTCATTTATAGAATGCCATTATCTAACAAAATAAAAATATTTCTTATATGTTTAAATTATGAAATTTTATAATATTGATAAGATTTAACACAATGTAAATAATATCCGCAAATTATCGTGAATATAGAAATGCGGATAATGTAATCCAATTAGATATACGAAGCCTGTCTCTGTAGGTACATTTAAAAAAATTAAATACATTTATTTGTGTTTTATAAATCTAATAAATGTAATTTATACGTACATATTATAAATTGACAAAAAAAACAATAATTGAAAAAAAAAACTTCTAGTACCCACCATGCCAAATCCATCTCTCACTTCCAATGACAAATTCAAAAAACACAAAAGACCGGCGCACGACCACAGCTTTTTTGCCATGATAAAAAAAAACTTAATCCACAAATAATTAAATTAAGTCCGGCAGTATAACACGTTTGCTCGGCCGGCTAAGCATTCACCGAATGACTTGTGAACACAGGGCTGATGTAGGGACCTGCTTAGCAACCTTGACCGTCAAGGCTCACTGACTCACATAGGTACTTACTACATGCATCTCGGGTTATTATGAGAATCGATGGCAAAAAAAAATAATGGGAATCGTGTCTTAACTCTTAAATGTGTATAAAAACGGAACGCGGCGCGCGACGTTAAAGTAATGGGACGCCTGATTTAATCGATTCAGATTTAAAATTTAAAAGATTTTCACAAGCGGATTTAAGATTACATTTTTAGTTACCTTTTAATCATTAAAACTTTTTATTTAAGTCCATTCATATAGGTATATCGTGGTAACCATTCTCCCGTATCGAAAATAAGATAAATTTAATAATTTATAGATGTACCTACCTACTTAAATAAACAAATAGGTTAATGTTAAATACACGAGCATCATACCCAACGGGTGCGAATTCAAACCCGGGCATGTACCTACGTCTGGGTTTTTTTTAATACATGTACGTATATATTCAACTACATAATTCGGCGGTGAGGGCAAACATCGGGTTTAAACCTGCAAGCATCTATGGATGTGTAACCATGAACCAAACTTATCTGGTTCCTCTCTATATGGGTTACGAAGGTCAGATCGGCAGTCGCTTCAATGTAATGACTAGACTCAAAGCACGGGACATAACGCTAGAGAGATGTTGATGATGATTAAGCATACGTTTTTAAGGTTCTTTTAGGTTGACTCTACTTTCCGAACCGATGGTAATGTTTTCTGCATATTGATGATTTAAGAGCAGTGATAGTTCAATAGTAAATACACGCGCAAACCGAGGGGCACAGGTTCAAACCCAGACACGTACCTACGTGTCTGGGTTAGAACCACTGGATTTTCAAATCCATGTAGGCAAGTAGACATATATAGGTACCACTAACTCGGCGGAGAGAGAAAAGATTGTGATGAAATGTACACATTCAAACAACTATCTTAGGAGTGTGTAACCATGTTCCGAATAGTCTAGTTCCTCTATCTGAGGTTTATGAAGGTCAGATCAGAAGTAATTCAATACAATAACGAGACTCGCTAAATTCTATACCAAGGTCTAAGCGGACCTCGAATAAGCACGGGACATAACACTAGAAAAAAGATGATATTTACGATCTTTTTATATACTTACCTAGACTTTTTAAAGGCTATATCTATAAATAAGGGTATTTCGAATTAGAATTTGTTCTCGTTGACCCTTTCTGACCGCACTGTGAGTGTCGATGACTGCTAAACACAAAAACATACCTACGTAGACATACGAGTATGTGGAAATATATTCATTACATAAGAATCCAATCGCTCATTAAGAAAACCCACTTTTTACATGCACGTAACAACATATTTATAATCTATTATTCTCATAAGAATAACATTTTCATTTTAACAATGTATTTTGTACACCATGTATTCTCAACCTTTTTGACATGATATGACAAGGTTAAAAGGATATATGTACCCTCACCCTGATAACCATAGCTTTTACGTTTTTTATTTTTAGTAGGTACATATTATCTATACCATTACGCCGGTAATCCCTAAGGCAGTTGGCAGAATCCAAGAGGCGATAGGGTCCAAGTACCTTAGAAACTGAGTTGCACTCATCCGCAACCCATGCAGATGATTTCTTGTTAAGCTTTACACAAACATTTCTAAGATAGCAAAAAAATCAACGAAAATAATTTTCGTTAGGTTTTATCTATTAAAAGTTGGATATTGACGGCAAAAATCTTCTTGTCTTATCGATTTACTAACTACAGGTTGTGAAACTCTGATGTATGAAATTATCATAGCCAAAACAATTACCTACCTATCATTGGTTTTCCCCATAAAATATTTAAGAAAAATAAATTGACTGCTCCTAGTTGAGATTTTCCTTTGTAAGTAATCATCAAATCCTCATCTTAGCTAATATTATGAATGAGAAGGTTACTAAAACTATGTCTATCTGTTGCGCCTTCACGCCGTACATACCTACATAATTTAAGCTACATACTTTTTTACTGGGAAAAATAAAAAGATCCCAAAGTGACATACGATCCATGCATACGATAGTCTCTTTATCAAACCGAATATCAGACTCGTATTCATGTTACTTGTGAAATTAAATATTGTTTGCTTTCTTTACCACTGGCCACAGTAGGTTCCTACCGCAATCAGCGGCCTCAGATAGAACAGAACGCTGGCAGATACTTCGAATTGGCAAAGCAGACAGCTATGAAAATAATAAATTTGTATTTAAAAATATTTTTTAATTTCATGTTTCACGATAAAACCGAAAAGGTTTTTCATAGGTACCAATTCGGTTTGGAATTATTCGGACTTTTGTCTTATTATGACAAACAAATTGACGTTGACATCTGACAGCTGTCAAATTGAGTCGGGGATTTAGGTAACCTCAAAACTGGTCGCCGAAATAAACAAAAATAATTGGAATATATTTATAATTAAATAAACTGCTATGTCATTAGACACAGACGATGATTTCTCCGCTTTCAAGGTACAGGATATCCAATTTGATGCCCTTTCACAGGATTTAGTACGATATTTTTAAGATTTTGATGTTCAATATGTTTCAGGTTCCTCCAATCTTTGATGATTTAAACGAACGAGTAAAAGAATATCTGCTGAAACCAGAGAGATTGTCTATACACAAATGGGAGAGGTCTCAGACTCATTGGCATCGAGATTCGGATGTGAATTCCTTGTTCACGATCGACGATGATGAGTATGGACCTGACACAACATTGGAGGTATTTATCTATTACAATTTACGTCTCATCGATAGAGAGTAGTATGTATTCGTTACTGGTTGATAGTTATGTGCCGAAATTCGAAATTCTTATTAAACTAATAATAATATAACTAGTTTCTTATTAAACATTTTATAATAGGTGGTACGTGATCCCATCACTGGAGAGATAGTTGGTTTAGAAGAAGTGAGCATACCGGTGGAAGATGATGAAGACAGCATGTCAATGTCTCGAGCTCCCCTGCCGCCTAACATGGCCACCAGGGGAACTACGACACAGAGCCCTTTCCTGCCTGCAGGCTTTGAGGAAGAACTGGAGAAGATGCTTAATGAAGTGGCCCAGTTTGATGTTATAAATATTGATCTGGAGAATGATGAGCCTGGAAAGTTTTTAGGAGAAGGTATGTTCTGACTTTGTATGTATCCTTTTTTAACTATGAATAGTAGAGAAAATTATATATATTATATTTCTGAAATAATTTAAATTGTTTTATATTTATATATTTATTATTTTAAACAATTGGGCAATTTATGTAAGTTCCTGTACCAAGACATAGTTGGTGGGCAAGTGGATAACATAAATGATTATGAAAAACCGGGTATGGGAAATACCATTATATACAGAGGATAATTAAGAAAAATTTGCAATTACAATATGAAATCTAAACAGAAACAATTGTAAATCATTAGATATTCATGAAAATATTTATTATATATTGTGGTATTAATATTTAATTTATATTTTATAATTTTTAGAAATTCTAAATATTCCACCGGGCTGTAAGGATGGTATAATATTTTGTGAAGATGGAATGACAGTCATTGATCAGGAAAATAAAGATGAGAAAGATGATGATGAAGAAAAAGTGGACATACAGATAAAAATCAACTTGGAGGAAGTTGTTGATAATAATGCACATTTGGCTGGTAAGTACTAGATTTGTTGATGGTGGTTTTCTGTGAAGAATGAAAGAAAGTTTAGTACTATCTTCCTTAAAGGCTGTCAGCACACAGTGACCACTTACATCATGTGACCCATGCTTGCTTGCCACCTCTCATAAAAAAACTTAGTTTTATTTAGAATTTTCAACACAGTTACTTCCTTTTAGCTAAGTATACCTCTATGCTTGCATAAGAATCTTTCCCTCCCACAATCTGCATATGTGCATTGAAGTAAGTATTGTATATTTAAGTAAGTAATTCACCCTTAAATAAATTGTACCTCACAGATTTTTTTCATATATTTTAAAGTATTCTTATTCACCAGGTCTGTGGAAAGATGATGATGAAACACAAACAAAAGCAAAACCGCAAAAAAAGATTGATCCTCAAACAAATGAAGATGATGATAACTTCCTCGAAGGTACAGTGATACAGCCCCCAGTAGAGTTGCCAGAGATACCAATACTGCACATCACCAGTTCCAACGTTAGAACTGGTGTGACTTCCACGGAATGGGCGGAGATGATTGACGTCTCACAACCAGTACCAGAATTTAGAGAAAAGATAAAAGACATGGCACATACTTATCCATTTGAACTGGATAATTTCCAAAAACAGGTATGCCATATCATCGATTCTTATTGCACCACTCACTTAAAAATTACTTTAGGATTTTTTTACATCACAAACTCTATTTTCCGAGTTTATTTTGACTTGATTTCTAGTATCCAAAACTATATTCTTTTTAAAAAAGTTAGACCAAGTAATAATTCTGCCCATTACCTATGACCAATAGATAAATTAGGCTATACATACTGAAGACCAAGCTTAACTTAACCTTGGGTTACCAGCTTTAACAGTCATAATACTTTTAATAGTATCTTCATGGCTGTGTTTTAGGCCATAATAAAACTGGAAGAAGGTCATCACGTGTTTGTTGCGGCGCATACCTCAGCAGGCAAAACGGTTGTAGCTGAATATGCTATTGCCATGTCAAGGAGGAATTGTACCAGGTATAGGAATACAATTCATTAATCTTTTGTTTTCTATTGTTAAGGGCACAAATATTAAATAACGTATCTTTAAACCAAATAGTTAAATTATTACTCCTTTTAAATGGATTGATTATACCAGTCCATATATAATGCAAGTAAATCTACTAGCAAAAGCTATTATGTAATAATAATGTCTTCTATATGCGAATCCACAGAGCCATATACACATCTCCAATCAAGGCACTATCAAATCAAAAGTACAATGACTTCAACAAGATGTTCGGCGAGGTCGGTCTCCTCACCGGCGACCTGCAGATCAACGCCACGGCGCCATGCCTCGTGATGACCACAGAGATTCTGCGGTCCATGCTCTACTGCGGCTCTGACGTCACTAGGGACCTGGAGTTTGTCATATTCGACGAAGTACACTACATCAATAATGCTGAGGTAAAATTAAAAAGCTTTAATCAATAATACATATATAGACAGATATCAGACAGCATTATATAAATAAATCTGGTTACAAAGTAGGTATGTGGCTTAATTCATAAACAAAAGTAAAACAATAAACTTAGTTGGACGGTGTAATGAACTATAGTTGGAATCGCACTGATCTCGACCGACGACAGAAGATAAACGCGTAACATCGCGTCGGGCAATGACAAATAATGCGCTAAATACGCATTTGTTTATTTTGACTTGTATGTATCACGGATATCGGTTATCCACATCTTGACTTTTACCATACCAAATTGTGAAAAGAATTGAGAATAAAAATGACCATTAGAAGAATGTTAAGTGTATTTTTGTATTGAAGAAATATAGTGCTTATTACTTTCAGTTTTTAAATTCAATAGGTACCGAAAAATCTCGTCTTACATCTCGCTTTGTAGTTCTAAAAATACCTGTACTCACTGTTTACAACAAATAATAAATATAAATTTTCCAGAGAGGCTACGTGTGGGAGGAGGTTCTGATCTTGCTCCCCGCTCACGTCAGCATCGTGATGTTAAGTGCAACTGTACCGAACACGCTACAGTTTGCCGACTGGGTGGGGCGCACTAAAAAGCGTAAAGTGTACGTCGTATCCACACCCAAACGGCCAGTACCTCTCTGCCACTATTTATATACAGGTTGGACAACTTTAGTTATAGTCACGCTTGCAATTAAGTTAAATTCTGCATAAAAAATTCAGTTATGTCTCCACCAAACTGTAAAATGTTCTATCTAATAGCTGATAACGGAATCCAAAAAATATGTATACATTTTTAATTTTTAAACTCATTTTAGGATCTGGAGGTAAATCGAAACATGAAAGATTCTTAGTAATTGATCAAGAAGGCAACTTCCAGTTAAGAGGATACAATGAAGCTGTTGCAGCCAAAAAAGCCAGGGAAGAAAAAAGCGACTACAAGAAAAATTTTGGACCTAAAGGCAAGTGTTTAAGATACATAACATAACATCACGCCCACGATCCCCGAAGGGATAGGCAGAGTCGAAGGGGCAGCAAGCCCCTTCAACCACATTCAGCCAAAAATAAAGCCGGGCTGGGTCAGATGGACAATTGTGAAAAAGCAGTGACAAGCGGCTAACCTGTCGCCTACACAATCACACACCCAAAACCCGATATACCATTAGTCGCCTTTTACGACATGCTAGGCAAGAACCACAGTTGGTACATTCTTTTTAAGTCCCATACCAACATGGGACAGTGGACTGGGTTGGATGGAAAGCTGTGAAAAAGGAATGACAAGTGGATAGCTCGTCGCCTACTCAGTCACATACCCAAAAGCCCGTAAACCATTAGTCGCCTCTTACGACATGCTAGGCAAGAACCACAGTTGGCACATTCTTTTTTTTTGACCCAGCTCAACATGGGCCAAGGCCCAGACCAACATGGGACGATTTAAGATACAATTTAAAATTATAATCAATTCCTATGCCATCTTTATGTGTGCTCTGATAGTCTGTGGAAATGTGAACCTTATTGGTATAATAATAAGTTGGTTTCAGCTGGAGGTAAGCAATTTCAGAACCCTAAAGCCGACCAGACAATGTGGGTGGCCTTCATAGATCATCTGAAACAAAAGGATAAACTACCAGTAGTTGCATTCACTTTATCACGCAACAGGTAAAATCACAGTCCATTTACTAATTACTCGCTACTTATAATAACTTAACTTGACATAAAGCAGAAGATGTATTATCAATTAAGCGACTGGCTCGTTGGTCGATTGGTCAGTGACCCTGGCCACGAAACCGAAAGTCGCGGGTGCGACTCCCGCTAGGGGCAAATGTGATGAACATGAATATTTGTACTCGAGTCATGGATGTTTATAAACGTATTTAAGTATGTCTATCCATCCACCTAGTATCCATAGCACAAGTTTATAAGCTTACTTTGAAACTAGGGATTGGTGTGTCAGTCTGAAGAATTTATTTATTATTATATATTAATTAATGTGAAATGAAAATGAGTTTTGTATTGTGCAATTCGATCTCCGATCCCGACTTCTATTTAATTAGTAAAATTGAATAAAGCTAACTAATAACTAACTAAACTTTACGCCACTTCCCTAACGAGGTAGGCAGAGAAAATCGCACGCCATATGGCACAATCCTTACAGACCTCACTCGCCTCTTAAACATTCATGATTTTCATACAACCTCTACGGTTTTTATGACTCCTAACATCACTTTTTGTTAATACACGACCAATCTGGTCGCGGTAGATGAGCCTGGGCCTTCCGCAGCTCCTACATCCTTACACTTTCGCATTGTATATCTGTTTAGTCAATCTTTCATCATCTTCTTACCTTGACTCCGATGCTGACAGACCGACTCTCTTTCTTACGTCATCATTCCGAACGCAGTCAGTGAGCAATACTTAGTGTTAATCTAGAATCTAGGTCATGGATTGAATTATTTACATATTTATCAAATAGCTTCTTACAAAGCTGCTATTATTAATTTCGCGCGCTACTTCCAGATGTGACCAGAATGCAGAAAACTTGATGTCGGTAGACTTAACGACCGCCAAAGAAAAGAGTCATATCAAGGCATTCTTCCAAAGATGTCTTCAAAGGTTAAAAGAGCCAGACAGAAGATTACCACAAGTACTTATTTTTTTTATCACAAATATATGCACAATAATATGATGTATACAATGTTATATTACATTTTTATTGTAATTTTTAGGTAATAAGACTTCAAAGAGTTCTTGAGAATGGCATTGGAGTCCATCACAGCGGTATATTGCCGCTGCTAAAAGAAATTGTAGAGATGTTGTTCCAAACTGGCTATGTAAGTAAACTGAAGCTAATTTATTAGTTTATATGATTTTATCAGATTTGTTTATTTAACCCATTTATTTGCAATGTTTAATAACCTGATAAAAATAAACTTTTATAAAAATAAAACCCCGCCCGTTTTAGAAGTTATATCATATTCTAGTTGCAAAATAGTAATAGGTATGAAGTTGCGAAATAGGTATGAAGTTATGCCATGCATATAAACTGTACTTCGGAATGTTACTGTCCTACTAACGACGTTAGAGTTTGCCCAGGACTCATAGAAGGTGAATAAAAAAAAAATTCAGTCGAATTGAGAACCTCCTCCTTTTTTTTGAAGTCGGTTAATAAAAGCACAAACGTTTTCAAATACAAATTATAACTTTATATTAGAAAATTCAGTGACCCGTAGCTATAGAAACCATAACCATCTGTATTGTGATTTATTGAACTATATTGTTTTTTCACCAGAAAGCTCGTTATAATGTATTTTCATTGGCAAAAAATTAACTAAGAAGAATCTTAAACATCGTTACTGTAACAGGTGAAGATCCTATTCGCGACGGAGACGTTCGCGATGGGCGTGAACATGCCCGCGCGCACGGTGGTGTTCGACGAGGTGAGCAAGTTCGACGGCCAGCAGCGGCGCACGCTCGCGCCCGCCGAGTACATACAGATGGCAGGCCGCGCCGGCCGCAGAGGTTAGTGCTGTGACATCATTGGGGTGGTCCAAAAATTTGGAGTTGAATACTACTGTCTTCAAATCCAGATTTTTACAAACATGTGGGCTAATATCGTCTAAAATGTGATCATGGTAAAAAGATATGGTCCAAATACATCCTATTATACCTACGTAATCATCATGTTTCTCTTCTATGCCTCCCGATTAGTTGTCAGCGAGCTATCCAATCCCATTTCGCCACCAAAAATAAACTTCTTTTGTTTCTTTGTGGTCGCCCTCTTCCTCTACAAACAAAAAATTGTGCACAATTCTACCCACAACTATGTATACATAACTTACTTACACTTTACGCTACCGACGTATGTATCCTATATATGACACTGCTATGTCCTTAGCCTATACAAAATATGATGTATTTTCTTTATCCTGGGACCCTGCTAAAAGCTTAGCATATGCCTGCTTTTTTTCATTTAAATGGATTAAATGATGCAATTTGTGACACTACCAATACCAAAAATGTGTTGCTGCAGGTCTGGACGACACTGGTACTGTGATAATACTATGTAAGGACGGAGTTCCGGATCTCGTAACCCTCAAGGGGATGATGATGGGCATCCCCCAGAAACTGTCTTCACAGTTCAGGCTCACATACGCCATGATATTGAGTTTGCTCAGGTAAGTGCCGTACTTCCAACGCGTTGTAATTCAATAGAAATTTGTATGTTTGACTATAAAATTAACAAATTCGTCACAAGTACACAGTAGTAAATATGTTTTATAGTAAATATTCTTAATGTTATATATAATAATATATATCTTCTTATATTATAAAATTGGTTCGTTAGTCTTGCTAAAACTGGAAACGGTTAATATTTTAAAATCAAAATCAGCCAAATCGGTCCGATTTGGCTGATTTTGATTTTAAAATATTTGTAATCTTCCAGGGAAGGTTTGTATGGTATGAAAATATGGAAACATTGGAAGTAAAATAATAAAAAAAAAAAAACGAGAACGGGGCGTTACGAGGTGCGCCGGGACAGCTAGTTCTTAATATATTCTGATTACTAATAACACAATTAGAGCTAGCTGTTTAACACAATTCTATTTGAAATTTTCCAAAAAATTTTTTTGCTAAACATGATTAAAGCTTGCCTTTGACTCAGTCTATCGGTGTTATCCCATCGGACATGATGGTATATAATATATGTGTTGTTATTACAGAGCAGCAACAGTATCAGTGGAAGGCATGATGCAGCGTTCGTTCCGGGAGTTCAATCAGATCTGCCAAGCTGACAACAACAGGAAACAACTGCAACTAGCAGAGAAAGAATATAGCGAGAAATGTAGCACTCCATTGCCAGCTCACTTGACGCCGTTGACCACGTTCTATGATACAGCGGCAGCGTACATCGATGTGTTGAATGAGATTATGCCTTTATTGCTGAACCAACCCAAAGTGGCAAAGGAAATGGTCCCGGGGAAGATCTTAATCATATCGGCCGGGCCGTTTATAAACCAGTTGGGTGTTTATTTAAACGGCAATGGTGAGTTTAAACTGAAATCGTGATAAGGAGACATAATTTGTTTTATTTATTAATTATTTACAAGTTTTTGTTCAAGTGGGTTTTTAATGCTTCCTATAAATCACTTCTCAATACTATTTAACACGATTTTACACCAAACGTTATTATTTAGACACCCACCACTATTGCCTTATATAATATATAAACAACATTACCCCATATAATGATGCCTCGCAAAAAGCATCTTAATCAATTGTTGGTGTCGTCCATCAAATCTTGTATATTGTAATTTATATAATAACTTAATTTCTTGGCGCTTATAGGTCCTCGGCAGACACCATACAAGGTGCTAGTACTGAACACAGCAGAGAAGGACACTGCACGGTACAATTTCGAAGTGGATGACAGCTGGTACAGAATGCTCAGTTTCTCCACCATGTATGATAGCATAGGTAATATCAATAATAATAATAATGTCCTCCTAACCGATATTAGTCACGGCGGCCAATCTCAAAGAGGTTTATTCAACTGCGCAGGAGAATTATAGTGCACAAACACAGGTGCACTCTCTATTTCTTCACTTTCATAGTCCGGTGAGACGGTAATTCGACATGACCGAAGAAAAGTCAGGCGCTAGACAAACGGCTTAACGTGATTTCCGCCAACTTGCTCCTCCGGGCTGTTACTGAGTAATTTCAATATTGAAATACCCAGTCACAAATTTTGGTCCGACCCGGGATTTTAAACACGGCCCTCATGGTCATTAGGCGGCGCATGCTACCACCAAACCAACGAGACAGTCATGTAATGTACATATGTATTGCCTTAAATCAATAAATACATTATTCTATTCATATTATACTACTTTTAAAAAAATATATATTTAATTTCTTGGCAGAAGTTAATAGATTTTCAGCAGTTATCTTAAATTATTTTCTTTTTGTAGGTACCGAAGAAAGCACAATGGACCACACAATATTATGTATAGCGCCGAAAAATATTGTAGCCATCACCAAAACAAACTTGAAAATAGATGCTAATATTATTATTCAAGATTGGGAGAAACGGCAAATGCCAAGGTGAGTAATAGGCACGTTAAAAAGCTTTTGATATAAATTAATAATTCGGTCATAGTTGTTAGAGATTGGATTAGAAATAAATATAAAGCTACCAATACACTGTAGTTGCTCGAGTTAACACAAACACGTTTTAGTCATGGTGTCGAGGGCCGCAAGCAAATATTATTTAGTTCTTAGTTAAAACGTTATTAAATAAAAATGGTTTACAATAAATCTGTAACCTCAGATGAGCCAATAACAAAGGCCCGGCGGGCCGCAGGTTGAGTATAGTTTGGTATAAGGCAACCATCAAATAACTTGCAGGTTCAAAGACGCGCCAGTGGGGTCGAGCTGCGCGAGCGCGGTGCAGGAGCTGTCGCGCGCGTCGCACGCCGTGCGCAGCGGCGCCAGCGCGCTCGACCACGTCAGCCTCACGCAGTCGCTCGCCATCTCCACCGGGGAGATATTGCACTCCTTGGATAAGATGAACAGGCTGAAGGTGTGTATCGTGCGAGGGAGGGGACGTTTGACTGAACGTGATGATATGGGATACTCCGACCTCGTGGCAGACTAAGGAAGTGGGCGCTCCGGAGTTCTACTTCTAGAATATCTCCACATATCGGTGTTCTATTAATGACAAATAAAGTCTATTTATATCTTTGGAGCGGTTTTGAAAATCCTGTATAAACAAAAATTTACTTAAAAAACTATACATATTGGTACGATATTATAACCGCCGGGGACACTCGAAGAAAGAAAATGATAAGTGCCTCAAGTGGCATATAAATCTACACTAATATTATCAAGAGGAAATATTTGTATTTTTGTATGTTTTTAATAAACTAGGCACAGGCATAAATTATATACTGGAATAAAACATACACTAGTATTTTATATAATTTTTATTGTATCTTTTCACACCAGTCCGAACTCGAATCTCAGAAGAAGTGCACCGACATAGCGAACTTCAAGAGCGAGTTCGCGATCGTGTACGAGCGCAAGCAGGCCGAGCGGCGGCGCGACAAGTACAAGCGACTGCTGTCCTTCGAGAACCTGGCGCTGTACCCGGACTACCAGCGGCGGCTGCTGGTGCTCAGGGAGCTCAACTACATTGATGAGCACGACAGCGTTATATTGAAAGGTGAGGTTCTGAAGTACAAGCGGCTTCTGTCCTTCAAGAATTTGGCGCTGTACCCGGACTACCAGCTGCGGCTGCTGGTGCTCAGGGAGCTCAACTATATCGATGAGCACGACAGCGTTATACTGAAAGGTTTGCTTCTGAATGTATATCTCAGGTAGCTTAACATACCGCTAAGAGGATGATGATGATGACAAGTTGTAAATTAATTAATAGATATATCCATCATGTATGCAAAAGGTCTTGATCGCAAATTGACACTGGTGAAATATCGAAATTGTTTACACATTTTAAGTTTCTTTTATTATGTATCACAGATTATTATTTTCAATGTGTATTTTGATTTTTTATTGTTTACAGCTAAACTTAATGCCTAACAAATACCTAATTTCGAAAAATCATAGAGTCCAGTAGCTTGATGTTTATTAAATTTAATATAATAAATCGTTATTTTTAAGCATAGGTAATATACACAAGCAATACTTTATTGTCAACACCTATTTTAAAAACTCCCATTGACTTCTAATAGTTCTAATAAATAAATATATAATATATTTTAACCGAGGCAGTCAGTGCCTCGTTGGTCTAGTGGTAGCATACGCCGCCTAAAGACCCAAACGGGACCTTCTGGTTCAAATCCCGGGTCGGGCCAAAAATTTAAGGCTGGGTATTTCAATATTGAATTACTCAGCAACAGTCTGGAGTTTGAAAGTTGGCGGTTTAATTACCCACGTGCATCGGCAAGCAGCTTACGCCGTTGGTCCTGCGCCTGGCCTCTCTCCGGTCATGTCGAATTGCCGTCTCACCGGACTATGAGAGTGAAGGAACAGAGAGTGCACCTGTGTTTGCGTATATAATATCTCCTGCGCAGTTGGTACAGTTTTGTTCCAAGGTGATGGGGACTACAATATTTTATTTTTTTCCAGGTCGAGTGGCGTGCGGGATGGGCACGAACGAGCTCATCATATCCGAGCTAGTCTTCCGCAACGTGTTCACGGACAAGAGCCCCGCGGAGATTGCCGCGCTGCTCAGCTGCTTCGTGTTCCAGGCGCGCACGCAGATCCAGCCGCAGCTTACCGACAAGCTGGATGAGGGCGTTAAGGCTATTGAGATGATTGATGATGAGCTCACCAAGATTGAGGCTAAGTATATGGTGAGCACTTTATCGACACGAGCTTGTTAAACATTTGAAAATAGTGAAATAAGGATGCAGATAGAACCCTTCCCGCTTTCTGAACAAATGAACGTTACAGATAGTTGTTCATCATTCGCCTTATGATCAAAGGGATCAATTGTAATGGGGATTACCCGGTTATATCCCCTGCGACGAACGAGTCATGTCTGGGTTTGCACGGCTATAGGGTGTGCTGGTTAACAATATGACGTTACAGTCATACGTCATTTAATACATAGCTAATATTTTACCCAAAATTTCATTTATGCATTTGTTTTATTACTTACCTACCAGAAAATTTTTAAACACACATTTCAGGTTGGTCAATTCGAAGGTCAAGCCGAGAGGTTAAACTTCGGCTTGGTGCGAGTGGTCTACGAGTGGGCGCTGGAGAAGCCATTTGCAGAGATCATGGACCTCACTGATGTTCAGGAGGGAATAATTGTGAGGTGTATTCAGCAATTGCATGAGGTAATTCAATACTTCGAAATAGGGAAGTTGAATACATGAATAATAACCAGATATTAAAAATATGCACAACCACAATACATGTCTATAATATAAAAATCGCTGAATGTGTTGCTAAGCGCTAATCTCGAGACAGCTGAACCGATTTCGCAATTTTTTTTTTAGATGTGTTTGTTATTATCAGTTGAAGGTTCTTATGAATGAAAAAAATTAAAAAAATGCACTCAAAAAATATGGGTATTGAAAATCCGAGAACGGGGCGTTACGAAGTGCGCCGGGTCAGCTAGTTGGATAAATTCATTAATAAAGGTTGTAAAATTATCACAATCACCAATAGTAATATCATAAAGTACATAATTGTGTTTTTTAAAAGCTGACTTTACAATTCGGTAACTGAACATAAATGATTTAACTGCTAATCTAGAAAAAAAAAACATATATTTATTTTTATTGGTTTTCTATTTTAAAAGTCATATAAATTTCTAGAAAATATATTTATATATTATGCAATATAATGTAATATGGAAATACTCGTCTTCATATTACCACGTTTCACTCCTTTAACAAACACGCTTATACCTTCCAGCTGTTAATCGATGTGAAGGACGCCGCAGTAGCAGTAGGTGACCCGAAGCTGCAGGCCAAGATGCTAGAGGCGTCCACCGCGATCAAGAGAGACATAGTCTTCGCTGCCAGCCTCTACACCACGCAGAAGGAATCGGTGGTCGTTTAAATTTATTTTTAAGAACAACATGTAAGCCATTCATATTGCAGAAACTAGCTATTGCCCGCGACTTCGTCATAAACAATTTTTTTTCATGTGCGCGAAATCCTAATGTTTTTCTAAAATAACTGTTGTTTAAGTTATTATACATACATATCTTCAAGGTCGTAATCCCCGAAGGAGCAGTCAAAAAACGAAGTTAAACTATTAAATTATCCAATGATAAAAATGAAACTTCAACTATCTATCAGTGAAAATTTCGTCGAAATCGACTTAGGCATTTCAAAGATTACCCGGAACAAATGGACTTTAAACATTGTTTTATTTTTTGTTTACATAAATACTACCACGTCCGCAATCCCCGAAGAAGTAAGTAGAGTCCAAGGGACATTGGGAACAATTTTTTTTAACTACACAACTACTTAAACAATCAGTAATAACCAGGCTGTCCTCTGATGCCGTGTGAATTCTTAGACATACCTAAACTGTGTATACTCGTAGTCGAGCGTAAAATACGTCAATATAACAGTGGTACAGTAGCATATACATATGACACAATTGTCACTCATTATTATTAACATTTTAAAGTGTAAACTTCCGTAAGGAAAGTTAGCATGTAATAATTCAGTTTAATTAAAAAATATTTTAATTAATATACTGAATTGTTTCCTTATATATTCATTACATTATTCATTTTGAATTTTCTGTTGGTGCCCTTTAAGTGTTATATCGGCGATGATCGGACGAAAAAATAAAAAAAATATTATTTTTTATTTTTATCGGCGATGATCGGACCACTGCCCATATGAAATCATTACTAAAGCTTGTTATGTGATCAACTTATATGCATTACTTTTAAGAGACCCTAAATAAACAAAAATAAATGCCTTAATATCTACTTAGAATGATAAATTATGATGAAACTGCTTTTTATCTAACTAGATCACTAAAGGGGGTAATCATAATTTCAAATAAAAAATAAATAACATTTATCTGTCATATAGAAATAGCTTTCATAAAATTGTAATGTAATTGGAATTGGAGGGGCCTGCTGCCCCTTTGACTCCGCCTACCCCTTCGGGGATTGTGGGCGTGATTATGTGTTTGTGTGTGTAATGGAATTGATACATAAATTGTGATATTACGCATTATATCAAATAACTGCCGAAGTAAACTGTTTAATATGTAGTAATTTAAAGTGCTCTTTATTAGCCACAAGTGTGTGATTTAAAATATAATCATGTTATATAAATAATAATATTTATACCTACTAAATAACCTTAGAATGTTTATACAAAATTATACTATTTCGACGCTTAAGAACCAAGACCATCTATCTACAAAAAGTCGACTTCACAGGAGACGAAAAAAACGTTTTATTTCCTTAAATTTATTACGTCACGTAACTTAGGTGGTATTGGTATTTTTTCATAACTTCTTATTTAATGCGAATTTGAGGTTACTGATCAAAGGAAACGATGCGTAAATTAATCATAAAAATAACTGCATTAAAAAGAAAAAAGCGCCAAAAGTGTAGATAGATGGTCTTGGTTCTTAAGCGTCGATTTGTTAATTCCATAATTATTAGCAAAGTTATAGTTGCGACATGTGCAAGTTTTGCCTTACTGAAAATGTTAGTTAATATGATGTGCTCCATAAATCCGTACCTACCTGTAAAACATAGTTGTTTAATTGACTCACAATATACACAAGTTGTTATTCTCGCTAGCTGCATAAATTATATATTGTACACCAAAACGAAGCCAGGAATTTGTTAAAAGATCTCTAATTTATTTATTTTTTATTTCTGTATAATGTATGGGTGAATTTAAATTGAAATAATAAATAAACTACTTACTTTCATACTCATGGTTTTATTTTGGCTGATTGTAGTTAAAAGTTAAAGGGGTCTGCTGCCCCTTTGACTTTGGACTTGATGTTATGTATGTACATTCATAATCACATCGGTATTTAATTCAATTTCTATAATCCTTATCCATTTTTCTTCAGCAATTATCTTCTTCATTGAAGCGTTAGTTTAACTTAATTTTTTTTTCCTAGATTAAGCCCTATTCCAGGGGGGTTACCTGATTGTAACCCCCCATTTTAAGTATGCCAGTTATCGTAAATTCCCGTATAACAGGGTGATCCCCGATATTCGGTATGATTAAATGAATACATGGATTCAGTATCAATAAAACGCGCAGTTGTTAAGCAGGCCTGCTATAACAGGAAGATAGTAACGGCCCAGTTGTCTCAGATTCGCGTACATCTCCAAGGCTTAAAAATTGTCTCATACATGGAGATCTAACTTTATAACTTATCGCATGGGGTGGATTACCCAGAGTCTGCGATTGAAGTTTTGTATTAAATGATTACATACTAATCAATGAGGTGGGCAGCATAAATGACTGAATATTCATGAATATTGAACTTTGCCAAATTTCTGAACGTTATCTATTATTGCGTTGCGTGGAATGAAATCCGTCAACTGACGTCATCTAAACGTCAAATTTTCGTAAAACGGAACGTAATATTCGTCTGATTTGGAATTTTCATTGTAAAATATTCGATGACTTGTGCAAATTCAATGTTGATTTGTTGATGACGGAACAATAGTTATATAGTGCGAGCGCAAATAGCAGTGTAATTCACAGCTGCGCTCATGTGGCTGTCAGTGATAAAAGACATTGGATAAACAGTGCTATAATATTATTTCGTGGTTAAGTTAAAAATCATCGAAGATGATTCAAGAGGACGATTTTGAATTCTTGATTACTACCCCGGAGCGCATTGCGGCTCTGGGGTTCAAGCCCCAGAAGGAGATTCTCACCAACCACCTTCTACCATATGCGGAGGCGCTCGACGCCGAATCATACAATTTTTTGATGCAAGTGAAAATTAACCTGGCTAAGGCCGTGGCGCTGCGAGAGATGAAACCAGCTTGTGGAGTCTGGTCTTCAAGGCTAATGAAGTAAAATAATTTATTTACACATAACTTTACCATACACTCTAATCTTTTGAATTTAAAACCTTACTCACTTGCCTGTTATTACTCATTCAGGTGCCGAAAATATTTATAATCAAATTTGAACCAAATTCGTACTTGCATGAAATAAGTCTGTCACACAATACCTTTGTCCGACAAATGTTTTCTCGCATACTATTTATGTTATATTATGTAGGCACGTGATTATACAACATCTACTGCCAATAAGATGGTATACTCAATCATCAGAATCATAGCGATTCTGCAATTTAAATTCTTGATCACATGTGTGATCTGGATTGAATGAACCTTTCCAAGCTTTCAGTCAGTTAATACAGGTTACTATTATCATCAAGTAACATACAATATTATTGGCAAAAGTTCCTC
Organism: Glyphodes perspectalis; assembly: GCA_951394215.1. NCBI lineage: Eukaryota > Metazoa > Arthropoda > Insecta > Lepidoptera > Crambidae > Glyphodes > Glyphodes perspectalis. The sequence continues at coordinate 7,986,908 of OX596216.1, forward strand.
TACTGAAATACACCCAAAAGTAAAAACAAAAGTTTTAAAAGATAAGACGACTAATAAACATTTTCTTATCTATAGTATATAATAGTAGTAAGTATATAATAATTGTATTAATAAGTCTTCAATTATTATATAGGTATATACTTACCTAACAAATTTTACCTAAAAAATATACAGTTTTTAAGAAAATAGTGATTAAGTATATTAATTTTAATTTCAATTAAGTAATAGCCAATACCACTAAAAGTAAACTTCATATAGGTACTTAGGTATAACAAGGTTTTTATTTTTTTAAGACAAAAAGCAAATCCTTATTAAAGATTTATTTATTTAAAAAGAATTAAAGAATTTATTCTAAATAAATATGATATTGTAAAATTTAAGTCTTTTCAAAGACGTATCCTAAAAATTATAAAGACTAACTTGAATATGCAATCAGGGAAAAAAATCACAAACTCTAACTTTCATATTAAATTAGTATAGATTAATCTATATACATAACTAGACAAGATATGAATGGTGAATACTCTCAGGGGTACTAAATAATTGCTATTTCAAACTATTCACTTCATAAAAACAAGTAGAAAATTTAACAAAACAGCTTTATTTGTCTTATTTCATTCATTCAGTTTCTAAAAGCATTTAAGTAAGTCACAATATTTTAATACGGTTCAGTTTAACCTTTGGCAGCAAATTCATTGTCTGACATTTCCTGGCTTTAGCCCAGAACTTCCTGAAATCTATGCATTATGCTACTTGATGCTATATACTTATGTTATATTTTTGTCTGCATGCTGAGCGGTCTATTTTAACAATAGAATTAAGGAACCGTTTATAGTGTGCCTATTATTTATTCTACAATAAGCTTGTTTAAGCTATTATGTTTGTGAAATTATCTCTTTGCATAATTTGGGCAATACTGTTGACTGACATATTTGTTTGGAGTATTTATTTTTATAAGAAAGCATTAATTGCTACAACTTTATTACCAAAATTACTTTTTTAAGTACACATAGCCTTAGTTAAACCACAGACCATGACCTAACCAAACAGAAGGTTTAAAAGGAAATGTTAACCTCATGTCTGGATGGTCAAGCAGAAGCTTTTAATGTCTGAGCCATGGTTGGCATAGTAGACTTTTATAATACTGTTATATGGGGTACTAAAGATTAGTAACATGTTAATTTTATTTGTGTTATTATTTCTTGTATTGTTAAATAGACAATATGTTATGAAAAAAATAGTAATATTATTTTTCTGATTCTTAATGATTGATAACAATCAATAGAGTATGATATATCACATTTATTTTGTTAGTAAGTACAGCTTGGCTTATTCACAGATATAGCCAGCAATGTATCTGCTTTGTACATGACAAGGATTCCTAACAAACAAGATACCCAGGAGATGTCCATTATAATGTTAAACTTCCAAAGCGCTCTGTACTCTTAATTTTTCTTTAATCTCAACTTACTAGTTACTTACAACAACAAGTCATACCTTTTACTATTTGTGTATAGCAGACAAATATTAATGTTGTCTGATGCCCTTCTACCTCAACAATTTGATGAAATTGACTATTGTCCAATTAACAATCCTTTATGTGACCCAAAACTTAAATATCCAATATCTGACAACATCACATACATACAGTGATCTGACTCCGAGCGAATAGTAGCTTAAGCACTTGTGTTACGGATATCAGAATCAACAGTGGTATTCAAAATACATACTTAAATATCAGATATTAACACCTAGACCCAGAACAAACACAAGTATTCATAACACAAATATTTGTCCTGAGTGGGAATAGAACTCACAACTCTTGGCGCATAATACCAAATGCGCCATCGAGCCAGTCAGAAACTTGGAGAAACTTGGTTATGAACCTAAATTAGCAAGTCTTATGTGTAATTATTAGGTCTAATTGAATAAATTTCTAAGTCAGTGCACTTGTATGCTTTTATGACACAGTGTATGTGTGCATAAAACAAATGAATAAATTGTCTTTAGCTTGTGTTTTATGCAAAGACTTTTATGTCAAATATAGCTCACATAGAATCAATTTTATTGAACACCCTATGATGTAATTGAAATGTGTGATGTTTTGACAAAAACTAGACTGTCCAGATATTAACCTTGACAGTGATTTGATTGAATGTGTAGATTGAGAATGGTTTCTTAATTTATTCATTGAATTAACTGCCACTTGTAAAACAAGTTAGAAATAAAAAATTATGTTGTTATCAATAGAATGCTTTTTAACAAAATGCTAATGGTATTATGATAAACTAGCGGTGGTAGCTTAATAGTAAGGACACGCGCCTCTTAACCGAGGAGTTTGGGTTCAAACCCGGGCACGTACCTCTGAATTTTTCAAGTCAATGTACGTATTTATACCACTAGCTCGACGGTGAAGGAAAACATTGTGATGAAACTTGCAAATTCAAACAACTTTGGATTTGTAACCATGATCCAAAAATTGTCTGGTTCCCCTATCTTAAGGTAACGAAGGTCAGATCGGCAGTCGTTTCAATGTAATTACCAGACTCGCAAAATCCTGGATCATGGCCTAAGCGGACCCCGTCTAAGCACGGGACATAACGCTAGGAAGATGAATTATGATAAACTAGCTTCTGCCCGCGGTTTCGCTCGCGTCGTACATCAATGAAACATAGCCTATATGTTATTCGGATGTATGAGATATATTACTTTATATTATTATAAAGTTTCATTAAAATCCGTGCAGTAGTTTTTTTGTGAAAGAGTAACAAACATCCATCCGTACATACAACTTTCACATTTATAATATTAGTGTAGGATGGTTAAATTACATTTTAATATAATTTACTTAAGTAGTCTTCTCTTTTCTTCTAATTTTTTTTTTCTTATCTAAACTTAAATTGTGCAGAGGCTTAAAAATAATAGTAATAGCTTAACTGCAGGCGGCTTTTTTAACTGTGTCTTTTAGGGAAAAATTTAATCTATGCAATAAACCATAAGATAACACACCACTACGCGTTATCTGTTTATAACCGGTGTGGGTAGGCGAAATTACTATGTTAGACATAATTATCTATATGTTATATATTTTCTTTACAGGTATATCCGAATATATGGTTTAAAATTTGGGAAAGAAGATCATATAGCCTTGATAAAGTTAGCTTATGAACTGGTGCTTATACCCGACTTGGAGCCATGCAAACTACACAAATTTGCCACAATGTTTCTTATGCTTGCAAAGTAAGTATGTAGTATTGAAATAGGTAGGTAATAATGTTAAACTTCCCAAAGTCCCAAGCTGGGTTTTAAGTATATTTTGTAATATTAGTATTAGGTATTTCAGTATCTTGAAACTATACGGTTTTACATAGTGCCTAAACAATTATTACAAAAAAATTATAAATAAAAATGTTGTAAACATGCGCAAAATGTGCTTGTTTGCTCATATAGATGGGTATTTATAGGAATTTCTAAACTCCTCAGAACAAATACCAAAATTATATAGAAAAATAATTATTCTTAGGTGCATTATATATCTATAGTTCATCTAAAAGTCAATACTAATATATCACTCAAAGGCACCACCACATTGATGATCACCTGTAAATAATGTAGTTGACTGAATCCTATACTCTGGCTAAGTGCCCTGGGGGATGCCGTCCCAAATACTGTGGACCCCCGATAATCCGGCCCCTGGCTTATCCGGCACCCTGTAATCCGACATGGTCTATTATTTATTATGTTTTTTTTTTTATCTTCTCTAATGCATGGTTGAACAAGTTATAACTTGTACGCACCACCACTATTGTGCTCGACGTGTAGAGTTTTGTTTTGATTCTGATTGCTTCGTTTGAATTTGCCTACATGTGATGAAGATAGCGGTGCGATCTAGCGTGTGTTCATTGTTTAATGTTTATTCATTGTGTATTACGTATTCGTACCTAGTAATGTCGTCACAAGTTCAGAAGCGAAAGCACAAAACAGGACTATAGGAGGTCTTAGGCTGTATTCTATAATCCGACAAATTCGCTAATCCGACACTGCCCTGCAAACTGTTTGTCGGATTACCGGGGGTCCACTGTAGTAGTTCTAACATACTACCTTGTCTCATTTACTAAAATGTATTTACTACTTTTATTTAATCGGTATTGTAATAAATATCTATAAATTTCAGAAAAAGGCATTTGATTTCACCAGAGGAGCTCACACTTCCATGGCGCCCTCTATACGAGGTCGGAAAGAGAATATTTGATAAGAGTGCATCAAATGTGGGGTTATTCCATTACCTGCCGTAAGTATTCATGTATAGCTAATGTATTGAATATTTTCTACTTTACATTCCTCTATAAGTATTTTTTTAAGTACAGTATTTTCTACATTGTCCCCTAATACGTACGAATATAATTCTCATCTACTTAAACATATGTACGAAAAATAACCAGTAGGTAACATATTTTCTATGACGTCAAGAAGCATTTGTCTACTTTTGTTTTCTAGAACGTAGTACTGTTCTTGAACGATATTTAAATACCTCTTAAAAAAAACGGGTTCAATATACATGTCTGTCTAAGATTCGTTTATTTTTATTAGGCACTTAGCCAACGCAATTAATTTAACTGAAGTAATAATACAGGACGTCATATAAAAGTATAAGAACTTTTACAAATTCATTTTTGGCGAGTCATACGGCTCTTGATTGTAAGCTCTAACGTCGGTTTATTTTAAAGGAGTGTTATATTTATGCTTATTGTTTCTTAAAGAATACGGTCTAATAATAAACTCACCATGTGTTCAGGCCAAAACGTTCTGGCAAGCAAGGAGACGCTATGCTCGATATGATTCGCAAATTCCTGTCGGGGAATGGCCTTGATGACGGCCTAGGCTTGTTCGGCCTGGCGGAAGGGGACGAAAACGAGTTACCGACGTAATGAACAAGTTTGAACATATGGGATATGCTTATTCATTCGGTGGTAGTGGGGCTTGGGTTCATTATCATTGTCATATATAAAATTATAGGTAATATCTTTGTGATTGATTCCCTTCATCAATATGAGATATTTTTCATAACAGTGCCCAAATATTTCTTATTTACTCTTACTTTCATTATAACTTATGGCAAACTGATACAAAAATACAAAGGTTTATAGATAGTTCCGTAAATGTATTGCAACTTAGGATTTTCTATACAGTTTTTCTTACGAGATGGAATCAGTGTGGGCATAATAATTATGTTTTTTTTTGTATCCGTAACTATGTCTGACCTTGTCACAATACTCTTTTTGATACAATGTCAATTTATAAGGAAAATGTTCACGAAATCGTAATTACATCCGCGGGTTGTTATTGCTGAATGTAACGATGGATGCCCAGCAAGGGCTTTACTGTGTATTCGCTCAATCTAACGGATCTGTGTATTTCCACATTCTCTAAGGTATTATGGTGATAGAATAGGGATGTTGACATTATTTATAACTAATTTCGAAATATCCAATTACTAAAAAGACGCTATTCTATTAAAACTTGTTTTATTTCAAACTAGACTTTATAAAAGTTCCTTAAATAAATTAAAACCATTTAAAAATCACTTAGTCAGAAAATTTATGGAAAATCTATGAAACAATCGTATTTTGTCAGCTGTTTTGTTTAAAGGTATTTCAACTGACTTAACCGTCAACATCCCTATTTTCAAATCGGTCTTCATGTTGGTTCTAACATTTGGTTTATGTGTCTGGCTCTCTGACGACCTCGTGCCGTTGCAAGATGAGACGCCAATGTAATTCAATTGAGGTTAATTGCATAATGGCTTTGATCTTGATTTCAGATCGCTGGAAGGGTCGTACATGTCAATGGTGAAATGTGCCAGGCCGTAAGTTCTTTTAATTAAATAATAAATATATAATAATCATTTATTCCCAAATCGCTACTGGAAAGTTAATTCGAGAACATCCGCTTTTGATAACTAAATGAATATGAACTAGTCTATCCAACAAAGTTAGCATACTAATGTAATATATTTCAGGTATTTCGAAGTGGGAGCAACAAAAGAGATTTTGGCGGAATTCCTGCCCCAAATTAACCCATGGTCCTCTGACACAAACCTGATCTGCCAGCTGGTGGTGTTCCTCCCAGTGTCTCTGCCCCCCCACATGGCAGCTCAAGGTCACGAGCTGTGGTTCGACAAACTAATGGAGCTTTGGGATACCTGCTACAACTCACAATGTGGCGTGTCGGTAAGACTTAACAGTAACTTCGTTAATTCCTTTCAGAACAGTCATGCCAAAGTGCAACTGATAGTTGCATAGGATATAGACAATTGTGAAAAAGTAGTTCACATATCACTAGTCACATACATAATACAATAGTAGTTCTATAGATATATAGACATTTTTGATTTTCCCATGTTGTTCCTAACTAGTATGGCGTAAAGATGACTATTGGTGTATAAGATATTTGTATTGTGATTATTAGTATGTGACTAGTGACATGTTAACTATTTTTTCATAATAGGTTTACTCAAAAAATGTTTATAGTCTACTATTGAAATTACAAAAATATATTGCTAACGTATTTTTTCTTTTGTTCAATGATGAAGATACAGCAGGTTAAGGATCGCGTGACGTCACTGGGTGTGTAAAATTTTACCGTCCAATTGAAGTAAAGCGCTAAATTTCAGATCTTTGAAGCGCTGTATCTTTGTAATTTTTCGAGTATCAGATAAAGCAATAAGTACGTATGCAATATTTTTGGACAATCGAACTTACGGACTAAAAAATTTTTTGAGTAAAATACCCCGTTGTCCATCTAGCTCAAGTCGACTCTATTTTACGCTAAATAAGATTTCAGGAGTTTGCTGCTACTCGGCCTCGGCTTTTGGGCGTGATAATATATCACATGTACGTATACTTGTCTACCTTCGCAGGAGCTAACGACGCTGTTCGCTGGGCTCGCCAAGAGGAACCCTGGAGCGGTGGACTGGACCCCCTACGTGCCGAAGATGTTCACCCGGTTCTTGCACGCGCTGAACCTGCCCGTCAGTTATAAGGACATGCAGATCTCCAGAAATCATTCCCTTGGTGAGTTTTAGATCTACTCGTGTGCCTGTCGTATTGTGCGTATCTTTATCGGTCTTATAACCAAAATTATAAATATCTCATTTTAACGCGTAAATAATTCATATCCTTATAGCTGCTTGTTGTCACCCTTTTAATAATAACATGTAATAATACCCTCTCTGCGTAGTTTAGGTATTATTTCTTGTGATCTCTAAATTTACCTTTCTTGTAACATATGTGTCACGTTCATCAGATATGAAGCACGTGGCGTCGTGGATCGTGTGGAGCATCCGCCCAGACGGGGTGGTGCTGAGACACCTGGGCAGCTTCCTCGCCGGCATCGAGAGCTACCTGCACAGCGCCAACTCCGGCCGCTGGTCCTACAAGCTTCGGGACCTGCTCAGGAAACTGGCTAGGGAATTCCTTAACAGGTATTTCAATCACTATGTATGTCACCCTGAAATTACTGTCAATCTATGGAAACTAAATCATGTTAATGTGCATGATTCCTCTCCAATGTTTTCACATAAATAAATATACACCCTTTACACACTACACTTTTACTAGTTTAGCCGGTCGCTTCATTTTTGAACTTAAAAATGTAGAGGGTCATAGTAAAAATAGAGTGCGACTAGGAACGATTTAATACAAGAAAAAATATTAATTCAGTTATTGTTATGGACTACCCAGAGTGTTCTCGCAGATAACCCATTTTTGGTACAACCCGTGCGAATTAACTGTGCACCTCGCGCTGTGACGTCATTTAACAAAGATGCTATCGCTACTGAGCACTTGCGGCGAATGCGGGGCACCGCGCGGGGTAGCGGGAGAGGGGTCGCATTCCAGCGGAATGCACAGTTGATTCGTACGGGTTGTAAGTATATTGGATTACTTAATCAGAATACTACAATATATTTATTGACTATTTTACCATCCTAGGGTAAGAAGAGAACGAGAGAGGCGATTCACAATGAGCTGGGAAAATAAAACGCCCGAAGCGTTCAAATTAATAGATGAAGATATCACGGAGTTCGTAAAAATCCTCCTAGAGCCCACGTTACAGGCCGTATATAGTCGCAGCGGCTCGCTGGATATATCGATCGCATTGCAAAACCTTGCCACGCTGAGACCAGCTATTGTAGTTCCTCCTCTACTGGAAAGACTGAGAACTTCGCTCACGTCACTGACGGAGCCCCACCGGGTGACGGCCGCCATGTCCGCCGTGGCGGCGGTGGCCAGGCCCATGCTGCGCGGAGCCGATGTCTTTTACCCCGAAGGGCCAACTCACGTGGTCCCCTTCCTAATAGCCGTCCTTCCCGGCATAGACCCTAACGACATCAAAAAGACATTAGTCACATTACACTTTATACTAATATTCAGCTGGATGGTCCCTTTCATTGACTGCAGTTCCGCCCACGAGTACTGGCCGGATCTGACGGAGGAAGAACGCATTACGTGCGAGACTACTGCTCAATTAGAAGACTTCGTTCTGGTATTTTTAGATAGAATATTTGTCATTATTGAATCCAGCTCTACGGAGCACGCTCGTCTCGATGCTAAAGAACACGATTTATTGAGGAGTAAAACAGATGCGATAGTCGAAACGGCTATATCTTCGGCTGCCACGGCCGTCCTAATGCAGTGTTCGCCCAAAATATTTAAAGAAGCCTTGAGGAAGTTCAAGGCGTTTGCGACGGAGTCCACATTTGAGACTCAAGTGGCGGGCAGCATGGTGGCCGTACTGCTCCGCGTGTTCGCTCGTGTCGACGCCGACACCACGCTATCGGCGTTCGTGCCTAAATTGAGTGAGGAACTTCGTGAGCTGTTGGCCTCCGACGAAGCTTTGCACGAGGAGAATCCGCCACGCGACCTCACTTACAGGATCGTTCTACTGATGCACATCGTAGAGTGCGATGGTGCCCAGCTGATGAATTACTTGGATTATATTGTGCCCGTGCTAGACAGGGCCTTGAAACTACATTCGAGCTATGCACTGTTGCGCGCATGCGAGACGCTCGGACATATATTCACGTCCTTGTCGATTATCGATTTAAAGGAGTGGCGGAGCTCGCCTTTCGATTACGGCGAAGCGCCCAAGAAGTGGTTGCCGGTGCGAGAGTGGGGTCGGGGGTGCCTGCTAAAACACGCAAATTTTAAATGGCACGTTCCTTCTGACGCAGAGGCAAAGTGGGCCTTGAAGCTGGTCGAAAGATATCTGAAGCCGGAAATGTACGAGCTCCAACGGTGGGTGAATGGGGAAAGGGAGATGTGTCGCGAACGCAAAATGAGGAGTTTCTATATAATCAATGCTGTGCTGTCTTGTGGCAACTTCTTGCCACAGCCTCAAGAGGAGCCTGTTGCACTGTAAGTCTTATAACAATATCACGCTTTTGTTTAACTTGCTTCCCTTGAGTTTTAGTATATTTAAGATTTATTAAATAAAATAAACAAATATTAAATTGTTCACACTAGTTACGGTCCCATATTGGTTTGGAACTTAAAAAGAATGCGCCAACTGTGTTCCTTACCTAGCATGTCGTAAAAGGAGACTGTACTGTAAGGGCGACAGCCAAATATTATTTTTGTCTGAATGTGGTTAAAGGGGCCTACAGTCACAGCCCTGTCGAAACCATAGGACTCTCACTAGGGACAAGTGTGATGAACACGTTATTTTATACTCGATCATTGATGTTAATAAACTTACTAGCTCTTGTCCGCGATTTCGTCCGCGTGCAATTTAAAGGCTTTCTTCTCATTTTGCGCCTAATCATAATATATTTTTTAAATAAAAGTTGCCTTAGATTCCATTAGCCGGATTAGCCAGAACAACAGACAAACAAATTTAAATGTTATTTTGAAATTACAGACACTTATAGATTTAACTACTTCTATCATAATACCCACAGCACAAGCTTGCATGCTTATTTTGTCACCATCGAATCAGTGTGAACAGTTTAATTTAATTTAAATAAAACAGCATACCACTTCACTGTTTATGCGCACTGACGCAGGATGGAGTCGCAAGTGCCGGCGACGAGCATCCCGTTCACGAACGGCGTGAGCCCGTCCTTGGCCATCACGCTGCATGGCGGGAACGTGCGCGCCGAGCTCACGCGTCTGCTGGTCGACGTGCAGGCGCGCATGCTCGCTGAGAAGTCGGACGAGACGCGCGCTATTGAGATGCTCATACAGGTGTGTAGTATATATTAAAACCGAGACACGGGTCAAATAAGTGCCGGCGACGATCGTCCCGTTCACGAACGGCGTGAGTCAGTTGCTTGCCAACATATGTCGCAGGCAATTTGTAAGATTCCGCATTTTATTTAAATTACATAAATATAGCTTACGTATTTTTTCTTTTGTTCAGCAAACCAAAAATTATGAAGATACAGCGCGCGTTTTAGTTTCGCGTGACGTCATTTGTTCCGTAAAGTTTTATGAGTATACACAATAACAGCGTACCACTTCAAATCTTTGAAACGCTGTATCTTTGTCAAATTCCGAGTATTTAGTTATAGCAAAAATATGTACAATTTTTTTTTTATCTATCAACATATCCGTATATAAATCAATATTTAATACTTTTTTGTTTATGACAATAAAAAATATTTGCGTCAATTAGCATTTTAAAGGCCTTAAAAGGCGGAAGAGGATATTGCCTAATATGTTGAGAACTTCCAAAAATCGTTTCCTTCTTTTTTCAATACATAAAATTCGTTGTACTAATAAGCTAAGGAACTTGCAATAGGAAGTGATACGAACCTTATTTAACAAACAACTCTGATTTTTACTTGTAACAGGTGTGGGAACGAATAGTAGTGACGAAAGGGTTCCGAGCGGGCCCCGGGCTGGAGGCTCGCATGCGCTCTTATGGAGCCCTAGAGCGGGCCATGGACGGGCGCGGGGGCTCCGGGGGGGACTCCAACGGCACCGTCCGGCTGCGCATGCTGCTGGCCGACGCGGCGAGGCTGCAGGACGAGTCGCGGGTAGACCTAGTATGCGACGCTGGCATCACGCCGTCCGCCATGACGGCCCTGTACGCGCTGTACGACTTGGCTATCAATAGATACAGCTCGGTGAGTTTTGCGCGTAACTTGCAACTTTTCTAAGTATTGCACAATGCTGGTTCCAGCGACTTGTGCTAGTTCAATACCGCTGGATTTCAATCCCTACTTGAAATGGGATTGAAATGCTGGATCAAGCAATCCAGCTGGGCGTAATACAATTTTGGCTTTGATGGATTCGGGGTCATGCGTTGGATCCAGCAAAAAATGCCGCTGGGTTGCATCTAATGCAATCCCTAACCTATGCACACTATGCCCCTGGAAGCCGATAGATAAAATCGGCACAGAAGCGATTGTTGTAGAAGACTAAGGGAGGTCTAAGTGCGGAACTGGACATCTTTAAGCTAAAAATTACGAAAAAGTATGGATGGAGATATAAACTAGCTCCGCTCATTTAAAATGCATTGTACGTAAGGTTTGCTTAAAAAAAAAACATTATTAATAATGACGACAAAAGGTAAGCTATAAAAGCTATAAAAGTGGACCTTAAACATTATTTAGAATGAATACAGAGCTAGTTCCGTCGCAAAGTCAAAATCAGAGGTAAGTATAAACGTAATGTCTCCGTTCCCAGGTCCGCATTCTAGCCCAAATCCGTCTATACTGGATGCTGAGTCACTACCCGTACTCCTACCGCGCCCTCATTCCCAAGCTGGCTGCCCTACTAGCAGAGGGCGGAGAGGGCGAGGAGTGGCACAACAAGCACAAGGGCGCCCTCTACATCATGCTGGGGCCGCGCGCCGGCCCGCTCATAGCCAAGCAAGACTGGGAGGTCGTTAGGACTCTGTGGCCGGCTATACTGAAGGCCCCATTGAGTGAGAAGCCCAGTATTTTGAGGTAAGTCTTATAACAGGTTTAGACGCAGATCGTCATATTCTTAGTTAAGCTTGCTATCTATCAAAATAGCATGATGATAAAAAGGTATTTACTTTAGTAAAAATGAACACAAACAATTAACACTAGCGAGACTAAACAAAAGTTGGTGCTATGATGAGAATAGAACTAGATCTTAGATTATCTTTACGTTACTATAATCCAACTAACTTATGTTCGCGACATTTTATTACAGACTAGAGCAAGCATTCAGCGACTCGCTCCATCGCCACTTTCCGACGGTGAACACCCGTCTTCAGATCACTGAGTCGGCTGTCAAGGCCGCTCTGTACTTCCTCGACATGTCTGAGCCGTGCTTCTCTAAGCTAGTCAGCATGGCCCCGGCGAGGGAGCTGGCCAACTCGATTAGGACTGAGGCGCTTTATAAAGAGCTGGTGGATGTGTTGGTGGACGTGGCAGAGGCGCCTAATGTGTGAGTGCTAAAGAATTCACATCGAAAGTATAGAGGATATGCATGACGGAGGGTCTGCCAATGGTCTGAAATTTACTTATCTTGACATTGACACTTATATATGTGATACTGTTTCAAACATGTGTGAATTATAGTTTTTAAGAATCGAGAGAAAAAGTTAATGCTTAGTAAATAATTGGACTGTGGCTACGGCATCCTAATATATATCAGTTAAATGTTATATCTAGGATGTGATGAACCAATAAATTAAATACTCGCTTCCAGTCAATGGCGCCGCTTAGAACAAGCAATGATGATGCTGACATTCTGCCCGTCGGTGCAAACGCCATACACGCCGCGCGCGGTGCAGCTGATCGCGCGCTCGCTGCTGCACGACGACATCGCCGTGCGGCGCACCGCGCAGCGCCTCACGCACTACACGCTCAAGCAGCGCAAGCGCCCGCTCAAGAAGCTCGCCGTCGACCCGTACGAGGTCGCCGGGGTGCCCAAGCCGGAGCGGCATGTGCCAGGTGACTCTGAGCCCGTACACGCCGCAAGCGGAGAACCCAATTGCACCTGTATTTACATAGCAATTTGTGTAATTACTACTGAAGAACATAGCCAGTAAAATCTGCTGAATGTCATTAATCGTGATCTTCAGGCCTCCATAATTGTTCCTAAGTGCTAAGTGCGACTCACATATAAACTAATGTTAGGGTTATATTTTATACAGGTTATAGGAAGGACCTGGAATGGGCTATTTGGTCGGAGGACAGGGTGCCGACGACTGACGAAGAGTGGAACAAGCCGTGGTTGCGTAGCAACAACTTCGGCTTCTATGCGTGGCCTGAGAAACTAATGGTATGTACATAGTCCTATGACTAAATATTATCATCTTCCTAGCGTTATGTCCCGTGCTTAGACGGGGTCCGCTTAGGCCATGATCCAGGATTTAGCGAGTCTGGTTATTACATTGAAGCGGCTGCCGATCTGACCTTCGTAACCCTAAGAAAGGGGAATCAGACAATTTGTGGATCGTGGTTACAAATCCAAAGTCGCTTGAATTTACAGGTTTCATCACGATGTTTTCCCTCACCGTCGAGCTAGTGGTATAAATACGAACATTGATTTGAAAAATCCAGAGGTTCATGCCCGGGTTTGAACCCGCACTCCTTGGTTAAGGATACGCCTTTACCATTGAGCTACCAACTTGTATTATATTTAATCTTATGACTAAATATAATACAAGTTTTTTTTGTCTGCTAGTGTAAAAAAATTAATTTCCATTAATTATTCCATCTCTAACCGTGGTTACTGTGATCACTTACCATCAGGTAAGCTTCTTGTTCTTTTACCCCTTAAGCATAAGAAAATATTTATCAAACTAGCCATATTTTACTGCATTTTTCATTGATAACCGCAACCACAAGTACATACATACATTCAATTTTAGGTGGCAGCACCGGCAAACGAGCAAATATGTACGTCTGACATTCCTCTGGAAGAGATGGAGGAGGGAGAGCGATTCCTCTTCGAGTACTTCAGCGAGGAGGCGAACGTGGACAAGCTGGTCGCCTTCCTCACCGTCGAAGACAAGAAGGGCCGGGATAAGTTCAGCGGCGTCAGGTTCTCTATGTTCAGGGTAAGTTACTATGTACTTATATACAACATAAACATTATAATACTACTAGCTTCTGCCCGCGACGTCGCTCGCATGATACATCGATAAAACGTAGCCTATGTGTTGTTCGGATGTGTAAAATTCATTCAGTAGTTTTTGCATGAAAGAGTACAAACATACACACACATCCTATAGGGATGAAGATACAATTTATATTAAAAAAAATATTTTAAACTATCAATTCCATAAAAGAAAGTTATGTGGTATGTTGTACAATCTTGTTGATTTTAAATTATTTCGAATAGACTATGATTTTTACTTTTACAAAAACTGCTTAATATTTAGTCAGTTGACTAGAAAAAATGGTAACGTCATAAACCGACAAGCCTACACAAATTCTATATAGTAATTGCGTTGCTAGTCAACATCCCTATTATGCCCGGATTCCCTGAAAGTGTTTTTATTTACCGTTATCCTGAAGAGACGAGTAAGGTGTGTAAGGATCGTGCCATATGGCGTTCGGTTCTCTCTGCCTACCCCGCTAGGGAAGTGGCGTGAAGTTAGGCTTAGTTTTTTTTTATCCTATATTATGAAACCCTTAGATGATGTTCGCGCAATTCGGAGAGAAGGTAGCGGGCAGGTTCCTGGAGCACGGCGTGCGGTGCGCTCGCGACCCGCAGGAGGCGCCGCAGCGCTTCGCGGCGGAGGTGGCGGCCGCGGCGCTGCGCGCGCCGCGCTACTGGCCGCGCCGCCGCGCCCTCGCCATCTACCACGCCGCCATCGACATCGTCACCGCCGGTGCGTCCACTCACCACATGTCATTATCTTAATGATATCTCATAGGATGTATAAATAAATCAACAGTAGTTTTAAAGAATTGTTTTGATATCTTAAGACGTCTGCTTAGCACAAGACGGTCAAGACTAAGTTCCCACGAGTCTGTCAACAGATGGCGTTGGTCGAATTGGCATTATAATATCATACATTACACAACGCGCTGTTGTAGTTATTCACGTCACTAAGTTTAAGGACAAAAACTGAGGCGGTAAGCTGCAAAGTGTCAGCTTTTCGTATGTACGTAGTTTCTTGGTTTGCGTTGGGTACGTAACTATTGATCGATTTATGGAAGCCTAAGAGTACAGGTATCGCGGAATGTCCCGATTCACCTACCATGACCGATTGGTCGTGTATTAACAGGTCATGTTAAGACAAGAGATATTGAGTTGCTTGTATGAAATGAACTGAAGAAGCAAGGAAGGCATTCGTTTATTTCTGAGTACCCAGCTAGAGAAATGGCGTAAAGATATAAAAAATAAATAAAGAAATTAGTTTTATTCGAA